>ML777526.1:316942-365141 GCA_009831015.1 Picea engelmannii | reverse complement strand
GTTGTTCCACGAAGACCTCTTGTTCAATCTTTCCATTCAAGAATGTTGTTTTTACATCCATTTGATGTAGTTTCCAACCAAGAATTGAAGCTAATGCAATAATAACTCGAATGGAGGTATACTTGGCTACAGGGGCAATAGTCTCTTCGTAGTCAATTCCTTCTTTCTGGGTGAAGCCTCTGGCTACAAATCTTGCTTTGAACTTTTCCACACTCCCATCCTAATCAAATTTTCTGAGCAATACTGCTTCCTTGCAAGCATCACTTGTTGCAATGTACTCAGCCTCTGCTCTACTCTGTGCAATGGATCCCTATTTCCGGCTTGACCAAGGGATCATATTGGATCCTAAACAGAAGCAGTATCCAAAAGTACTTTTCCGGTCCACTGGGCTTCCAGCCCAATCAACATCTTTCATACCCATGCAGAAATAGACCACCATTGGATGTGTTTCTCAAACCATAAGTAATGGTCCCTCTGAGATATCTCAAGATGTGCTTTGCTGCCACCCAGTGTCTCTATCTCGGTTCAGCCATGAACTGACTCATTGCAATCACTACATAGCATATATCTGGCCTGGTGTCAATCATGTACATTGATGATCCAATCGACTGCCTATACATGGTGGGATCCACCAAATCTGAACCTGAATCATAATCATGCAACTTCCTCAGGTTGGTAACCATCGGAGTAGACATGGATTTGCAATCCATCACACCAAACCTATTTAATACATCCACTGTGTATTTTCCTTGTGCCAGAAATATCTTGCCTTGTCTTTGCCACACTTCCAATCCTAGGAAGTAATGCATCTAGCCTAAGTCTTTCATCTCAAATTCTAAGATTAGCTCTTCATTTCTTGTCAGAAAGAGATCATCAACATACATGATTAGTATAACAAACCGATTCTCTCTGACCTTGAAGTATAGATTCGCATCAGCATCACTTTTTTGAAAACCCAGGCTTTTAAGAAAGCAATCAATCCTGTCATACTAAACTTTGGGAGCCTGCTTAAGACCATACAAGGTCGTCCTTAGCTTGCATACATGAGTGCCTTTCTTATGCATTACAAAACCATCTAGTTGTTCCACAAAGACCTCTTGTTCAATCTTTCCATTCAAGAATGTTGTTTTTACATCCATCTGATGTAGTTTCCAACCAAGAACTGAAGCTAATGCAATAATAACTTGAATGGAGGTATACCTGGCTACAGGGGCAATAGTCTCTTCGTAGTCAATTCCTTCTTTCTGGGTGAAGCCTCTGGCTACAAATCTTGCTTTGAACTTTTCCACGCTCCCATCCCAATCAAATTTTCTGAGCCATACTGCTTCCTTGCAAGCATCACTTGCTGCAATGTACTCAGCCTCTGCTCTACTCTGTGCAATGGATCCCTATTTCTGGCTTAACCAAGAGATCACATTGGATCCTAAACTGAAGCAGTATCCAAAAGTACTTTTCGGGTCCACTGGGCTTCCAGCCCAATCAACATCTTTCATACCCATGCAAAAATAGGCCACCACTGGATGTATATCTTAGACCATAAGTAATGGTCCCTCTGAGATATCTCAAGATGTGCTTTGCTGCCACCCAGTGTCTCTATCTCGGTTCAGCCATGAACTGACTCATTGCAATCACTACATAGTATATATCTGGCCTGGTGTGGATCATGTACATCGATGATCCAATCGGCTGCCTATACATGGTGGGATCCACCAAATCTGAACCTGAATCATAATCATGCAGCTTCCTCAGGTTGGTAACCATCGGAGTAGACATGGATTTGCAATCCATCACACCAAACCTCTTTAATACATCCACTGTGTATTTTCCTTGTGCCAGAAATATCTTGCCCTGTCTTTGCCACACTTCCAATCCTAGGAAGTAATGCATCTAGCCTAAGTCTTTCATCTCAAATTCTGAGATTAGCTCCCTCTTACACTAGGCTATTGGCCCTTCATCTCTTGTCAGAAAGAGATCATCAACATACATGATTAGTATAACAAACCGATTCCCTCTTACCTTGAAGTATAGATTCGCATTAGCATCACTTTTCTGAAAACCCAGGTTTTTAAGAAAGCAATCAATCCTGTCATACCAAACTTTGGGAGCCTGCTTAAGACCATACAAGGCCTTCCTTAGCTTGCATACATGAGTGCCTTTCTTATGCACTACAAAACCATCTGGTTGTTCCACAAAGACCTCCTGTTCAATCTTTCCATTCAAGAATGTTGTCTTTACATCCATCTGATGTAGTTTCCAACCAAGAACCGAAGCTAATGCAATAATAACTTGAATGGAGGTATACCTGGCTACAGGGGCAATAGTCTCTTCGTAGTCAATTCCTTCTTTCTGGGTGAAGCCTCTAGCTACAAATCTTGCTTTGAACTTTTCCACGCTCCCATCGGCTACATCTTTGATGTTATAGATCCATTTGGAAGAGACCACTGATTTGTCCTTTGGCCTTGGCACAATGTCCCAGACATTGTTCTTTAGAATAGACCTGTACTCCTCAAGCATGGCATCCTTCCATACTTGTAATTTATCTGCTTCTTCAAATGAAAAAGGTTCGACATCATTGATGCTGCTCATCAGTACAACATAGCCTCCAAACCTATGAGGCCTCCTACTTTCCTTGAAAGTTCCTTTGGGAGCAACTATCTTTTCTGCTTCCTGCACTGTTTCTTTAAGCCATCCTGGCTTCCTTTTGGCTGGAGGTTCTTCAAGAGTTCTTTCCAATCCTTCAGCAGGTTCTAGGGGCTCATCACTTGGCCCTTCATGAGGTTCCTCCCTCTGAACATCTGACTCTTCACTTTCAGAAGAGAGTGAAGCTGGCTGAATTGCTTCTGATTCCTGCTGTAGCTCTCTAGATTTCTTGAATGCGACTTCCTCATGGAAAGTCACATCTCTGCTTACCTCTATCTGCCTATGACTTGGTACATATATCCTATAAGCCTTGGAGTTCTCACTGTACCCCACAAAAACCCCTTTCTTGCCTAAGGGTTCCATCTTTGTCCTCTTTTACTTAGGGACATGAATATACACTGGACACCCAAATATCCTTAGATGCCCTACTTCAGGTTTGATCCTTGAGAAGACCTCATCGGGAGTCTTGTCCTTCAAGATAGCATGTGGACACCTGTTCTGAATATACACGGCAGTGGAGGTAGCTTCTGCCCATAAAGAATTTGGCAGATCCTGGTCAAACATCATGGCTTTCGCTGCCTCACAAATTGTCCTGTTTTTCCTCTCAGCAACACCATTTTGCTGAGGGTTATATGGCACGGTCAACTGTCTCGTGATTCCTGCTTCCTTGCAGAAATCCTCAAACTGGAGAGATTCAAACTCTCCTCCATTTTCTGCTCTAAGGGTTCTGATGTGGTTCCCTGTCTGCTTTTCAATAAAGGCTTTATACTCTTTGAATTTATCAAATGTGTCACTTTTAGCTTTAAGGAAATAGATCCAACATTTTCTTGAGTAATCATCAATAAAAATGACATAATACATATTACAAACAACCACTGAGTGAGGGAGATGACATGGGACCACATACATCAGAATGGATAAATAGACAAGCTGGATAATTTAGAATTGTGACCAATAACATGTTATTTCGAGGTCAAAATACAAAACTCAAGTAAACTTCTGAAAAATAAATTGTGCTTATGTACTATGAACCTTCTAGAAATAACAAAAATTCAGTGTTCTGGAAATAAAACTTGTCTTTACTTCTGAAAGTTAGGGCATCATCTTCTGCTTTGTGTAACTGAAAATCTTCAGAGAAAAATACCTCTGTGCTTCTAAAATCATTGTGCTTGAATGGAACTTTAATACAGTCTCCAAGTTTGCAAATTTCAAGAAGAAATCTGTCTCAGAAACTCTGCTGGCCAGTGTGCTGAATCTGTTACAGGTTCGTTAGAGCTCTCTCTGTGTTGAAATGGAGTCACTGCCTGCTCTCTTTTGAATTCATTAGGAATTTCATGAATCTTCTATATTTGCTGACTGTCTGTGCTCCTATGTTTACGTTAGGGCTTCTTTTTTTATGAATCATCTGCGTTTGCTGCAGCTCAAATCTCTCAAAATGGCTAAAACAAGTTCTATATGCAAATGGTCTGTGCTCTATTGTCTGGTCGCATGTCAGATCATGGGTGCTACGTCATCCCTGTTTGGGGCTAGCCTCTAGGTTATCTGTTGTGTTCTGGGCTGGTATGGTTTCATATCTTACAGGTTGATTACAAATTTCTTCTCATCCTCTGCAATCATTGTTTTAGGGTGGGCGTCGTGCTCGTGTGGATCTCTTTCTCTGTGAACATCATGTTTTGGTGGGCGTCAAATTTTTCCTACAAGCTTTCAAATGGCTCCTCTATCTCATGTTCTGTATCTTTAGTCTCCTTTCTTCTAATTGAGACGTGACACCTTTTGATGTTTTTTTCCACTTAGACAAAAAATCATACCATCTACTAATGTTTAGACTTTCAAAACATAAAAATAATGACTTGCATTATGATTTGAATCATGCTACAGTTCTTTTTCTCTTTCCTCCAACTCATCTTCACTTCAGTCATTGAAATTATGACACTAGATCTTCTCAGTCTGATAGCATGTTGAAAAATGGACTCACAAAAATGTATTCACAATAAATACGAGGGATATAAAATATAAAATCTTGTTTTCCCCTGTTTGGAGCTAGGTTATCTATTTTGTATTCTCTGCTGGAATGGTTTTGGTTCTTATGGGTTGCTTAGAAATTTATTCTTATACTCTGCCATCATTGCGTTATGGTGGGCGTCATGCTCATGTGGATATCTTTCTCTGTGACCATCATGTTTTGGTGGGCATCATCTTTTTCCGATGAGCTTTAAAGATGGCTCCTAACTCAAGTTCTTTATCTTTAATCTCTTTTCTTCTAATTGAGAAGTGGCTCCTTTTGAATGTTTTTTTCGACTTAAACAAAAAATCATACCATCTACTAAAGTAGACTTTCGAAACATAAAAATAATGACTTGCCTTCTGATTTGAATTAAGCTACACTTCCTTTTCTCTTTCCTTCAACTCATTTTTCTCGAACTTCAGTCATCGAAATTGTAAACCCGGATCTTTTCAGGCTGATACCATGTTGAGAAATGGATTCACAATAAAGATGAGATATATAGAATGTATAATCTTATTATAATTGGAGTCATTTGATACAATGGCGTTGATCTACCCATTTGACCTAACCAGCTCATTAATTAACCTTCATTAATTATGCCTAACATAAAGATACTATAGTCACCATTATATCTATTATATTATAAGTAAGGACTGTTATATCATTGAATTATATTGGAGCATTATATGTGAAATACAACATCAACATACTTGGAGAATGTGTGGAAGCCTTATATTGTCCCAAGTAATTGAAGTTTTTTAGAAATGATTTTACAAAACCAACAAGACAACATGCAAGTCCTAGAGATTCTTTGCTATTAATGGCTTAAAGCGAACATCGAGATAGTAAAATCACTGTTGTTTGGAAATTTAGGCAGGGATTCTTAAATTCTTACTCATAGTCGAGTTTGAACTGCTGTATTTTACTTTATTTGGGTGGGACTAAGGTAAATAACATAGATGGCAAATATAAAGTGCTTCAGGGGTATATCAACTGATAGTAAATCGAGACCTTTTTGGTTTTCTGGTTTTATGATTAGTTTAGTATGAATGTGAGCTATGAACTGGAGATATGGTATGCAAGAAGTGAAACAATGGTTAGAACATTCTTAATCGTAATCTAATTTACGTATGATTGTTGATTATCAAAATATATGGTTATTTATCGTATCTTTGCATCAGAGCTTAGGCACATTCAAGATTATGTTGTGTCTTTGTAGAAACTTTTGGGATTTCTGTATTTTACTGTGCTCAAATACAAGGTGATCGTTATAGGATCCTCCCAACCATTTGAGATTTTAACTGACCTATTGTTTATGTACAAACATTATACACTAACTTCTGTGTGTGTGTTTGATTTTGAACAACTGCCCATAGGTTATTGTTGTTGATTACAGCATGTTCTAGTAAAAATTACATGTGAACTAACTCTTGCTTAAGATGGAGCAGCTACATGTAAGATCTGTCCTTTTCAAAGTTATAAAGTCTTATTTTGTGTATACACACACTTTTCAATGTATCCAGAGCAGATATATTAATTTTTTTAAAATGGTAGCTTATCAAACAACATGCACGACTACTTGCTCTAAGCCTTTTCATTGTGTCTTTAATAATAATGTTTCCTGACTTTGTTTATAAAGGCTGTCCTGTTACAATTATAGTGGGTTGACATTCTTATTTTGTCTCTATGCTTTTGCAGTTTGATGTGACTTTCCCCGCACTTGCATGTTCCATTCTTAGTCTTGATGCCATGGATATAAGTGGGGAGCAGCACCTTGATGTGGTAAGTGTTGGATTGTCTTCTCAGTCAACTTTTCCCAATGTTTAGTTTCTCATTTTATAATAAATGATTGTGAATTGTTCTTCATAGTAGATATGTAAAGTCACGGCAGGAATGGATAAATCACTCCAGAAGAAAGCAAGCAATAGACATACATATTGGGTCATCCAATTACATTAGTTAAGAAACACCCTTATTGGTTAGGAGATGATACCAAATACCTCACATGTTACTGAAGTGCAACTGTTTGAAGGGTTGGGTTAGTGGAAATAAGGTGTCTAGATTAATGAAAGCATTCGGCTTACATTGATATAATTTTATGTAGAAACTTTTCTAGATTGGGATAATTTACTCCGTAACTCATCTAGACAGTCAGTCTAGTCCACTTTAGGCCTCCGTAACTCATCTCTGCAAGTGTCCTCATCTTCCTGGGTCAAATACCTCAAACACTATTTCACCTTGACTCATTGTCAAATGTGCAACTCTTTGGCCTGATGAAGACTCTATCTCATCAAACTGCCATACACACGAAGCTATCTCATCTGTGCCAAAGCATCCTAGCTGCACCCATTGCAACTCACTATGACAAGACACCGGAAGTCCATCCATGGAGTTGGCAACTCGCCACACAACACACTGCTGCGAACCGAGCTCTCCGCCAATCCACCAAAACTCCCAACCTGCCACACCACCAAGCTGCAATAGTCCACAACTCTTGGTCTGAAAGATCTGCTCCATGTCTCAAACCAGAGACCATCTAACCTGCCGCCACCTGCACAGTCACTGCAACTTCTTCTCAGAGCTAGCACCTGCGTGAATAACTCAGATCCAACTGCTCTTCTCAAAACCTCAACTCTGATACCATGTTAGATTTTGATCACACCTCAGGTTTGGTCTAGGTTCTCAACAACACACACAGAAATCAAACATTCTAAATTGTGAACATAAACACACTCAGATGCCTAACAACTTAGCACAATGGAAAATACAACCAACAATTGAATCATACACAGTACACAGGAATTTTAAGCCCAATATCACTTGTTCTTCATTCAATACAATCCCATAACAATGGGCTCTTGTACCAGGGAAAATGGCCCTTTTTTTACACAAAAGAAAAATGCCAAAACAATTACAAAATCACTGTAGAAACCCTCCTTGGTTTCTGTGTCCAATTCTGCTCACATAGGCTGACTGTAACAACCAATGCTATCAGAACCGGAAACCGGACCGGAGCGGTCAAAAACCAGAAATAAAAACTGGTCGACCAAAAACTACATAAAATATTTAAATTTTGAAAAAAACATATATATTCATGTGCATCCATACGAATCCAAACCATTTATACACAAATATGCAAAGTTTCTCATTTATATAGCAAGTAAGAGTGCATATAACCAAAATAGCATCGAGTGCAATCCATCTTTGAATCAAAATACATCAACAACGAGGCTTTAAATGGCCTTTAGAGTCCAAAAAAAATCATGCTTCAAAAAATAACTACATATCTTGAATATCATTACTTATATTATGATCCTCATCATCAGTGTCACCCTCTAAGCATTAAATTAAGATTGAAAAAGCTTAACATGCCTAATAAGTGATTTTACTTGAGTGAAGGGTACATTTTTACTAGGGTCATGACAGAAGAGTTCAACAATCAATGTCACCAACATCGAGGTACATAGAGGGCTTGGTGCTCTTGATTAAATGCTAGTTCCATACCCTCATACATGATAGAATCCAGTGGAAACATTGCAATCCTGCCAATTTTGAAATCCTGAAAACTGTTAGGTCTCCTGAATTTTGAATGAGACCTGAAATTCTACTTTCTCCATATGAAGTTCAATGAGGTTGGAACCACTCTCAAACATCCTTAAACAATTAATGGCAATGTTAAAAATTTAAGTTAAAGGATGAAAATGAAAGATAAAGGAGGACTTCACTGTTAAAAATGAATGATAAAGGAGGACTTCTCTTTTACAAATGAAAGATAAAGGATAACGTCACTGATAAAAATGAAAGATAAAGGAGAATGTCACTTTTACTTTAAGAATTTAACATTACCATTATCCAAGGCCCCCTCAACCTAAAATTTGTCTTTTTCCCTAAAAAAATTTGAAATCCGCCCCTTTAAGTGCGCCGTACAGGTGATGTACAGAACCGGCCAAAAACGGTTCCAGGTCACCGGCCCGACTGTTTTTGCTCAGAAGGGTGGTCCGACTGGTCAGTTTTGCCGGACCGGGCTGGTTTTAATAACACTGGTAACAAACCACTGTTGCCTGTCCTTGTCATGCACAGTAGGCTGAGGGATTCTCTCAAACACTCCTCTACTGCTGTACACAAGCTTGGCCTCTGGCCTTCCCAAGGCTACGACCTTCTCTGATCTGTTCACCAAACAGGTGCCACTGGCCCTTCCTTTTGCTCACCAATCAGACCTATACCCGGGCCTGTCCTAGTCCTCAAAGGCTGCCCAAAGAGCTGCTCCAGGACTGCTGTACCAGCCCTCAAGGGCTACAGCAAGACTGCCCTGAAACTCTGCTGTTCTAGACCTCCATAACTGTCCTTAACCTGCCCTCAAGTCTGCAGCTAAGGTACAGGTCTGCTGTCCACCTGTGACAACCCTTCCCCTTTCTGGCAGAGCCTCCTTGACTGTCCCAAGACCCTGCTGCAGCCTTTCTTCACTAGGCCGAGCCTCCTCTTCACCAGGGGCTGCCTTCCTATGCTGGCTGGACCCTCCAAAATCTGTTCCAGCCCCTTAAAACTATCCCAAAGGGCCCGTGGCTGGCTGTTCCAGCCTCCCAAGACCTGCGGCTGTGCCTACACTTGCAGGCTGAGCCTCTCCTAGGCTGCGGCTGCCTTCTTGCAGGCCAAACCCTCCAACCACCTGTGGTAGTCTTTCTCACTGTCCAGCAGACCTGCGGCTGGCCTCTGCTAGCAGGCTGGGCCTCCTAACCTCAGCGGCTAGGCTTCTCCTTAGCTGTTGGCCACTCAGAAGCTGCGTCAACAGACTTGCGGCTGGCTGTCCTCTTCTTCCTGGTTAGGTCTAGGCCTACTCGGCCCTCCTCTCCAAGCTACCTGCCCAAAACAATCACAAAATTGCAGAATTGAGGCCTATTCGGCCCCTCTCCATAGCTGGATGAGGTCACCACAACCTCTCTCCCAAGAATGAATCTTCACATCATGCTTGTGTTTCACCTCTCACATGATCTCCCTTTATATATAACTCTAAAGGGTATGTAAGAAGCCCCTGAACCACACTCAACATTAAATTAGACTTGTCAATCACACATGTGGGTATGAATGTAGATTTTTGAGGAACTATGAGGGCTTCCCAACAGGCCTGTCTTATGACCTCTTGTTGGGCTCTAAGTTTAGTTATGCAAATCTGTCCTTGCTGCGTTTTAGGACAGCAAACGGGTCTGTTTACTTCTGCCGAGAATTCTGCCCTCAAATGATGGATATATGCTCTTTTAAGGTGCCCTTGCAAGTAGTTTTAGTAACACAAAGTTACCACATGCAAACCTCAAAACATATAGCACTCCTCTAGGATCTTAACAATCTCCTACTGCTGATTTAAACACTAAGCATACATGAAATTTGAACACAAGTATTTTTAGTCAACATGACCCTGGATAAAACCCCCCGGAGAAAGCCAGTTTAGAATGAAAGTATATATATGTGATGTCTCAAGCATGGAATGCAACAAGTAAACAAGTACAATGGAACCTGTACAAGTAGCAAGCTACTCTCAAGCTTTGCTAGAAGGTTCCAAGAAGAATACACCAATCCAGTGAACACTCCTCGACGCCACCATGTATTGACTGAGAGTGTTCACGACAAAACAAATATCTGGTCGAGTGTTGACCAGATACATCAACGATCTGATCAACTGCCTGTATCCTGTAGCATCCACCAACTGGGAATTTGAAGCACTATGCTTCTTCCAGTTGGTGACCATGGGTATCGACATAGGCCTGTAGTCCTCCATTTGAAATCTGCTCAAGATGTCTGCAACATACTTCCCCTGTCCCAGAAAGATGTGACCCACCTCCTGCCAAACCTCCATGCCCAAGAAATAGTGCATCAACCCGATGTCAGTCATCTCAAACTCTGATGCAATGCTCAACTTGCACTCAGTTATGAGATGATTCGTTCCCATGATGAACAAGTCATCCACATACAGAATGAGAATAAGCGTGTCCTCACCTCTAATGATGTAATAGAGGTTAGGATCAACATCACTCTTCTCAAACCCCATCCGAAGCAAATATGAGTCTATGTGCGAATACCAAGCTCTGGGAGCTTGCTTCAGACCATACAATGCCTTTCTCAGAAGGCACACGTGAGACTCTCTCTCACAGACCTCAAACTCCTATGGCTTCTCAATGTACAACTCCTCCTCAATAAATCCATTGAGAAATGTGGTCTTTACATCCTTCTGATGTATCATCCAACCCATATTTGCCGCTATGGACATGATGCTCCGAATGGAAGTGTATCTCACAACTGGTGCGAATGTCTCATCATAATCAACTCCCTCTACTCGAGAGAATCCACGTGCCACAAATCGGGTCTTGTGTTTCTCTATGCTTCCATCTGCAACATACTTGGTCTTATACAACCATTTGGAAGTCACAACTGACTTCTCCATTGGCTTCAACACCACCTCCCATACATCATTGCGCATAATGGAGTTATACTCCTCCAGCATGGCCTCTCGTCAAACTTGCTGGTCAAATGCCTACGCAAATGTCGTGGGCTTTGCATTTGTGATGCTCGTCACCATCACCAAGTAGGACCCAAGCCTCTTTGGTGCTCTGCTCTCTCTAAACAATCTCTTGGGCTCTCCTACATTCTCCTTGGTTTCCTTCAGGGTCTCCTGAAACCATATCGGTTTCCTCTTCCCTGGAGTAACCAAATGAGAAGTAATATCTCTGCACCCAAGAGTCTCCGCCTCAAATCTAATCCCAACACTCTGAGATCCCGAGGCCTCTGCACCCTCTGCCTGAAACGCTCTGCAACTGTGAACCTGAAGCTGTGCAAGGTGACCTTCTCACCCCTGAAACTAGTGCACTCGACACCTGAGGCTGTGTGCCCTCTGAAACATCAATTTGAGTCTCCAGAACCTCCTCAATATTGTCTCTTGACTCGAGAGACCTCCTAAAAGCTCTACCCTCCTCAAATCTAACATCTCTGCTTACCACCACTCTCTGTTGTGATGGAATGTAGATCTGGTAGGCCTTCGAGACCTCTGAGTAACCAACTAGAATCCTTTGCTGGGCTATGGGGTCTAGCTTTGTCCTCTTCTTTGAGGGGACATGAGAGTATGTCAAGCATCCAAAAATCCGAATGTGTTCAACATCCGACCTCCTACCAGTGGAGGCCTCCTCAGGAGTCTTCTTCCCCAAAACCCTGTGGGGACTTCTGTTTTGCAGATAAACTGCAACAACACTCGCTTCAACCCATAGGTATAAAGGCAAAGTTTGATCATGCAACATCGATCTTGCTACACCTGTGATAGCCTTGTTCTTCCTCTCGACAACCGTGTTCTGCTAGGGGTTGTAAGCTACGGTCATTTGCCTTTTAATCCCTGCCTGGGTACAAATGTCCACAAACTCTCAAACTCCAAGTGCCATCTCTTTAGAAAAAGGGCTTGTGAGCCCCATTTCCATCTTGATTGGAGAATTTTATCTACGTTTGTTGTCGATCAGAGTATCCATCCCGTCCAACCTTTCAACAATACCATGCTACAAGGAGAGTAGCCTAAGAGCACAACAAAGGTTTCATGTCTCTAAGTTTTCAGAGTTTCAACATTCATTGGTTTACTCGAGAATCTGTCCACAATGGCTGAGTCCTCTAACTCCATGATTCCATGTAGCTTTACGTTGTTGCCTAATTGCAAGTTCACCACGTTCGCTTTCTGCTTGATGCACTTGCCTCTTATTTTGGATTTCCTTGAGCCTCTCAATCCCAAACCCTATTGAGATGAAGCCAAAGCTTTGGGATTAAGTGTTCCGCTGATTAGCTCACGAGTGAGCATTTCATCGATGAAACCTAGTCTAATAACCCACCCATGGTATCTTCCTTGCCAAGGATCAAAGAACTCGAAGAGCTTGGGAGCAAGTCGAGAGGTACTTCCTTTGAGCCGAGTAAATAATGAGGTAAGATCTCATGTATCGGAAGTAAAGGCTTGTTAGAGTCTGCACTCAAAGAGTAAATCCCTTGGCTCTTTGGCGATCTGTACTTCTTAAAATCCGCCATCGATTCGACATGATTGCTTAATATTGTTTGAATTCGACATCACGACTTGCAGCATTGCCGTGTTGGATTTTTAGTCCTCAAACTGTTCACACACCAACTCACTCAAAATCGCAATGTTTTCATCCGCCAACGGGTAGACTCTCGGTTGCATGATTCTTAGTTAAGGGGTTTCAAATCTGTGCTCGTGATCCACTGGATTGGACCAGATTTGTTGCCCCTCCAGTGGGTCATTGGAGAAGTTTATGGCTTCTTTCTCCATACCTACCAAAAGCTTCTCCCTAACCTGGAAAAACCCTAAACCTTTCTCAAACTCCTTCTACCATGTATCCTTAAGTCTACTCTGTTATTATGATAGCCGTTGTACAAATTAAAGGAGCCACCGTGTAAATCAGAGGGAGCCACATTGTTGGTCATTGAGGAAGCCGTCGATGGTCATTGAGGGAGCCATTATATAAATCAAAGTGACCCTGAGTTTACTAGTGATAGAGAAGGAGCTACTTGTGACCTTGTGCACCCCTAGCTCGATCTACCTTACACGATCTTTAAAAACCAACTTGCGAGTGTTCCATCTCTTCCTTTGCATAACCTTAGAAGTTTATATATACGATCGATTGCTACTTCTTTCGTCACTCGTGTGCAGTTGCTCAACGATGTCTTTCTCCCATGATTTTGATGGTAGGGATCGTATTGTTTGGTAGGTGTCTGTGTCACTTCAGAAAGGCGAGATGCTTTAATTATTGAGCACTGTAAAATAGGGAGACATAATAATATGGCAGTGATTAATGGAGCATGGCTCAACATACCCGACCCTATGAATTCTACTTCATCGTTTCTACGGTTTAATAATTCAATCAAGGGTCAAATAACGACTAGTTTTATTTCCAAACGATAGACACAAGCCTATAGTGGTTCTCTTTGACAACGATTTCATAGAGGAACATATAGATAGAATTGTTGTCAACAACCCATGAATATATCCCCCTTGAATTATTTTTAAAGCGTATTGAATGGCAGCTCGATTGACTAGTCAAAGATTGCATAATCGGAGAAACTTTGATAGATTTGGTAAATGTGTGGCTAAGAGCCAGATCAGAGAAGGTCTGGAAAAAATGTGGCCAAAGGCTGGAATCAGAGTGTGGCTCTGATAGCAAATGCGTGGGGTTGAGGTACGGTCTCTACTCCCCCTTTGTGGCACCCTTAAACTTGATATGTGGGTTAGGTACGTAGATGATACAATTGTAAAATGGCCTCATGGTAGAGAAAACCACAAGTTTGCGGAGCACTTGAATAATCAATCGAAAGATATTCAAGTCAGTACGGAATTGCAAGTCGATAATTCCATTCCTTTCTTGGATGTTCTCATTTCAAGGAAGGAGGATGGTTCCTTGGCACATCAAGTGTATCCTAAGAAAATCCACTTTGAACAATATCTTCACGCTAGTTCCCATCATCATCCATCCCAAAAAATGGGGGTCATAAATACTTTGACTACTAGAGCCCTAAGAATCTCCGACGAAGAGCACTTGGACCAAGAAAAATAACACTTAAGTAGGTGTTTCCTAAAAAGAGGTTACAAAGATTGGTAGACGAAGAAGGCGTTTCAGATGTCGAAAAGGACCCCTAGAGCTCGAAATCTTAATGATGAAGGAGACCATAAGGTGGTGCTCCCTTATGCCCAAGGCACATTAGATAAGATCGCTAGCTTCCTTAAAAGGATGCATATCAAAACCATTTTCCAACCCCCTAGAACTGTTAGAAGCCTCCTTAGAGTGGTTAAGGACCCCTTGACCCTAAGCTACAAAAAGTGGTTTATAGCATGCCCTGCTTATATGGTCTAAACTACATTGGTGAGACTGGGAGGTCTTTCCAAGTTAGAATTAAAAAACACAAAGCACCGATTACTCATAATCGTGAAAAGTCCTCAACTTTGGTTGAACACTCTATGAGAACAAAACATCATATTTGTATTCAAGATGCGAAGATTCTGGTGAGGGTGGATCACTTATCCAAAAGATGTGTTAAGGAGGCCATGGAAATTGTGAAGGAAAACAAATGTCTTAATAGGGACGTTGGCCTTAAGCTTAAGCAGATCTTGGCTCCCGCATTCTTTGGAATTAACTCCTATCTTTTGGTTCCTATGGTGCCTTGCTTTCCCTTCTTCTATTTTCCTTTATGGAGTTTTCTTGTGTTTGTTTTTGTCTTCCGCGGCTCTTGTTTTGTTGTTGGTTTGGTTTATTATTGTTTTTCTAGCGTTTCATTTTTCTTTTATTTAATCTCTTTTGTGCTTTATCTTTCTACACCTTTATCCTAAAATGATCTAGTTTAGATATTTTTTGTTTGCTTATATTTTATTTGTTTACCTTTATTTTTTAGGTTTTCTCTTATCTTTTTATGTTTTGTTTTATTATCCTTTTTCTGATTTCCTTTGTTTATTTTATATTATATTTTGTTTGTTTTCTTTTTTCCTTTGTTTATCTTATATTATATTTTGTATGTTTTCTTTTATCCTTTGTTTATCTCTTTTTTCTTATCCCTTGGTTTTCCTATTCTCCTGCTCCTTTTGATTTATTATTTTATTTGGTTTTTTCTATTTTGTTTCTCTTTATTGTTTGTTTTTTTGTAAATTTTTATTTATTTTTCTCTTTTTATCTGGCTGGCATGTACTAGTCTAGGTTTTTTCTATCTCTAGGGTTTTGTTATCCTTATTAATCACTCTGTTTCTTGGTGATTTTTATATTCACACCTCCTTTCTTGCTGAGTTGAACCGCTCTACTTTCGGGGTCCTAATCGTCCTAATCATGGATTGCTTATTGCAGGTCCGAAATGTTGACAAAATGTTTTTAAACATAGTGAATCTGGAAATCTACACTAATGAAATGAACAATAGTTCACTTACTGAGGAATATACAACATAAGAACAGTGGGTTGAAATCCATATAGGATCAATTACATACATATATGCATGCATACAGATATTTTATCGGATCCGTTGGCCTAGCGACATGGATCCGGGAATCCCCAGATTGGATGCGGATTGGATCTGGAACCCCCAGGATCCGCCCCCAAAATGTATCCCTCACACGTGAACCGTATCTCGAGTTTCGAAACTGGAATAAGTCTACCCAAATTTTCGTCGCTGCGCGAGCTTTGTCAGACAGTTTGATGCTCCATTGTGGCGATATGTGTGCAGGATCCTACACGGCTAGAGGTTTGCAGGTTGCAACGAATACCATTTAAATTTTACACACCCGAGCATCCACTCAAATTACAAAGTAAAGAGGAAGGTCGACTGGTTTTAAATTTAAACTGTGAATATATAATTAATATTTTTAATTAACTTATATATAATTAATTACATATTATTAATTGGTATCGACAGAAGAAATGTTAGTGTAGGTATTCGGTTTACGTTAATAAAGAATCTCGAAAGCTGCCGTGTATTCGCTTTACCTTAATAAGGAATCTCGAGGGCCGCTCAGTATTCCCTTTACATTAATAAAGATTCTTTAGGGAATTGAATTCATTTTAACCTTCAATGTAATGTCAATTAAAGATGCTTTAGGGGATTAAATTCATTTTAACCTTCAATGTACTGTCAATTGAAATCACATTTCATAATTAGGGCTTGTAGCAATGGATTTGATATCTTGGAATTACGTGCATGTAATGATCCAATTATTCTTTAAATAAAATATAATATTTTATAAACATGGTTTAATATTTTTTTACATTATCGAAGAATTATATTATTTGATGTATCCAAAATATATAATTAATATGGATTAATTATTATAATTAATACTATATAAAATATTTCACATAATTATAAATATATAATATTTTAATAAAAAAATATTATTGATTATTCATATGTTTTTTTTTGTTAGCTTAATATCCCTGACTTGCAGGATTGGCCTGTGGCTGAGATGCCACGACCCAGGGGCATCTAAGCCGTCAAAGCCGTCAAAATCACCTGGGGATCGCACCAGCCCTTAACATGGCTGGATTTGAGGTGCCCCCAGAGGTTTCGAACTGGTGACTTCACTTACGGAGTGCCTTAACAACGCACTCCCTCACCGACTTCTCTACACCACAGGGACTTGATTATTCATATGTTACTTTTAATTTGTAAAATAATATAATAATAAAAAATTTAGGACACTTTGCGTTATGACAACATATAAAATAGAAGGTGTTGAAATAACATTTGTCATTTGTTTTGATTCACTATTTTAATTCATGTATGGAGTTTCATCCATACCTAATACATTATGAGTCATTTATTTTGTATTAAAAATTATATATATAATTGATTATAACTTTTATATAATTATTAGTTATATTTAAATTTTGCATATATATATATATAAGTTACAAAGTAAAGAGGAGGCCGTCCTGGTAACGTATATATATATTGTTGATACAATGTCATGTGACGATATACTTATTGACTAGGCATGATGGTTGATGGGTCATGTCACTTAGTTAGGATGTGTCACTTCATTTAATAATGTTGTTGTTGTTATTATTATTATTATTATTGAACCAGAACAGAAAAATTATATTAATAATAAGGGGCTGTAGCTGGGCTAAAAGCAGTTACATATAGTCTGTCCAGACTCTGGAGTTCCAAAATTGCGACTAAGCAGTTGTCTCCTGTTACAAAATACATTTCAAAACTTACTACTAAAAAGTCATTCCAAGTATTCTTGCTTGACATAGACTCCTAAAATTCTGTTAACTTTAAAGAACATCAAGATCAATGAAAAACTTGATTTCTATTTGCCTCATCCTGCCCCACATCAGGGGGGGGGATTCTGCTGTTCCAAGTTCATTGGCTCCATAAGCTGATGTACTGTATCTTCTTCTTTGCAATTCTTCTTCACAGAGTTGTCAGATGCTCGATTATTAGAGGTGGTAGACTGAGATTCTTTTTGAAGATTCAGGGCTAAATTCCTTACCATGTTGCATTCTGCTTCAAGGATGCTGATCCTTTGCTCAAGCTCATTGATCTTTGCAGATATATAGATAGCAAAATTCTCTGTTGAAGAAAATACCTTCCTTGTGCCTTCGCAGAATTCTTCTAAACTCTGAAAGATCCCTATTTTCCATATTATGCGTCTCCTCTGTCCAAAAAATTACTGAGATAACTGGGTGAAAAGACGTATTATACCTCAGCTGGAGTATATTAAAGCTCCCTTGGATTCTGAGAGCAGAGGTAATACCCTTAATGAGATTAGGACACAAATCAAACCACCAGCCAGTGTAGATATAAGGGGGAAAGCTCAACAGTCTTCCAGTGTACCATAAGTATGGCCTGAAAACTAAGGGAGTTCCAGCACTATAATCTCTGAACCAAGCTCCTTGATGTATATGAATTAACCAGATTCCCAATTCGAAACAAGACTGCAAATGATTTTTTGGAGATCCAAACTGATAATTGGACGAGAAATAAAACCTTCTCCTGAGAAACTTAAGATGAGACCAGAGAAATTACCATCGCAAATGGTTCCAGCTCCACCACAGTTAATTTAACCAGCTTTCCTGGAGCACAGGGCTCTCTATTCTGAGTCGAAACCAAAGGAGAGTCAGAGTGTGAATGAGGTGTTCTTATGAGCCTGATATAGATTACACCGCTGCCCTCAATGTCCAAAATCTCTGCAACAAATCCTAAACAGATACTCACATCAATAATACCATCTACTATTCCAAGAAGATATTTCATGCAAGCCAGAGGAATATTCCCTGCTAAAATATGACCGCAGGAGTGCCCAATTCTGTAACCAGCTCTCACCATTATCCCACCATGAATTCGCATTTGAAACTGGACTCTTCAATGCCTGAAACCATGTTAAATGTTTGCATGCTACAAGGACTGTAGTGTGACCTCACAGCACTCAAATCAAAGCAAAGGGAATGATGCTTTGTGCGCAAAATCATGTGAAATAAATGATGCTGAGACTAACCACCGATCCAAGGCAACCTTAAGGGATGAAACTTGGAGTGCTCCCCCAATTTTCAGCAATACTCCTAAGTCTAGGCTGGAGGCTATATAAGCCCGTCGATCTGCTGATGCATTGAGGCTCCTTTTCACATGAGAAACTGAGATTTCGACAAAGGATCTTAACTTATTTCTTGCCATTGCAATGACATTAGCCAGTTTGAATTCCGTGGGAGCTACTTCGCCGAGCATGGCTTTGATGACAACCATGGAGTCAGCAATTATTTTCAGAGTTCTGATTATTTCATCCTTGGCTATAAGAATGCCTCTCAGCAAGGCGTAAGGCTCCACTTGATTATTGGTGGCCTGTCCCAGTCCCCATCCATATGAAGCTACTGTATTTCCTCCGGGATCTAAGAGGTACCCCCTGCACCTACCGCCCTTATTATTATTTATTGATGTTTTTTTATATATTTATGTTAATTACAAACATTAACATGACTAAACCAGTAAAGTCTTCTCATGATGCCATTGCTGTCAGTAAAGTCATACAATAATATTTATACATTAACAAAATGGAGCTTGCTGTTTGCTCCTCCAACAGTAAAGCAAAGGGATCCCTCTTTGCCTTTCTTACATATGCTGGCTAATTGTTTTTAGTGTTCTTCCTCAATGACAGTGCCCTTTTCTGGATAGAGAGATGACTCAAAAGACATGCAAAGCTCTCTTTATGATATTCTATTTCTTCTAGTGCTCATCAGCATGGCAGAAACACACCTTGACTTAAGTTAGCATTGATTGGGATTTTATAGTTTGTCCAAAGAGTTGTACCATAGAAATGTCAGATGCATGACCTACTGGGAAGCATTCTTATATAAAACCGCATGAATAAGGGCACATGTACCAAGAGATGTTGATATTTTACCAATTTCCTCACTATGAGGCTTTTGGTTCTGGACGATAGGAGAATATCTGCTGACAGCATTGAATTGCACTGTAGCCATTTAATACATTCATGTTGAGGTCACATTAAACATGATTATATCGATCATGAAATGAGTATATAAGTATTTCCCTGGTCCTTAGGTGAATGTATGCTGTCAATGATGTAAATGATGGTTGATGCTACATACAACTCAAACTTTCATCTAAACGACACTTGTACATCATCTCTGTAATGGTTAGCTGGGCACCAGTTGAGAAATTAACTGTACATTACCTTTCCTATTTTTCAACTTTCAACAATGATGCCTACATCACTCCGTTGATTATATGTAATTATTTGTAGTTTACATGCCCCATTGATAGCTTTTGTGGTTTTCTGTGGACACATGTAATGTCTTTCCTGCCTTCTGTTTTATTTTGCAGCAGATGCCTATGTTATACTCGTTTATAAATTGGTATTGTGCATGTTTTCTCCTATATGTCCTTTCAAACATATACCGATGCATGCTTTGGTTCTTTTACAAAATGGGCATCTTCCAGGAATGAAAAAAAATTACCTTTTCAGGTCAACATGCTTCCCAAGAAAAAATTAGGAGATCACTTGGATGTAGCATGAGAAATGAAATGAAATGAGTTTATATTAATGCCCACCAATGATCAAATCTGTCAGTGGAACTTGGAATTACAACAAGTAATAATGGAAAAATAAAAGATGCCCAGGCCATCTCCTCTCTAAGGGAAAAGAGCAATTGACATAGTTACAAATAAAAGTGAAAGTGGGGTTAAACTGAAGATGTGTAAACCCTCAGCCCTTGATATGTGACAGAGAGCACATGATGCCACAATTGAGAGATCAAATTAACTGAAAATTTTCAACCAGGGCTTGTTTCCATACAGGAGAGATTTCTATACAGAAACGGTCTGGAAGCACCTGGAAAACGTTTTCCCAGAAGTTTCCTCTTGGGATGTGTTTGTGA
This sequence comes from Picea engelmannii, assembly GCA_009831015.1. NCBI lineage: Eukaryota > Viridiplantae > Streptophyta > Pinopsida > Pinales > Pinaceae > Picea > Picea engelmannii. The sequence continues at coordinate 344,590 of ML777526.1, read as the reverse complement.
AAAGTTTCCTAGCAGATTCCAGTAAGGAAATGCCATTTTTGCACAGTTAAAGCAATTTTTAATTTTTTTTGATTTAGTTAGGGCTGGGTAGGTCTCACCGCTTTTTAAAAAATGGAGAGATAAAGTAATAATTCATAAAAATAAATAAAGGAACAACAGTGAAATCAAAAGAAAACTTGAAAGTCCCTGTCCATACATCTAAATGCACACTTATAATAAAAATTTCCTTCCTGATCATGCATCTATTTGTAGCTATCTACTTTACCTGTTTCCTGAAATTTTGAAAGCGTTGTTTCCAAAGCCTGCACCAGTTACCTGGTTCGCCTGACCATTTTTTCAAAACTAAGGAGAATGAAACAAATAATTAATAAAACAATAAAGAAACAACAGTGATTAAAATAAAACTTAAAAGTCCCTGCCCAAACATCTATATGCTGCACACTTACATAAAAGATTTCCTCCCCGGTCATACATCTATTTGTTGGTAACTTCCTTACCCATTTCCTGAACATTTTTAAAGTGTTATTTCCAAAGCCTGCACTGATTTCCTGGCTCCAGGCGAGATTTGACATTATTTTTTATTGGCATGCCATTATAGAAGTCGTTAGCTATATGTGTGGGTATTTGTAACAGGATATTGTGGCATCGAAGATGCAAATATCAGAGTTTGCTTATAATCAGTGGTTTTCAAAATGGAATCATAATTTCATGATGTTAAGTGAATGTTGCCATGTTTGAATTTTGAACTGATGTATTGCATTTTGCCTGTAGAAACACAATATAATCAAGAAACGAATTGATCAACATGGAAACATTATTGAGACAAGGGTTGATGGAATTGGTTCACCAAAGGTTGGGTCCTCTCTACCCTAAAACCCCTCTTTTTGGAGATTTTTCATTTTAGAGTTGGTTGTGAATTTTTCTATGGATTCTGATCAGTTGTTCTATATTATTTGATGACATTTGATTCAAATTTATTCATATTTTCATAAAAGACATAAATTCCCTTTTTTCTGTCAGCACAATCTGCCACATAGCTTTATAGGATTTAATCCTATGGATATTAAATTCCTTAAAATGTCATAAATTAATTTTAGATAACATCGAAGGACTGGAGGCAGTTAACCAGTTATACTCAAGAAATGTAGGTGGGGGAAGAATCTCTGAATATCCAAAGTTATTTATTTGAAAAATCAGGAGAAATGCTACAGCAGGACGTAAATAGTAGTCAAAACAGTCTCGTGTCAAACATTTGATTGGGTCTCAGGTCTTTTGAGTGTTAAAACAGTGCCAGTTTTTGGGGCTTCCTACTCTATTATAAGGGAATCAAAGATATCTTGCACTGTATACTTTTCGGTGTCTGAATGAATTACAATGATCTCCCAAGATAGACGCTCTGTTCGATTCCGGTTCACAGGCTAATCTCATAGAAGCGGATCTTTCGATTCCGGGTCAGCAAGCCTGGATTAGAGGTTCGTGATTATCCTAGCCCCTATCCATTGGATTAGGTAAACAAGATGCAAAGATCAAGGTCAGAATTTATTAAATTTGCTGTAAGTGCAAAATTTATTGATGTGGTGTAGTGTTTTGGGATCCCCTACATGTATATGAGGGATGCAATCTTCATGTGGAGAGCCAACCAGTACCGCCTTATCATTCAGTAAAGCTTTTAGGGACCGAAAGCCTCCCTAAATGGGGAGGTATGATCCGAATTGGATCATTATATTATTTGCCATCTATCTTGATGCTTTCAGAGTGGAAAAAATTGGAGGAATCAACTTGCAGGGTCATTTTAATGGAAAGTTCTAGTTTGGAAAATTGGGGTTTGAAACCTTTTAGAGCCATTTTGAGGCATCAAACAACATTTTTTGGGGTCAAAACTTTCTCAACTGTAGTTGAGACCCCTTAATGCTGATCTACACCCAGAGACCTTTCCATGGTACTAGAGGATGCCACGTCAGCCCCTATTACTCATGCATATGGGGTGAGCCACGTGTGGACTTTCAAGAAGATTCTAGAAGGTCCAAAACCTTATAACAATTGAGGGTTGAGGAAGTCAAAACCCTACCCCTAGATGGCTATTAGGCTATGTTAAACACCGGGCCTCTAGGAGGAGAAGGGGTTCTATTCTTTTGCATTGTATCTTGTTCCATAGCTGAGAAAAACATTTAAGAGTGGTATTTTGTGAGCATAACAGATGAGGATGATTCTGGAATCTGTAGTAGTTGTTCAGGTCACAGTGCCAAAATTTAACTCCATAGTGAGTTCCCATTCCTTTGTATGTGCATTTTAAAACTGAAGCAAAGAGAGCAGAGCGTAGGATTCACCTTTTAGCTAGGTTTTCTCCCGTATTGGGTTTTCCAGGTCAAATCTTTTGTTCATTTGTGTGCATTTGTGCCCATTTTTTCATTTTATATTTCAGTTATTACTTAAATTCAAGCCATAAGCTAGAGATAATAAATCTGGGATCTAACGAAATAAACTGTCTAAATCTAAGATTTCAGAATATTATAAGATCAATTGTGACTAACTGTTCCAATGGAATATCTACGACAGTTTATAGATCACTTGTGCATCAAAATTTTGTCCACTTTCTACCTGACTGCAACCTACCTCACTGCAACCTACAAATTTTGTCCTTGGATTTTGTTCAACTCCTTTCTTCTTGAATTAGGGCTTCCGCTTTAGTCATTAGAGGCCTCCCCCTTCCCTATTTGCTTCGTAGATCTTTCTTACGTCACAAGCCGTCCAATCTTCATAATCCTGACTCTGAATCATCTATTGTGGGAGAATTCCCCCCAATTAGCTTCCTTTGCCCTTGAGTGGGCTTTACAACTTTGCACCATTCCCATTTTCCATCCCGACCTGGACAATCCTTCACTAGGTGCCATGCTTGTGACATCTTATGCATTTGAAAGGAATCTTCCAATACACCAGAACTTGGTTATACCTTGTCTTACCCATCTTGATTTCCATAATCTCTGGAAGCCCTTCCTGCATAATTATGTCCACCAAAATTTCGTTATAGCTCTATTAGTTTCGAAAAGAAGTTCTCCTCCATATTAATGAAGGCCCTTAGCTTATTGCCCATTTCTACTAAAGTTTCTTCGCTCCACAATTCTAATGATAAACTGCTTTTTCTGTGAGCCGTGACATCTAATGATAAACTTGGAAAAACAACCTAGGCTGGTTGCAAAGGTCTTTTTTTTGTTCTAGGGTTGAAACATGGAGTCCAACATCTAAGTGTCAGGAAGCCAAACCCCAATACCATATCCCCTTCTGATTCCATTCAACATCCAACCTTGACTTAAAATCGAATTCTGTCTAGCCTTTTGTTAAAACATGAGAACTGAACCTGTACCCTAACCCATCCTTCCATACTAGCAAAGAACTTATCTATCAAATTTTCTTGTTCAAAGCCAACACCTCTCCCAAGACCTCTTTTCATTAGACAAGGAGCTCTTCTCTTGTATAGTAAATAGGCGTCAATAAATTTTTGCCCCCTTCCTCTGTGTAATCCAATCTTTTTTCATTATTCAGGATTGCGACTAAAAGTTCCAAAGTGTCTAAATTCCTATCGACATTGAATGGTCACATACATGAATAGACATGCCTTTTAGACATTGTCCTTTGATTATTATTATTATTATATGTAGTTTATGTTTGTTATGTTGCCTAACCCTTCAATGATGCTTTTTTCTTAAAGCCTAAAATGGTTATGTCTTCATCCTTGCTTGTAATGCTTTCACATAATGCTCTATTCTTGAAGTTGTCATGGTTGAGGAAACGAGGCAGTACAATCTTTGAAGTACTGAACATAACTCTTGTATTGTTGAAGGGTTCATCCACCATAGTTTGATCTTCTATGGAATTGTATGTTTATAGGGCTCTTGGATATAACTTTTTGTATTGTGATTCCAAGAATGATTTCTATTTTGAGACCAAATGGCATTGGAATTGATCTTCTTTTGGATATAGGTCAAATATTGCATTTGTTCATAGCAATGCTAATACATTGATTGGTCAAAGTGTCGGCTCTTGTGATTAGGATGTCCGTAAGGTGTACTTGTAACATGATCTTTCCTTATCATAAGTTTAGAGTTTTATTCATTCACATTTGGTATTATGCCTTCTTCATACACTTCTGTCATTCTATTGATCATTCAAATTTTATTAGTAGAGACACTTGGATTTGCTAAGGTGTTTCTATATCCATCATTTATACCTAGATGTTTGAAGATATCCCTAATTCAACTGGATTGGTTGTTGTTTCCTTATTGATTAACGAGTCTTTGTTGATAAGTTGTTCTAGTTTTTCTTGTTGCATCTTCTTTTTGTTTTTTTAACTTCTTAATTTGTGCGATAAAGCTTTGAACTATGATTTATGAAACAAGAATTTCTTCAATTTTCTCTTATAGATCTTTGTTGAATTTCTTTTTGAGATCTTGATTTTTTTATTGAGGTTCCTTATGGGATTGATATCTTGCTACTTCACATTTCATTTTAGAAATTTTTGTAATGAAATTTTGGCTTTGAATGAGCAAGCTATGATTATGATTCTTAAGATGAGAAATTTCTTCATCTTTATTAGCTAAAAGCTTCTCAGTTTTTTTTATTGGTTTTTAATATTTGAATATCTGCATCTTCTGTAATAACCTTTGATTATCCTAAAGGATCATATTTAGTACATTTGATACATCCAATGAGGGAGCTTTTGAGTATGACCTCATTGTAGTCTAGGGGAGAATGTTAAAAAATTATTCTTCATGTTTAAGATGACAGTCCCTAATGTTTCAATCCAGGGTGAACGTAGAATTTGTTGATGTTTTGTAGCTTCAGGTAGGTATTCTCACATGGCCTTGGTATCGAGCATGTGAGAATCTTCGTTGACACCCACATTGCACTTTCGTTTTGGTGAAAACCCCTTTGGATTGAAGCTTGGGGCTTCATAGGCATGTTGATTGGCTTTGGGGGCTTATGTTGGGGCTTCACACCCACATGTGTGAATGAAAATTCTAATTTAATGTTGAGTTTAGTGAAGGGCTCCTTAAAGTAATCTAAGGGCTTTTAAACTCACTTTGGACTCCTATAAAAGGAGAGGAGAGATTGTGACATTATGGAGTTAGCATAAGTGAGTGAGCACTTGTGCTAAGGAGCTTGGTAATTTCAACAAGGGAAATTCTGCACTTTGGCAAATCTGGCCTAGGGTTCTTGGACATTCTGTTTTTTGTTTTTCAGCCAAGAGAGAGGCCACATGTGTGAGAGGACGACCGCATGTGTGAGAAAGAAAGAAATACACACGTGTGGAAGAAGAAGACAGACTGTACAAATCGCACGTGTGACAGATCCGTATAATCACAGGTGTGACAGAGCCGTATAGTCGCACGTGTGACAGTCCGTACATCTGCGCATGTGAGGGAGTAGAACATGGCTGCACGTGTGAGGGAGTAGAACATGGCCGTACGTGTGAGGGTTTTTGGGCAGTAGCAGGTCTGTACATGCCGACGTCAACAGTTAGTACAATCCCTATGATTGATGTTAGCAGGAGGTATCGGTGTGTTGGAGCAGATTTGTAAGTTGGGAATTTTCCTGGGATATTTTGTTGATTTTGTGGTTTTTGAGAGGATTGGTTTTGTCCTCAGATTTACTATTTTGTGGTTGGTTGAGAGGGTTGATTTTGCCCCTAGAAATTCTGAAATTGAAAAGTTTAATGAATAGAAAATTGTGTCTCATGTGCATGAATAATTTCTCTCTGATCTTTATGTTTCTATTGCTGTAATTTTTGTCATAAATTCAGTGTAAAATTATTCAGTGATAATGACCCTAATTTATTGTTTGAGGTCACTTGGAAGTAATTCTTAGATCTAAAATTAGATGCATAAAAATTGACATGGTGTCAGAGCTGAGGCTTTGAAAAGAGAGAAGGGTCATATTCTTGAGACACAAGCAGTTGCAAATTGGTGGTACAACAGATTTGTTGTTGCAAATTTTTGTTTTGTTTTGTGCAGGTCACAATGGTTAGCACTCTTAGAGTTGAGGATAGGTTGGAAGGGGCAACAAACTTCTAGGATCAGAAGGACACGATTCTGCTTCTCTTGGAGGAGAATGATCTCAAAGAGTATGCTGAGACGGTGGTTCCAAGTCCTAATGATCCGCAGGAATTGACAACTCATAAGAAGAAGGAAGTGAAGGCCAAGCGGGTGTTGTTGGACTCCGTGAAGGATCACCTCATTCCTCACATTTTCGAGAAAAAAACAACAAAAGAGATGTATGATGTTTTGGTAGGCTTGTACCGAAGCGGGAATACAAGCCAAAAGTTGATCTTGAGGCACCAACTCAGAGCAATTGAGATGTCCAATTCAGACACAATTGCTAGCTACCTCATGAGGATTACTTAGATTCGTGATCAACTTGCAATCATTGGTGAGGCAATTGATGACATAGAGTTGGTGAATATGACATTGAATGGTTTTCTAGGATCTTGGGAACCATTTGTGCAAGGAATTTGTGCATGGGAAACGTTGCCACCATTTGTCAGACTGTGGACAGATTGCATCCAGGAGGAGGCTCAGATAGAGTCAAGGAATGGCAAGCAAAAATGCAACAATGATGAGAACCATGCCCTAGTTCCTCATATTAGGAAGGGCATAAAAGGTGGTTCTCTAGAAAGAGAGGCATCTCCAAAGCCGGGAAAGAAGAAGGACCTTAGCAAGGTCAAGTGTTTTGCTTGTCATGAGTATGGTCACTATGCTTCACAGTTTCTAGAACGAAGGAAATGGGGAAGGAAGCAGCATGCATTAGCGACAAAGGTTGATGAGGTTGCAGACATGCTTCAGAGGGAGTTCCTGTTAGTCTTCGCCCTTTCTGGTACAATTTCAAGTGATGGGACTTGGTTGGTGGATAGTGGAGCCTCATGTCATATGATGGGAGTACGAGAGTTATTCGATAGTTCACAGAGATTGACTTAGACTTATGTGTGGAACTTGGTACGGGTACCAAGCATGCTGTGCGGGGATCAGGAACATTGTCATTCCGGTTGGAGTCAGGAGATGTGTTGAGGGTGACAAATGTGCTATGGGTGCCAGAACTCAGGAAGAGTGTGCTCTTAGTCTCAACGATTGAGAAGAATGACTATTACGTATTGTTTCGAGATGGACATGTGCTATTCATGCCTAGAAGATCTAGCTCAGACACAACAATGGTTCTTGGAGTTAGAGAGAGAAACTTGTATAGGCTAAAGTGCCAGCCTATGCGAGCTATGGCCAACAATAGTAGAGTGATAGAGGTAAATGATGTTAATTGTTCATTTGACTTTCCTTATCATCATTTTGCTTGAGATTCTTTGCAATATCTAAAATATGTGAGCTTATTTAATATTTGATATATTTAGGGATACCCCATTAGGTTGGTAAAGCACCAAACCTAAAGTGAGAGAGGCTTTGTTGAGGTGACGATGGTAATGCCTCTACACTACCATTTGAGGATTTTCCCTAGACATTTCTTCTTTGAACCAATGTTTTGGGGTGTTCATTTGGTTGATAAAAAGGTGATCACTACTTGCTTTAAACACAAGTGTAGTGATACAATATTGAGGAATAAAATATTTTCATTAATGCCACAAATGGCCAACAAAAAGGTCAATGGGACTAGAGAGTACAATCAATGGCCACTAGACTTATGGGAGTGTAGAGACCACTCCTAGATGCAAAAATGTTATAAAAAGGAAAAGAACACATGATAATAAAAGAGAGAGGAGCATGAGCTCAACAAAACGAAGGTGAAAAGAGGCACGAGGCCCTAGCTCAATATCAACTTTTGAATTGGAGGGAGAAGAGGCATTCTTGTCTATGTCTATCACCGTGAATGAATTGATGCAAATTCTAATGATGTCATTCAATGAGTAGTTGGGATTAAGATGACCTCACTGTACAATCCTGGGAGGAGATTAAGTGAAGTGACATGTCTCCCTTAACATCATAGGCTAAGGAGAAGAACCTTGTAACACACAAAGTATAACAATAATAATAAAAATAAAGTATACTCATATTGATAATTAAAACACCAAGGGTAATACTAGTCAATGAATACATATACTGTCAGGGTTGTTATTGTAAATCCATAATTCAATCATTATTGAATATATATATCTATAAATTACACACATCTTGTGTTATTTTTGTTGATGTTTGTAGCATCAAACATGTACTACCACACAAGTCTAAGTGTCTAGACGTGTGGAAGTTGTCCAAAGCCTTCAACCTTAGTAATTTACTTTAATTAAAGGAATTATTAAAGTAAAGTGCTTTTATGATTAAAGTGAGTATAATTTAATGAAATGCAAAAGTTGTTAGCATTAGTGAATTAAATGAATCTTAGCCATTGATCTTAAGTGAGGTGAGATTTAATCTCAATTGTTAATCACATTGGAGATTAGGGTTATGTTTGATTCGGTCATAACTCAAGATTATGAAAGCAAGGTTAGGTGAAAGGGAAAGACCCACAAGAGACAAATCTATTGGAGTTAGTGACTCATAGAGAGAGCAAAGGACTTTTGCTCAAGGAGATCTTGAGAAGGGTGAAGAAGGACTTTAATCTAGAGATAAGCTCAGTCCGAAGGAGAAGGAAGCAAGTAACAATAGGTATAGTAGCAAGATTAGGCCGTATAGAGTTGCGGTGCATCGTCGTATGTGTCGAGCAGGTAGCTCAGGGCGCTTATATACGTGCCGAACAAGAGTACAGTACGCGTACATACGCGTTGGGACAGGGGCAGAAGGGCACACACATACGCACTGCACCGGTATAGTAGGGCACATACGTATGCATTGGATAGACAGTCATGGGCTTGTACATATGCGTTAGACAAGAAATTCGGGACGTGTACATACGCGCTGTACAGGTCGTGTCCAAATCGTAGAGGTCGCTGGTATAGGACCATACAATAGGGGCAGAGGTGCTAGGCTACATGAGTTTGTTATATATTTCTGTTTCTATTCTCAGTGGGCTGTTTTTCCAGTTTGGGAGCCCTTGTAAGCTTGGAGTATTATTTAATGAAAAGATGATTTGAAGGGAAAAATTTCCGTGTGTTTTGTGAAGTTTGGTTTCCAGTTTTGCTTCCGCTGTTTTATTTCCAGCCAGTTTATTTTATTATGTGTGCAGTAATTTAATTATCAGCAAGGAAAAACACAAGGTAGTAATTTATCTAGGTGCTGGGGATTGAGATTTTTCAACAATTTTTGTAATTGACATTGGTATCAAAAATTACAAAAATCCATTGGTATCAAAGCCATTGATTTGGCAATGGAACCATTCCACCACTCACTAGTTCGTCTTCTATTGTTGTCTAAGCAGTGATCTACAACTACCATTCTACCACATGGAGTTGCCATTTGCAATTGCCATTCTCCCATCTTGTGCTTGCTTGATGCATCAATCCACTATCGACACTTATTTCATTGTCCTCTACATCTTGTGTTGTCATCAACATTCTTCTGCTGTACATCATAATTTGTGAAGTGACCACCAATCAAGCAACCACCTTCAACCAATTGCCAAAAATACAATTCTGTCATATGCATATAGGTCCGCCACCAATTTCTTCTTAATTTTACATGTCGTTGTATGATTGTGTGTAATCCTCCAAATCAACCTCACTCCATCCCAAATCAATAACCATAAGCCAACTGTTCGTGGATAAAGTATGTGTGTGAGTTATCGTCCCAAATCACTAAAAATTAAAAATTAAGCTCCACCATTTGACCTCAAAAACTGTGATGGGCGATGGATACATTCAAATCCAAATCATAAATATATATATTAAACCTAATTTCTTGGATTTCAGATCTGATTTGAGAAATTGAAATTTAGAATGTTGAAATTAGGTAGTAATGTTGATTTAAATACTTGAATGGATAAATTATCAAAGGAAGTCATGAAGAATCAGGAGGAGGAGGATTAAAAAATGGGTAATATAGAAAAGGACATAGAGGCACTCAAGAATTCAGTGAATTGGTATGATCAAAGGCAAACCGAAACCCTCCACCTAATCCAATAGTGATGCCACCAAGTACGTGTTATCTATTGAGTTACACATGACAATCACAATTGAATACCATGCTTGCCCAACCACTTAATTATATTCTCACCAATCCACCCCTATTTAGTCATTCGAGGATTAAAATTGAAATGATGGGACTGAATGGTAGGGATAAAAATGAGCACGAGATGGATGAACAATGCAGAGCAATACTTTGTATTACACAACATCCAAGTTGACATGAAAAAAAATTAAAATTGTATCTATGCACTTCAATGGGCTTGCATACGATTGGCTCATGTGATGGAAATCCCCTAATTAATGTATAATTTAACTGGGACAAACTTAAAATTTATTTTTTTAAAAGATTTCAAAATATTGAAGAAAAAAATATTTTTAGGAAATTTAGAAGGGTGATGTGGATGGGTATACCTATGAATGAGAAATTTTGGCAACATGAGTACCAGATTTAACACCAAAACAATTGATACAATTCTACATATCTGGAAACCCTCAAATGTTGAAAAATTAAGGTTTCCTCATGAAACCCTAGGCTAAAGCGTTTGGGCATCTAAAGGCTGAAGTTGGAACAGACTTTTGAAGAAAGGAGGTCGCCTTGGCATAATGCACTCACTGGTAAGGTCAAAATTCATTTTTGCATAATTTAAATTTTCGTCATATTTTTCAAGATCCCAAGGCAAAATGACTTCCAACACCAAGCTTGGTGAGAAGCTTGGGGGTGCTGATAACTTCCGAGCATGGAAATATAGAGTGATGCTCATTCTAGAAGAAAATGATCTAGAAGGCTTCATTGAAAAAGAAGTTGAAGAGCCAGAGGGAGATGAAGCTAAGGAAAAGCACAAAACAAACCTAGTGAAAGCAAAGAGGATTATTGCAGATTCTATCAAGGATCACTTGATCCCTCATGTCTCATCATTGAAGACCCCAAAGCAGATGTTTGATGCTTTATCTCGACTATATGAAGGCAAGAATATCAACCAAAAGAGGACATTGGGACACAACTCAAGAATGTGAAGATGCAGAATTCAGAAACCATTCAATCCTACTTTACGAGGGTGTCTCAAATCAAAGAACAACTTGAAGCTATTGGAGACACAGTTGAAGACGCTGAGCTAGTAATGACTACATTGAACGGTCTCCCAAAGTCTTGGGAATCATTTATTTAGGGATTCTGTTCTAGAAGAAAGTTAACAAAGTTTAGCAGGCTATGGGAAGATTGCACTCAAGAAGAAGATAGATTGGCAGCAAGAGAAGAAAAGTTGGGTGGTGATGAAAATCAAGCTCTGGCAACACATACAAGAAAAGTAAAGAGCAGAAAAGAGGTTCATCCCCATAGGAAGTTTCAAAGGTCACAAAAGACACAAAAGACTCAAAAAGATTATTCAAGTTACAAATGCTATAGTTGCTAGAAGATGGGACACATTGCAAGAGATTGTCCTCACATAAAATATTAGATCAAAAAGGAAAGTATAAAAGACATCATGCTCATGCCGCAGAAGATGGTGAACCTGCTCAGAAAAGAACAAAAGAATATGATTCAAGTGAAGAATATGTTTTGATATCAACGCTTATAGGGTCAATTACTCATGGATGTGACACATGGCTTGTTGATAGTGGTGCTTCTAAGCACATGACCGGTTACAAGGATTCTCTTTCAAATCTATTTCAAAAGAATTCACCTCATAATGTGAAGCTTGGTGATAACTATCAGTATCCCATTAAAGGTACATGAGAAGCCTCCTACAGGTTGGATTCCGAAAAGCCTATGAAGATGAAAGATGTTTTGTATGTACCTGGTTTGAAGAAGAATCTCCTTTCTATCTTAGCATTGGATGAGAAAGGATTCAAAGTTGCTTTCGTTGATGGTGAAGTTCTTATGTGGCCAAGAGGAAAGTCTATTGATGATGCTATTGTGATTGGTGCTCAAGAAGGGACACTCAAATTCAACATTAGTTCACAGTAAAGTAAATCCGAGTGAGCTATGGCATAGAAGACTTTTTCACATACATTACAAAGCATTACTGATCATGAGGAAGATGGTGACAGGTTCGCCAGAGATTCAGGTGAATCATGATGGTATATGCAAGGGATGTGCACAAGTCAAGAACGTGAAGACTTCGTTTCCAAGCAGTGACAACAAAGCCAAAGGAGTTTTGGACATCGTGCACTCAGACGTGTGTGGACCGATGGCAACCACTTCACTTAGCGGGTATGTATATTATGTTTCATTTATTGATGATTTCTCACGTAAAACTTGGATTTATTTCTAGAAAGCAAAAAGCGAAGTATTCAACAAGTTCAAGGAATTCAAAGCCCTTGTAGAAAATATTTCTGAAAAGAAGATAAAGATTTTAAGGTCAGATTATGGAGGAGAGTTCACATCAGATGTCTTCAAAGCATTCTATGGAGAAGTTGGGATTAAGAGGGAGCTCACTACTCCCTACAATTCTCAGCAGAATGGTGTGGCAGAAAGAAAGAACCAGACGATAATGGAAGCAGTAAAGGCTATGCTTCATGATCAAGATTTACCGATGCATCTATGGGCAGAAGCAACCAAGACCGTTGTAGATGTGCAGAACAGAGTCCTCACCGTATACTTGGGAACGAGACACCAAAAGAAATGTTTACAGGAGAAAAGCCAGAGGTCAGTCACCTGAGAATATTTGGCTGTCCAGTATATGTGCATGTTCCCAAGGATAAGAGATCGAAGTTAGATCCTTCAGGCAAGAAGGGTATATTTGTTGGATATAGTGAGACATCAAAGGCATATAGAGTCTACATCCCTGGTCACAGGCAGATTGATACTAGCGGAGATGTTATCTTCGATGAGGATGCAACCTTCAGTAGATCGAGGCAGAATCATACAGATGAGGTCCATGATGAGTAGCCTGAAGCCCCTAGGATTGCATATACAGATACAGGTAATGACGTTGTACCAGAAGAGTATGTTCCAAAAGATCATGATATGGCAGAACCATAGAGACTTGCAGATCCACCTCGAGAGATGATTACAAATAAGAGAATACCAGCTTGGGCTGGAGAGATTATTCAGGATGCAGAGAAGTATGGTTCTCTAGATGGATCTTTCAGAGAAAGTAAGAAATCGCGACCATATTCTAGTTACATGGCATTGTTAAGTGATATCATTGATGCAAAGCCTACCTGTTATGAAGAGGCCGTAGATAAGAAAGAATGGAAGGATGCCATGATTGAGGAGTACTCGTCCATTATAAAGAATGATGTTTGGGATGTGGTTCCGTGACCAAAAGAGAAGTCAGCGGTGAGTTCCAAATGGATCTACAAGACAAAGCATTCAACAAATTGTAGTGTCGAGAAATATAAGGCAAGGTTCGTGGCTCGTGGTTTCTCCTAGAAAGAAGGAATATATTATGAGACGTTTTCTCCTATGGTGAGATACACTTCGATTAGAGCTATACTTGTGATAACTGCAGTAATGAAATGGAAGGTACAACAGATGGACGTAAATACAACTTTTTTGAATGGTGTAGTAGAAGAGGAAGTGTACGTGGAGCAGCCACAAGGTTTCGAGACACATGATAGGATGACACATGTGTGCAGGTTAAATAAAGCCTTGTATGGATTGAAGCAAGCACTCATGGCATGGTACGATAGAATTGACAGTTTTCTGATGAGCTTGGGCTTTACCAAGAGTAAAGCAGATTCCAACTTTTGCTACAAAGTTGTGGATGGTGGACTAGTGATATTGCTGTTATATGTGGATGACCTGTTTCTAACAGGGGTCAAGAAACTCATCACTGAGTGTAAGAGGAGGCTTGCTGCAAAGTTCGAGATGAAAGACCTGGGTATCATGCATTATTTCTTAGGTCTAGAAGTATGGTAGAAACCTTACGAGATTTTTCTTAACCAAGGAAAATATGCTGTAGGAATCCTGAAGAGATTCAAAATGAAGGATTCTAAAGCCATTTCTACACCAATGGTGACGAACCTAAAGTTATTGAGTGATACATCTTCAGAGACAGTGGATGCCACCATGTATAGGCAAATGATTGGTTCATTGATGTATTTGACAAACACAAGGTCAGATACATGCTTTGCGGTGAAGACATTGAGTTAGTATATGGTTGAACCTAGAAGTGTTCATTGGATTGCTGCAAAACACGTATTGAGGTAACTGAAAGGTACAGTTGACCATAGACTCAGATATGTTTCGGATCATGAGGTAAGACTGCAAGGCTATGCTGATTCAGATTGGGCCAATAGTGTCGTAGATTGGAAGAGTATATCAAGATGTTGCTTTAGTTTGGGATCAACTATGACCTCGTGGCTCAATAGGAAACTGACTAGTGTGGCACTCAGTACGACCAAGGCAAAATATACAGTAGCATGTTCAACAGGTAGCGAAGTTGTGTGGCTTCAAAAGTTGCTTGCAGGGTTGTTTGATCTCGAGTTGGAGGTGACTTGTATCTTTTGTGACAACCAAAGTTGCATAAAGTTATTCGAGAACCTTGTGTTTCATGACAAGTCAAAGCATATAGAGATTAAGTACCATTATATCCGAGACATGGTGCAAAAGGGAGCTGTGAAGCTCCAGTATATTGCCACAGACGAGTAGATAGCCGATGTGATGACCAAGCCTCTGTCAAAGATAAAATTTGAGTATTTCAAGGACAAGCTTGGTGTGGTCCAGAAGGACTTCCCTCGTAAGAGGGAGTGATGAGTTATAGATGCGATTCCAAGGGTAGCAGCATGCAAAGTATGGCAACAACGGGTACATTATCGACTGTGGCATAAGTCGGCCTGATCGCGCACAGGGTCAAGATGCCCAACCTTCAGGGTTGGAAGATGCCCAACTTTCAAGCTGGAGGGCCAACTTGTGTGGTTGGAGAATTCCTAGCCTTGGACTAGATGGCTAGTGTGTGCGCACTGGATCGCCTAATCCTTGTGGTTAGATGCCTAGTTTCTGTGGGCTAGATGCCTGGTGTGCCAACCAGAAGGACTAGCTTTAGGGCTAGTTGCTCAGTTCAATGTGAGCCGGATAGTTGCCTAGTTTTGTGTGAGCTAGATGCCTAGTTCTGTGTGAGCTAGATGAAGTCCCGTAATGAAATAAGGTTCGAAAGGACGTCGAGACCCACAATGTCCCAAAGGATGATAAGGTTGTGCCCACTAGAGACAGGCTACATACGATGATGAGACCCCGAATACATGTTGTGGTTATAGGACTTCTAGTGATGTATAGATTTGTGAAAAAATCAACAAGTAAATGGTCAAGAGTACATACGTATAGAAGCAGTCTTGAAGATCGTGCCAGAAGAATACATTCCTTGCTAAGAGGGAGTGTTGAAGTTTTGAGTAGCTTCAGAAGATATTCTTATTGTATTTGATCAAGTCAAAACCCTAAAAGAATAATGCTAAATCGTATTTATAAAGTCAGCCCCATTGATCCATCACAAAAGGCGAATACAAATTAGAAAGTGACAACTGTACAAGTCGGCCCTGACCAAGTTAAAAGAGGATGGTTCATTCGCTATATAAAGGAGGCTAAGCACCTCATTTAGGACACACAACACAAGTTCTCTCAAGGACAAGTTCGCTAGCCTTAGAAGAAGACACAGCAACAGAAGAAGTGGTCCGCTACCCTACTGCAGCTAGGGTTTCTGGTTTATCTTGTATAATATCTTATAATCTGGCATATCTCTCTTGAAGAAAGCATTGTAATTAGTTGATGAATCTGTATTGAAGAAGTTCTGCTGGGTTTTCTTCCCCAAGAGGGTTTGCCAGGATAAATCTTTGTGTACACTGTGAATGTCTTTCTTTCAGTTAATATGCTAATGAATTAAAGTTAAGGAATTCTGAATACTCTTAACTGCTTAAGCAAAATCTCAACAGATGGAAGTTTGGCTGCTTGACTGGACTTGGTTGCCATTCCTTTATAAGGAGTGGATCCAGCTTTGAGGTCTCCTAGAGGTGGGGCATGTGTCGGACAGGTGGGAGTATGTCCACTGTATAATTGATTTGCAACAAAAAGAATCTAAAACTAGGGAGCTTGCTGGACACTTACTGCTTCTTTCCGCTGAGATAGATTGGAAGAAGTAATGAGGTTCACTGCACTGGTCTAGATGTGCAGATTCTCCCGTTTGTGGGTTATCACCTCTCAGATGTACAAGGCTAGGCATCTCTCATTTTAGTAGTGAAATAAAATTGCAAGGAAACTCCCCAAGCCCCAAAACAAGTAGTGGAACCTCCCATGAATCATGTAGTATATTGGACATCCGAAAACAATGTGCTCCTCAGACTTGATCTCATGGAGATGCCATAACTGATAGATCCTCTTATTAAGATTGTATAATGAAATAAAAACATATGATCAAGATATTGGTCTAATCAAATAAGGAATAAGATATTAACCATTAAATGACAATTTGTTATCATAAACAGTAGAGGATTGCAAACAAGTCATAAGAAAACATAAGAAACTGTCTACGATTAAGAATTGCATTGTTGATGAGGATAAAGTCAAGATTTCTTCTGCAGAAATTGTTACCAATGTGGATAAGCTCTCAACCATGCGTGCTCCCTACTATTGGCATTATGAAAAATGCCCTAAACACTTGTGTTTTACCAGAATTTGTGTTTTTTTAATAAAGCTTCCTTTACTCTATTAATAGGCAATGTGTACAAGCTTTAGTACAAAAATAGTGTGGGCTGTCAAAGCAGCCTCCATGAGCAAGTGCAGAAATCAAAATGAGGGCTGGCTAAGGCCAAAACACCCCTTCTCAGAGTCAAAGCCACAAGCAGGATAAAATATAACACGGGGCTGGCTTAGGCCAAAACACCCCGAGGACTCACAGTCATAAGCATAAAAAAGGAAAGAATTCCACTTTGAAACAAATGTAATTGAAGAAATAATGGCGCTATTATAATCCTAAGGGCAACATCTTGATTTAGTTTCTCAAGTCCTCCTTCAAGGACAGAGATTTCAAGGGGGGTTGACTTGTAGCATACTCAAATAATTTACTAATTATTAAATACAAGTAAGGATTAGGAGAACAGTCACAACCATAGTAAATAGTGATAATGTCATTCAAGATAGTATAAAGTTATTTAACAACTGATCAGTTCTTAATTGTATCTTAATTTTTTCTCTTGGCAGTCTAACACACTCCTTTTGTGGTTATAATTGCCATTTTTATGATTGACTGTTGGAAAGGACCCATCTAATTCAAACATGCTTCCATTTTGCATATTCTTGATATAATTGTTTGCTTTGTCTTTAGACACGCTCAAACAATTCAGAGCCAGTATGATAAATTTTATGTATTTGAAAAGCATCCCTACAACAAAGATTCATTTAATTTTGAATTTAAAATCTTCCAATAATCAAAAGTCCTGCTTTCAAGGATCAAAACTTTCCTGATGTGTATTAATGTTCTATATCATGAGCTTGCTATTTTTTTATCGTAGGAACTGAAGTTATGTTCCCTCTGGTTGTATCTTGTTCAAAATTGGTTTTATTCTCCTCTGGATTCAGATGTTTCAGTATAGTTGCCATTGTGTGTTTACTTGAGGTATTTTAAATTATTATATATTGGTTTTTATAAAACTGTTTGGAGCTTATGATGAAATTTTCTATTCATATTTTTTTCTGTATTCCTCTAAATTTTAGTTCACTGGGTCTTCTGACCTGATTCATCCTTTTTATACAATTTTAGAGTTGGCTCAGCTGTCTTGAATCTTGACTCTTGATTACTCTATAAAGTGTCCAGCTGGAGAATTGCATATCAGTGGTATTTTTAAATGGATATTGAGTTGTTTTCCAAAGTCTTTGGTATTTATAAGTTTGCTGTCTTTATGCTTGCAGATTGAGAACCCGCTTCAAAGGCATGGTGGCAGGTTGGAGCATAATGAGACATATTGTGGGTCTTGCTTTGGGGCAGAAGCAGTGGGTTTTCCTTCACATTAACTGCCTTCTTTTATTAGAATTAAAATGTTCTGACTGTTTGCTAATGCTGAGCTGGAGTCTTTTGCCCATACAGAACTTTTTCTTCGAGTTAATTGGTATACCTATTACTGCTATCAGAGAATGTTAACGAATTCAATATGGTGATATTGATTTTAATCTTCATTCACATATGGCATAAGTCTATTGTTTCTTCGTATTCTTTCTCTTTTCTACTTTCTTTACTTCCTAGTAGTGATATGAAGGGTCTGCAAGAGTCATGTTTATTTTGTTCATCCAGTGAGATTTTTGAATATATTTGTAATTTGGCTAATTTATCTTTGCCAGTTATAGAAACTACATATGCCAGAGATTTCAGTTTCAGTCTGATCCTGGAGAAAGTTGTTATCATGTTTCTAATGCAATGCCACCCATAGAAGAAAAACTCGGCATCGGCAAAAAATCGGCAAGGGTCCTGAAAACATTGCTTCGGAAAAAATCGGCTAAAAAATCGGAAAAAATCGGAAAACCTAGGAAAACATTAAAAAATACATAATTTATTCATTTTTTTCAAAATTTTAAACATTTTTCAATATATAAAGAAACAACCACATCATATAAACACATAGGCACATAAATATGGAGAAAGAACTGATATATATGATACAGTGGATGCCAAATAAAAACTGATACATCAAAGTCATTATTGAAAATCTGAAACCAATACAAAATGACATCAATGATCACATATATAAATGTATATGTCCCAAAACTAGCAACTAGCTGTATGATATCAAATTATCAATGCCCTCTCCCCCTTTTACTGGAAACAATCAGGGGCTGTTTGCCAAGCCTTGAACCAGAGACAAAAGGTCTTGGTCAGGCATTAATGCTGGATGGAGGACTAGATACTCCAATATGTGTAGAAAGTGGTGTTCCACTTTCAACTAGCTCATCATCCTCCATGGTGTATGGATGAATCTCCTCCTCCTTGTCCTCCTGTTGCTGCTCCTGGTCCCTTTCCTCTAACCATGCAGGTGGCTCATCCAAGAGAGGCACCTCAATCTCCACCCTCCACTTAGACAATATATCAATATTGTCCAAAGAAATGGAATCCACTTCTGGCTCTTTCTCTATCTGCCTCATCCAAAGTCGAAGATTGTAGTGGACGTACACCAAGTCATTAAGACGTGGGAATGCCAACCTGTAAGAGGGTCATAAAAAACTTGATGAGTGTTGAGGGTTATAAATTTAAATTACCAAAAATGTAATTGACTAATTGCTTTGTTAAAGTGCTAACTTCTAACCTGTTGCGTCTTTTGGAGTGTATTTTGTAAAAAATACTCCAATTGCGCTCACAACCCGAAGAGCTACAGGTTCGACTGAGTATTTCAATGGCAACTTTTCGTAAATTTGGTGCTTTTGTGCCATAGTTCCTCCACCAAACGTCTGCAACAAATAAGAAAGAAAGAAAACATTAAAGGTTTAAACAATGAACATAATTAACTTTCAAATAAAAATTTAAATTTTGAAATTTAAAATACATAATATAATTTTAAAAATCTAATGAATTACGTGGCATCAAATGGGTCGTTAGCCTGACTGCATGTTCAAAGCCAAATAATCCAGCACATTCCCTATACATCTCTATCTCGCGATTTATTTGATCGCGAACGCTAGCATCAGGTACCATCCTCCGAAGACAAGTAAAGAGGCCATCCATCACATCATCATCAAAGTCAAAGTTGCATTTGTAGGAAAATGCAGGGTTGAGGAAAAACACTGTTGAATGAATGGGTCGATGGAGCATTCCGGTCCAACGACTACCAATCAAATCCCATATCATCATCTGTCTGTTGCACCCAGGGGTACCCTTTCCCTCATAAGCCCAGATAAATTCTTTGCCCTTATCCGTGGCCTCATACAAATAGCCCATTACGGGCTTGTCGCCATCAACCAATCTCAGAACCTTTACCAAAGGTTCAACAACGGAGCAAACTTCTTCTACTCCTTCCCAGAGTAGTTAGCAACCAAATTCCTTCTTGAAAGTAGAGCCAACTCTTCCTTGAAATGTGCACCCTCTTCCTTGGAATTTGTGCCTAGCGCACGTGCTGCCCTCTTCAGCAAGTGCACTCGTCTTCTTCAAGTGCGCCCCTTCTTCTTCTCCACAAACTCTTTTCTCCTCCCCTTCCTCACTTCTTCTCAACTAAACAATGCGCCCTTCCTCTTCCTCACTTTTGCCTTTGTTCTCCTGATTAGCTTGACCTAGGGATCAAAGGCCAAGATTAGATCTTAGCATTCTAAGATCAAGGGTGGAGATTAAATCTCCCCCTTCACTTAAGTTCCCTAAGTCACTTTATCATTAATGAGTTCATAAAGTCACTTTGACTTTATAACATAAAGTTAAGTAAGGGAGGGGTACTTTTCCCCCTTTAGTGTTAGGCACATCAATAACACCAGGGGACCACTTCCCAATAAACAAAGGAGACCGTGCAACATTTAATGAACGAAAGTTGGCATATAAAACGAACCCAATGGTAAGATCAACCTCCTCTTGCTTCTCCTGTTAAAAGATCTTGTCCATTGGACCACCACTTGGAGCTGGCCTCTTTCTTGTTGGCTGAATTGTGGTCCCACTCCCAAATCTGCTAGATGGCTTGTTCGTGAATGGAAGAGGATCCTCATTTTTGTGTTCCTACTTGCTGCAACGACTTTCCCCAATCCAATATCATCCTCTCTTTCCATTTCTTTTGGTTTGGTAGCATTCACCGCTTTACATGCTTCAAGTCCAAAGTGAAGGTCAAACAAATGGCCCTTTAACTTTGTTGAGTTTTGGGTACCTTAGAAAGTGGTCCCCTTGAGTTATTGAGTGTCTAACTCAAAGGGGGAAAAAGTGACCCTCAACCCACTTTACTTTATGTTATAAAGTCAAAGCGACTTTATTAGCACTTAAGTTACAAAGTGACTTTATTAACATAAAGTAACTTAGGAACTTAAGTAAAAGGGGAGATTCAATCTCAACCCTTGATATTGGTTGGCCTAGATCTAATCTTGGCCATTGGTTTCCTAGGTTAGCCTAAGGATGAGGGAAAAAGGGCATTCATTGTTCACTCTTGAGATTGGAGTGAAGAGAAGAGAGGAGAGGAAAATATTTTGGAGAAGAGAGGGCGCACTTGAGAGGAGGGCACATTAGCTTGAGGTTGGGCGGACCATTGAGGAGGGGGCGCACATGCTTGTGGAGGGGCGCACTTAAGTATAGGGTGCACCTAGCCAAGGAGGGGTGGTGCACCATTGCAGAGGGCTCTTCATGCAAGGAAGGGTGCACTTAGCAAAGGAGGCACATCTACAAGGCTAGTAGGCAAGCAAGGAAAGGGGGCGCATTATCCAAGAGGGGCACAAATCCCAAGGAGGGTGCAAATCCCAAGGAGAACTACAAATCCAAGCTCAAGTGGAGTTGGCTATTGTATCGGGTTCTTCTTGTATATTTCCTTGTTGCTATATTTGCTTGAGATCTCTATAATAAAATTTCTCTTCTGCTGGTTTTCCTCATGGGGGTTTTTCTAGGGTCATGTTGACCAAAATACCCGTGTCTAAATCTTGTGGTTTGCATATCTCCTTATCGGCATTAAAAGTGGAAAAGATCTAGAGGGTATTTTCTGTTTTGAAGTATTTGAATGTGCTAATCATGGACAACAAAACTTCCTAATTAAACCATTCAAACAGCAGCTTCAAAAGAGCATTAAATCACTTCCTAAAAGACAGATTCAGTGGGCAGATTTTTCAGATCTGGTGGCTGTCCTAAAACAGCAAGAAAACAGTACTGAAATTACCTTGAAAAATGTGCCCAATAAGGTCAAGGACAGACCTGTTGGTCAGCTTGTTAGGATCCTCAAAATTATTCAAACTTGATAGTAGGTGCTCTTGTATTGAATGCGGCAGAAATTACACGTCCAAAGAACATTCCCTCCCCAACAAACTTTACCTTGGGCCCTTTGTAATGTTCCCAAGCCAAGGGGCCAAGAACATTGTGTTTTCCATTAATTTTTAATTGTTTTCTGGTTGTGGCATTTCGTCAAACACTTTGCTGATTTGGCCTTTTAGATTGCACTAGGGTTTATATGTGTTTGCAACAATAATCAAGAAGATATAGCAATGGAACATACCTCAACAAGATGCAAGATCAACAATATAAGAGACAACCCAAAAATACCTCAGATTTGATATTATTCATAATAGAAGACCCTGATACAATGGATCTGCAGATCTGGTACAATATAGCTAAGAGCTAATAGCAAAGTGCAGATGATCCTCAAGCAAAATCAAGAATAGAAGCTACAAGCCTCCAAAGGCTACCTGACTACAATAGATGAATAACAAGATGAGATCCGGTTCTTATGAAGTGCCAAACCCCAAAACTGGATGACTCACGCCCTGCTGGAAAGCTGAATGCACTCAATAATTCGGCCTTGCTGCTAGAGGCCCCCAAATACTCTGAAAATCACAGGAAGTGTAGATCGGGCCAAGGTCACACCACTGACGAAGTCTCAAGCTGATATGTGAAGAGATGATACTCCAAATGACAATCTTCTATTTGACTTGCGCCCTCCTGGATGACTGAAACCCCAGATAATTCGGCCCTCCTCCTACTTGGCATCAATATCAAGCAAAACACTCTAGAAGCATAGATCTAATGTCTAGGAACAAGGTAGGATAGATACCTAGCTGAAGAATGAAGCTAGGAACCCTCTCATGAGTAGATCCACTTCACAATTGCGCCCTCCTCTTTGGGAAATCGTCCCTCTCTCAATGTAAATCAAATCTCCACCAAAATACCTTCGGGAGGAATCGAGAATGGCGCTATGGCCTCTACAAAGAAAACCCAATAACTGGAATCTCCAAATTCCCTTCTCCTTGGCTAGATCGAACTGTTCTAGCTCCACAAATGTGCCCCCCTTGCTGGAAACCCTCAATGGTGCATTCTCTCTCTCTCTGTACCTGTGGTTGATGTAGAACCCCTCCTGAATCTGAGTAGATTTGATGTAGAATGGTGAGGGAGGAATCTTTCACCTCCGTGACCAAGCTTGGATCAGGTTGGGTGGGATCTTTCACCATCGAGCTGATCTCTAGGGTTTGTTAAGTCAAAACCCTCAAAACCCCCAAGTGCATGGGCTCACTAGCTAGAAGCCAGATATCCAAATGATAATCAATATGAATGAGAGAATAGAGGCCCTTGCCTCTCTTTTATTCTTCTTGCTCACCTTGTCTCTCCAAAGTGACTTTTA
Organism: Picea engelmannii; assembly: GCA_009831015.1. Classification (NCBI taxonomy): domain Eukaryota; kingdom Viridiplantae; phylum Streptophyta; class Pinopsida; order Pinales; family Pinaceae; genus Picea; species Picea engelmannii. Next base: position 321,336 of record ML777526.1, on the reverse strand, counting down.
CTTTATTAATTATTAATTATTTAATTAAATCACTTTAGTTAATTAATTAACCATTTTACCTTTGAAAAGTACCTTATCTCTCCTTGTGGCTTCCCTGGCCACTGAAAGTCGCTTCTCATCATCTTATCCTGTAGTGTCGTTCCTCTCGATTCCAATGAGCTATTACACTAAGAGGTTCCTCCAAGTATTATGCCCAATATGACCTCCTTAGTGAATTTAGTTAACTTATAGCCCAAAATAACTCAAAATCATGGAAATCATAGGAATGCAACGGAACCAAAGCCAAGCTGTGCGGAATGGATCATAATGATGAAATAAGATGAGCGATGCAAGCCGAACCCCAAAATACCCCTCAATAGCCCATGTACTCGCTATAACCTCCATTTGGCCACTCTGGTCATCATAACACTCTGTAATATAATGATGTCTCAAAGTGGGGACATTACAGTCCTCCCTACTAGAATATTGCTTGTCCTCAAGCAATAACTGAATCAATCCAAATATAATACCGGGGTCCCATGTCCACCTGTGGGACACACAGTAGGATCCATCCAAAGATGAACTATCATACACTCCACCCCCTGGGTCCCATATCGGGACGTGAACTGCAATACCCTGTGAAGCATAATCTTGAAATATATCAACACCATGAATCTCCTGCACATGACACATGGCCTCATCCCATAATGAGTCCATCCTCTGAGTCCATATCAAGACCAACACGGTCTCCATCAACTGCACATGCTGCTGCCATAGTGAGGTACTGCAAGACCTCCATGAGACATCCTCAAGTGATGTGCTCTCCTCCACACTGAAGCTCGCTGGAAAGTCAAAATAACTTTCCCCAGCAAGATTCCACTCGCCTCTATCAGTCAATGAAATGCTCAACCCTGCAATCCCCGGGGCCCATGCTAGTCTCTGCCAAAGATCACCACGCTGGCGCTGCACTACTCTGACCATGACTGTCTGCTCCCTGTATACATACTGGATCCCCCACTCCTGGATCCTCAACCTGGAATACCTGTGGCAACTCGACCTGTTGTCTAGAAGCTGCATCTGTAAAAGAATCTCTGTGGAAGTAGTACCTGCCCAACCATCTCCATGCTCGATCATGGTGATTAAAAGGGAGAAACTGTCTCACTCCCTAGGACAAGTCCCTGCAAGCCCACTCAAAACCAACCCAAAGTGAAGTATGTGGCTCTCTGGCGCCACCAGGGTCATCATGAAGTGAAACAACCTACTAACAAAATGAACTCCTGGGTCCCATGTCAAACTTGGAAGTTTATCACTTCCAATCCCCACTATTTGCTCCTGTGTCATACTGGTCACTGTCGGAAGCCCTCTGTGCTCATCCTCATGAGAATCTGCATCTGTGTCACCCTCTGAGATGTCTGCTATCTCTTGACCTATGATGCTCACCATCTTGCACAAAGTATCAATTGTCTGCCTATGATGATCCACCCCTATCCTGCTGTATGCCGTAAAAGCACCCCTGTCAGGTGGTCTCAACCTACTCACTCTCCATGTCCTTTGCCACTGTATATCTCTCCTCACGTTGCTGTCAATGATAAAAGTGTCGGGAAAGAGTAACATAAACATCCGTGGCTGACTGTAGGACTGGAAGGTATCATATGCTTTGGTCAATCCCAAGGATTTAACCAAAAGCTCGTCCACCGATACCCATGGTACATACTCACCTGTAATCATCATCGAATCCCAATCATCATCACCCTTATGGCTGTTGCCACTGTGAAGGTGATCCGACAGTACTATGTGCTGCTGCAAAAGAGAGACATCTCCATGCTCTACTAAGTGTGTGTCCTCCTTGCAAGCCAATACGCTCCCTTGAATCCCATTGTACATCTCTGCATGTCTCTGTGAGTTATCACTCACCACGGTATGCTTCTGCATACTCATGTAATCTCCAGTATACTCCTGCAACAGCATGGGTCCTGGGTGTACTCCTGGATCAACCTCTACATGAAGGTCAACCGCTCCCGGGACACAAATGGAAGTGTCCTCAAAACTGCCCCTGGCTCTGGAGTCCCCATGCGTATGTGAGTGCTCAACTATCTCAAAGACCCCCGTGGAGGGTAGCTCCTGCTCATTCGGATCATAACTCTCGATACTCATCAGTGATCCTGGGTACCCCTCATGCTCCTCCATCAACTGGTGCCCCTCTGCTAGACCACCAACATCCTCTAGCACTGTGACTGAATGATATATCTGAGCCTCCACTAAGATAGATGTAGTGGATCTCTAACGAATCTCCTCAAGAAGCTCCTCTGACATGGACTCTGATTCTTGAAGGGTTGTCTATGTGCCTCCCAAGAATCCTCGAGTGCGCTCCAACTCATGAGTGAGTCTGTCCACCTCCGACTCCTGCTCCCTCAGGGCCCTGTGATACATCTCGCCAATCCCCAATAGGTAATCCCTGTCCATCAATAACTGCTGGTAGTCGGTCCTCATCACAGACTCTCTCTCCCTAAGAGTGTGAAAGTCATCCATGGCAAATCCCCTGTCTGAACTATCATGTGCCACCGATGCCCTCCAACAATAATCTGCCACCAATGCATGTGTGTCATTAATGCGCTTAGTGGCTGCTATGATCATGTCCTCACCGACTCTCAACTGTCCTGCCTAGTAGCGTGACTCTTGATCACCATCATGTTGAGGTGCTACCTCATGCCCCTCACTGCTAGTGTCAACCTTGGAATCCCCAACCCCACTCTCTACAAAAGATAAAGCACTGAACTGATCCCTGTCCACTGTGCTACTGGGTCCTCCTATATGGACTGCACATCATCACCAACTGCTAGCTCCCTCTGAGTCATGCTGTATCCTGTATGAACAACTGTATCCTCCTGTGCACTCACCCGACTACTATCATCTGCGCCTGGGTCCCATACAGATGTGTCCAGACACGTGCTATGGTCATCCCGACCAATAAGGAGTACATCCTCATCACTGCAAGCTAGTCCTAGAAGTAAGTGTCCCATCAAACTGTCAGTCTCCACAGCCTGATCAAACAATGGAGTCTCCAAAAGACGTGACCCACTCTATTCATACTGATGTGTAAGGTCAACTATCTACACGTCGTGTCTCTCCTCCTGGGTTTGTGGATCCATGTCCCTGGTGTGCATTGTTCACACACTGCTCCTCCATCATATCTGAAATGCTACTGATATCCTCATGTGTCGTGGCTATCATCGGTGTCTGAAAAGATGACAAATGTGTCACGGTCCTCATAGGAAGCTCGCCAGGTCTAGGCACTAACACGTGTGAATCCCCACTAGTGTCACCACTCTGTTGAAGTGTAAGGTCATCAACATTATGTGATATGGCTGCTGAAGTACCAATGCTATCATCTTGTCCATCCAACTGTCCATCCAATACGCAAGGGTTACTATCCTCCCCAAGCGTGCAAGAATCACTAGCCTTTGTGCAGGAGTCTCTAGCATCATTAGATTGCTCCAAATAAGCATCTATCTCTGCATCCTCACACACCTCATCATCACTGTCATGGTGCACCTCAATAATGTGTTTCTTACCTTTACCCCTACATCTATGATCTGGTTCCCAAGGCACTTTGCAATTGTAGCAAAGTTGCCTGCTCCTAATGGGTGTGGGGTTACTTTGTGCTTCTCTCCATCTAGCTGTTCTGGCTATGTATCCCTCTGTCATGTTGACCCAATGTGTAACCTCATCTTCGCTCCACCTAGGATTGTTTATGGATAAATATTGTTGGAATGTTATTTGAGCCCTAAACACCTCACTAGAGGCGTAGTAGTCCCATTCACAACGTACAACCTCTCTAGCAAAATCCGTAATATCCATCTCCATTGTATTTCTGCATGTGCTAATTCCCACTGGCTGGGAGGATCAACGCTTTGGTACCACTGTAATGTTCCCAAGCCAAGGTGCCAAGAACATTGCGTTTTCCATGAATTTTTAATTGTTTTCTGGTTGTGGCATTTCGTCATACACTTTGCTGATTTGGTCTTTTAGATTGCACTAGGGTTTATACTGATGGTTTATATGTATGTTTGCAACAATAATCAAGAAGATATAGCAATGGGGCATACCTCAACAAGATGCAAGATCAACAATATAAGAGACAACCCAAAAATACCTCAGATCTGATATTATTCATAATAGGAGAAGACCCTGATACAATGGATCTGCAGATTTGGTACAATATAGCTAAGAGCTAATAACAAAGTGCAGATGATCCTCAAGCAAAATCAAGAATAGAAGCTACAAGCCTCCAAAGACTACAATAGATGAATAACAAGATGAGATTCAGGTCTTATGAAGTGCCAAACCCCAAAACTGGATGACTCACGCCCTGCTGGAAAGCTGATTACACTCAATAATTCGGCCCTGCTGGAAAG
>ML777526.1:280682-304511 GCA_009831015.1 Picea engelmannii | reverse complement strand
TCACTAAGGAAACCCACTTTTCTTAGTTGCTTTATGTCTATTAATTCACCCACATTGTGAATTAATTGTCACTTTATGACTTAAGTGACATATTTCACTTTTGACTTAAAACTCCTAAGTCAAAGTGAAATTAGAATCATAAATAAAGTACAAGGGCAATAGTCTTCCCCCTTTGTGCTTAGAGACTCATAAGCACATGGGGACCACTTTCCAAGGTACCCAAATCTCAACACAAAACGTTTCTATTCTTTATTATTGCTAGTGTATTTCTTTCAAATGTTGGAGTATTGTAAAAAGGCGTTGGGTAAAACTAACTTTTGGTGTGAGCAGCCTTGGTATTGAATACCACATTTCAGAGCAAGCATTTTCCTCAAGCTAGCATTGGCTGTTAGAGACAGCTGCACAGATAAATGAAACCTTGTTCATAAAATGGCTCAAAAGGATGTTAAAGTACTTGTGTGTTAATTAAATAAGTGGCTTGGTTGAGTTTTGCATGAGCAGATTTGTTGTTGGTTGACATCACAGACACTGGGTTGGCTCTTTATTGGGCACTTGCCTGCGCCTACACATACAAACCCAAGCATTTGGAACCAGTTATAAACCAAAGTGTGCGTGTGTGTGTAGTATGCATTTGGACTAGTGTGCATTCAAATCTGTGTTGGATGTATTGCTTGAATGTATATTGAATGGGGAGATATGGTTGAACCAAAACCAAGTCCTGTGATTGCACGTTACAATACATAGAGTATGTGATGTAATTGGCCTAGAAACAAAGCATTGTAAACAAACTGAACAGAGCCATTTATTCATGGCTATGAATCCACCTCAATGATGCATGATTTCAGCATTGACAGTTGATTGTGACTGCAGAGACAACCAAATTATTTCTTAATTATTCAAAGTATCTGTGTTGGTAAAACAGAGGTCATAGGCCTACCATTTATAGAATCATCAAACAACTAAATAACCTAGCACAAAACACCAAAATCCCAAGAATTGTGTCGGAAAACTTGAGTAAAGGTCTGAATATTACTCTTTGGTTAGTGAGATCCACAATGAGATGAGGCAATCTTACCTGAATATGTTTCCGATTTGCTAAGATCGTTCGAGGTGCATAGCAAAGAGCATTCACAAATCAATAGTAGAGAACTTTGAAACTTGCATGAAGAGCTGAATAAACTAAAAACATTAGCGAGGAAATTATAGTGAACTATATTTTATTTATGGGAAAATATCCAACATAAGAAGGATAGCAATTAAGAATCAATATAGGATATAATATATAATTGTTAATGAATAAGTGAGTTGATGATTTACATTGACCTTTGTGATGGTATATGTCGCCGCTTAATCCACACCTCGGGTCATGTGGAAGAAATCTTCAATCCACTAGGTGGAGTCTTGGGGGTGAGTCTCGAGTCGGGTTGCTATCACTTGATACTCGACTCCTTCGTCTAGGCTAACTCCTAGTGAAGCCAAGGGGGGTAGTCCCTAATAAAATAATCTAAGGTTGGTTAAGCTAAGTACAAGAATTCTAGGAGTTAAATAATGAAACAGAAGCAAATAACAATAATCTAGCAACATATAATGACACATCCAAAGATTGCTCATACGAATGATAATAAGAAAATAAAATGCTCCAAAGTAAATGATAATAAGAAAATGAAAGTATTGTAGAGACCAATGCCAAAACGATTTGTATTGCTGCAAGATAAATGTTGTGAATTGCTCTTGGAAATTTTAGTTAATTAAAGGATTTCACTGGGATTTAAGTTAATTCAATGAGATGGACTGATAGTGCTGATCCATTCACGATTGCAGGATTGTAAGCAAGAAATGAAAAATCTAATCTATCATGTGTTACTTTTTAGCTATTATCCTTCAAGTGGGTACAAACGAAACTACAAGGACTTCCAATGGGGCGAGAAAGAATCTCAATGAGTAGTCCTCTGAACACACATGCAATTTGCAAGTATTATCTCGGTCTTGAGCAATAATAGTAAAAAGTTCCCTAATTAATCTACTCCGCACAAATCAAGTTCCTTTCTGATCATGTCAAGATCAAGCTAGGCTTGCGAGGCAGAGAGCATACTAGAACCTTGGCGGGGAAGGTTTGTTACTTTGCAAAAATGAAATAACTGAGAAAATGAAAACTAAACTAACTAATCTAAAAGCATAAAGGAAATGTTTTGCTTTGTTGTCTTGGTTTATTTTAGCTTAGTTTTATATTGTTTAGTTAGAAAAAATTGGACGGATGCAAAATGAATGCAAAAATGTCACAGTCCCCCCAGGGTAGGGGGGATGAGAGGGCTAGTGGGTTTTCCCACTAACTCCTTCAAGTTACAATCTTAGAAGTGAAGGGTTTGCAGTCCTTTTATAATCCAAGGACCAAGCAAACTTAAAAAATGAAAGAAAAATGAGATTAGAAGGAAGGGGAGGTGCCCTTGAAGGTCCTGGATGCCCCGGATCAGCGAAAAAAGGGCATCTCTTCCTCCTAGCTGTTCATCAAATGAAGAATAACAGCGAGCAAACTTGATGGAAATTTGCTCTAAAATGCTTTTAGAAGTCCTTGCAAAAATTGTTAGCCTTATGCAAAAAATTACCAAGTGAAAGTTAGATAAAAGTTTAGCAAGAATGACTAAGAAAATGTAGAAATTTAATGACAAAATCCACATGCACTATATTCTGTCATACACTAGCAACCTATAGATAACTGTCATCTATGAACTCTGAAACGTATAAACCCACATTCAGAAAATATTATGAGCATAAATACACATTGCCAAGCACTTTTGCAGCGGAATAAACACAATGAACAACAACCACACATCCACATAATACTCAGAAATTTAGGCAACCGGCCAGGGAAAACTCCATTGTGGGGAAACCCAAAGAGAGATTTTATTAGCTTCAGGGAAATATATCAGCAGCAAGATTACAATTTACAGCAAGAGAAATCCACTTACAACACCCAACAGTCCCACTCCTTTCTGCCTGGAAATCTGTGCCAAATTCGTACTGTTGTATGCCCTTCCTTTGCTGGACAGCACCTTGAAAAATGTGCCAAACAACAGCTGTACGGATAGAACTGTACGGCCCCTTCTACAACAAGAAACACTCAAAACAGCCTCGATTTTCGTGCCCACAACCTGCCTCGAAAAACATGCCCTCTTCCTTGCAGTACGGACTGTACGGACCTGTATAGTACGGCCTCCTTAACAACAATAAATTTCAGCCACTTCTTAAACATAAAATTTCCCAAGGAAATGTGCCCAAGCTCTCTTGGGAAATGCGCCCAGCTTGCTGCCCTTTCCTTTCCTCCTCAAAGCTCTTTCGGAAATCTCTCAATCTCCTCTTCTCATTGTTGTGTCTTGCACACTACCCAATGCATTCTCTTATAATTCGAAAATGCCCTTTCACCTTTCAAGTGTCTTTTCACCTTCCCCATCCCTAAATCCAAAGGCCAAGATCTAATCTTGCCTTTACATGATCAACGGACATGATTCATTCCCTCCAAAATAAATCACATAAAATATTAAAGTACAATTTCATTTTATAACATAAGCGCACTTTATGAAATAAAACCACTTTAATATTAGAAGGTACACTTTATTAAAAAGTCACTTACATAAAATAACCACTTTATTACAACTTTATAAAAACCCATTACAAAGTCAAGTGTCTAGTAGTGTAAGTACAAGGTTACTTCCGCATACAAGAAAAACTTGCGGAGTACCTCTCGAGCTATAAAAGCTAAAACTCCCTCCTAGTGAGGGATGTACTCATTGCCATCACCATCATTCAGTTCCATCACACTATTCGCAGTAGGAGCACCCTTTGAACCTGGAGCCATCTCCAACACTTGCACAGAACTCGAACTAGAAGATCTTCTCCTGACAGCTACTCTGAACCCTGAGCTCCTAGGAGAATTCACTCCACCCTGAGCATCAGTTCTATCACACCAGCTGAGCCTCCTGTTGATGCTCAGAAGAGACTCCCTCTCTTTTCTCGGAATGCAAGACTGAATCCTTCGGCCCACTGCAGTCTCAACAACGTCCTGCTTTTAGATTAGTTAGTTTAGTTTAGAAAATGAAAACTAAACTAACTAATCTAAAAGCAGAAAGGAAATGTTTTTCTTTGTTGTCTTGGTTTATTTTAGCTTAATTTTATATTGTTTAGTTAGAAAAATTTGGATGGATGCAAAATGAATGCAAAAATGTCACAATCCCCCTGGGGTAGGGGGGATGAGAGGGCTAGTGGGTTATCCCACTAACTTCTTCAAGTTATAATCCTAGATGTGAAGGGTTGGCTGTCCTTTTATAACCCAAGGACCAAGCAAATTTACAAAATGAAAGAAAAATGAGATTAGAAGGAAGGGGAGGTGCCCTTGAAGGTCTTGGATGCCCCGGATCAGCGAAAAACGGGCAGCACTTTCTCCTAACTGTTCATCAAATGCAGAAAAACAGTGAGCAAACTTGATGGAAATTTGCTCGAAAATGCTTTTAGAAGTCCTTGCAAATTTTTTTAGCCTTATGCAAAAAATTACCAAGTGAAAATTAGATAAAAAGTTAGCAAGAATGACTAAGAAAATTAGCTAGAAGCCAACTTTCTTAGTGGTTTTTTGCTTGCTGTTTGGACATCAAGCAAATAGGCACTAAGATTTGCCAAAATATGTAAATTAAAGCTCCTAAATGAGACTACCTTTTAGGTTTTAAGATCTAGCTATAAAACTTGCTAAAAGATCTACCTTGAATGATAGCAAACATGAAAATGTAGTATAGATATATGCATGCATGCATGCAAAAGTGAAGATCTACTTAAGCTTTATATTTAAAACTTAGATCTACTTGCATGCAAAGGAAAGTAACCAAAAAATGTTCAATTTTTTTAAGGAGAGAGATAGAAGCTTGATATGCAGAATCCTTGGGCTATGGGGTCTTTTGGTGAAATGCTGAGGGACTTTGTTCTCAATGGACTTGGATCTTGTGGAAGGTTGCACTAGGCTAGTCCAACCACTTCTCCAAGCATGATTTTTCTTGCATTGAAGACTATCTATCTAATTTTAAAACACTCATAATTTTATGTCAAGAATGTGAGATAAAGCCGGAGGAAGAGCGTTTGTATCTACCTTTTATGCCATGAGAGAGACTCTAGGGAAAACTTATCAAAAACCCACTCTTGAGTCCTTTTGTGATGCTTTGATTAGAGAGTAAGATAAGCTTGTACAACTTGGGGTGATCAACACTGCAGGTACCTCTAACAAAGCCTTAGTCGCCCAACAGAAAGATTAACCCAAGAATCCAAGAAGCAACATCCTCGCCAGAACAAAAAACAACATAAGGGTCCCAAACCCACTCAGACAACTTCAACTCTTAATGGTGACAAATGAGAAAAATCTAAAAATAAGAAGATTGACAAACATTACAACTTTTGTGATAAAAATGGTCATGGTGGGTCCAAATGTTTCAAGAAGATGGCAGCTTTAGAAGCAACGATGAAGAAGCACAACATCAATATGATTCTACTTCTTCTTCTTCTCATGGACATGGTCTTTTTGCTTTTGCTTTCTCTTTCAATGCAATTTCTACTTCTTCTTCTGATGAGTGGCTTATTGATTCTGGAGCATCTTATCATATGGATAAGGATAAAGACATTTTCTGCTCTAAATGAATGTAACACCAAGAAAATATTTGTTGGTGATGATAGATGTCTTAGTGTTGTAGGATCTGGAACAATTCGAGTAGATAATAGTCATATCAATGATGTATTATGCATTCCAAGTCTTTCTTGTAACCTTCTATTAGTGTATCAAATCACTCATTCAGGTGAAGGTAAAACCGTAGAGTTTTCACCTCACCAAGTTGTAATCAAGGATCTAAACGATCCTAAGCATGTTCTTTCAACTGAAATTGCTGATGATATTACCAGGTTGTACAAGTTTGAAAACTTTGGGTATTCATCTTTTCCATCGGTTTTTGTTGTTCATAGCAATGACTTGAGCAAACTTTGGCATGAGCGGTTTGGTCATCTAAACTATTGCTCGTTGTATCAACTATGTAATCAACAAATGCTGACTAGTCTTCCTTTTGTTTCATGCAGAGATGGTGTTTGTGCCGGTTGTGTTCTCAACAAACATCATTGAGACAGTTTTGACAAACTTACCTCTTGGCACGCCTCGGGCCTTTTGCAGCTTGTTCACAAGGACTTGTATGGTCCACTTTCTTGACTTCTCCTTCTTTTTTCTAGGTGCAAGTATTTCTTAACTTTCATTGATGACTTTTCTAGACGTACTTAGGTTTACTTCCTAAAACTTAAGAGCGAAGCTTTTGACAAGTTTCTAGCCTACAAGGCCCTTGTAGAAAAGCAATTTGGACATCAAATTCAAAGGTTAAGAACAAATAACAGAGGCGAATATGTGAACAATAATTTTACAAGTTACTGCAATACACAGGGCATCCAAATGCAACAAACTGTTCCATATACACCACAACAAAATGGTGTCGTGAGAGAAAGAACGACACATTAAAAGAAATGGCTAATTGTATGATCCAATCTAAGGGATTAAGTCTAAAGTATTGGGAGAAAACCATCAACTGTACAAATTACATAGTAAATCACACTCCCACAAAGGCTCTTAAAAATATAACATTGGAAGAAGCTTGGACTAAAATTAAACCAGATGTAAGTCACTTTCATGTATTTGGCAGTATAGCATGGGCTCACTTTCCTGATGAGAAAAGGAAAGCATTGCAGCCTAAAAGTGAGAAGTGTATATTTGTTGGTTATTCTGAAGATGTCAAAGGTTATAGACTTCTTCAACCACATTGTAATGAAATTATTATTAGAAGAGATGTTAAATTTGATGAAAATATCTTGGCCTATGAGCCTAATTCGATGATTGTGCCTTCTTCGGCCTGCGATCCATCTTCGACGTTTGTGCCTTCTTCTGTTCCTATTTTGGTTTCTTCTTCAGATGATGATAGTGAGGATGAATATCCACCTCCCCCTGCTCACCTTCCTCCAGATGAGTCCATGGAACCTGAACTGGCACCAATACCGCCGCTTCCTAGATGGTTCCGTTCAACACGAGAAGCAATTGGTGATCTTGTCGGTGATCCTTTAGATCAACGTCAGACACGTTCTCATTTCCAGCGAGCCTCCTCCCTTTTGGCTCAAGTTTTAGAGACTCATGATCCAGAGACATTTGCAAAAGCTTCAGGTAATCTAGATTGGGATACAATAATGAATGAAGAGTATCGTTCTTTAATGGCAAACGATACTTGGGATCTTGTACCTCTTCCAAACGGAAGAAAACTTGTTAGATGTAAATGGGTCTACATAACTAAGTATGCATCAGATGGAAGTGTTGAAAGACACAAGGATTGATTAGCTGCCAAAGGATTTTCCCAAGTTGAAGGAATTGACTATATTGAAACCTTTGCCTATGTAGCCAAAATGAATTCCATCCGCCTTGTTCTTGCCCTTGCTGCCTCACATAAGTGGGAGGACCATCGGATGGATGTTAAATCCGCCTTCTTGCATGGGGATTTGCAAGAAGAAATCTACATGGAACAACCTCCTGACTATGTCCATAATGACTCTAGCCTTGTTTGTCACCTTAAGAAATCTCTTTATGGTCTTAAGCAAGCTGCCCGAGCTTGGTATGCCAAAATGGACAACTTTCTTATTGACACCGGATTTTCTAAATGCCATTTTGATCCTAATGTCTATACCAAGAAAGTAGGAAGCCATCTCATAATCCTTGTCCTTTATGTTGATGAGCTTATCCTTACTAGTAGTGACTCAAAAATTTTAAACCATGTGAAAACCAACCTTAAGAAGAAATTTGTAATGATAGACTTAGGCTTTTTGCACTATTTCCTTGGCTTCCAAGTTTTGCAAACAAATGAAGGAATTTTTCTTTCCCAATCTAAGTATGCTTGTGACCTTCTTCGTCACTTTCACATGGAAGATTGTAAACCATCCCCTTCTCCTTTTCAGTCTAGACTCAAGCTTGCTGCCACCTGTACTTCTCTCGAAGTTGATGCCACCTTGTACTGTCAGTTAGTTGGTAACCTCTTATACTTGACTCATACCCGTCTTGATCTTTCCTTTGTTGTTGGTCTTGTTGCCCGATATATGCAAACACCCCATAAAAGCCATTGGAAAGCAACTAAAAGGATACTTCGGTATGTTCGGGGTACAGTTCAGTTCGAGATACATTACAGTTCAGGGTAGACTCCTTTATTGGTTGGTTTCACTGATTCAGATTGGGTCGGCGATCCTGATGATCGAAAGTCTATTGCATGTTATGTTTTCAGCCTTGGTTTAAGACCTGTAAGAAACAACAAGTAGAGTATTGAACAACGGTAAATCGAAGTTAGGAAGCCTTGTGGCTTTGACAGATCCTTTCAGAGTTTGGATTCCAGCAACAACATCCGACCAACCTTTGGCACGACAATCAGAGTGCCATCAAGCTCGCCAAAGACCCAGTTCAACATCAATGCAACAAACACATCGAGCTACACACGCACTTCATTAGAAAGTGCATTCATGATCAAGTTATGGAAGTGCTCTTTTGCCCTACAAACGATCAAGTTGCAGACATTTTCACAAAGTCTCTTACAAAAGTGAAGTTTTCCAAACTTCGCTCTATGTTAGGAGTTCATGAAGTTGTCATTAAGGGGGGATAGGCTCTAATGCCTCCTTCCTTCTCCTATTGTGTCACTATTGTAAATCCTTCAATCCTATCCCAAGTTGTTCTTAAGGGGGGATGTTAGGATATTTAAACACTTAGGACTTAATTAAGATCTACTTGGTTTAATGTGTCATTAGGTAAAAATGTGTTTCTTAGTGTGCTTTTTTAGTATGCATTAGTATGCATTTATAGTTAGAAAATCCGACGGTCACGATATGTTCTCGACATAGAGTGATTGGACAATGCATATTCTTCTTGATCTTAATGGCCATTGATCCGTGTCTTAACACTCGATTGGTCCATGATCTCTATTTAAAGAGCATGGAGGGTCATTTGTCGATGATCGATTGTGAGAAACTCTCTTGTAAAATCTCTCTGTAATCTTTCTCTTTTGCATTAATAAACTACTCCAAGTGGCCGCGTTGGTTGGGGCCGTGGATGTTTCCCCGTAGGGGTTTTACCACGTAAAAACATCGGTGTGTTGATCTTTGATCTGGTTGTGTGAATGGTTACTGAAGGTGTTCGTCCTCTGTTGGAATACCTGTGTTGTTGAACATTAATTTATCAATTCTGTAATGAAAATTTTGTTTTGAATGAGCAAGCATTAATTACGATCCTTAAGATGAGAATTTTCTTTATTTTTATTTGCTAAAACCTTGTCAATATTTTCTTGGAGTTCTTGCATCTTTTGAAATGACTTCTAATTCTGTGGAAGGATTACATTTGATAGATCTTTGAAGTCTTTTGGTGAGTGAAGTTATGAGCATGACTTACGTTGTAAAGTCCTACAATGTTATCTTCTTCTTATAGGAGAATGCCAAAAATTTCTTCTTCATGTTTAAGATGACGGTGCCCATCATTTTTATCTAGGGTGAACCTAGTATTATGTCAACATCTTTTATATACATAGTTGTAATGTTGAAGTGGGATATGAAAATATATTCGTTAATTGTTTGTTGGAGATCCCTTATTTCATATTGTTTCTCATCAAAATGTTTATCTTGTCGATTATACTTGGCTTTGGAATTAATAATTGATTGGCCAAGTCGACATTAATGTAATTTTCCTTGTCTTCCAGAAAAGTAGCAATGCTAATATCTTTTCCTTGAATAGTCCCCCAAGTCCTTAATAGGGTGCAAACACTTTTTTCACAGCCGTGATAAAATCTTCCATCATTTTTACTGTTAAGCTTCATGTTGTTTTCCTTGAAACTTCCCTTCTTTAATAAAGTTTTATTTGTTTCTTTTTAGTGGGCACACGAGTGCAAGGGTCCCAATAAAATATATTTCATTTAGTTTTGATGAAGACTATATGAATGTTGAAAAAACATCCTTCAACTCGACTTAAGATTTCACATTTATTTGAAGTGTACCCTTTTTATTTGAACTTTGGAACCATAGGTTATTTTTTAAAAGAGCACCTTCTTCTAAAATGGTAGGCTTATACGTGGTATAATATTATAATAAAACATAACTTATCTATTAATTTAACTTCCTCTTGCGATTCTCTGTGTTAATTTTTATAAGGGTTTGATGGTTGACTGACTTGTTCATTGTTTCAGTAAATGCTACTCTATAATTATATGTTGACTTTAGGTGAACAGGTCAAAGACAAGTTGGTGTGCTCATTTAATTATTAGTCAGTATGCACTCTAGAACTATTCACGTAAAAGGTTGTATTTTAATAAAATTGAACTGAGGTTTAGCAAAGTGAGCCTATCTTGGTCTCCTAAGGACGACCTTAGAGCAGGATCGAAACTGTTGGAGAAAATAAATTTAATGCAGATTCTGGTATGCAATAATTCAACACTGCATATAATCATGTTCAATGAAATGCTACTTTGTTTGTTTTTTTGTCCCCACAGTCCCGATGTTCCTTGAAAAACGATTTTTTTGACTGGATTTGGCAGAAATGGCAGTGACCCCAATGGAGGCTTTCTTGTGATTGTTCCTTGGTGATTTGATGTTGGCTGTTCTCTTGGCAATTTTGATGGTGGTTAGTGTTGAGATTATGTACCTTGGGAAGTGTTCCCCATGTGTTTGTGAGCTCCTAAACACATGTGAAAAGTACTATGTACTTTCTGCCTTGTACTTTATGTCTAATTTCACTTTGACTTAGGAGATTTAAGTCAAAAGTGAAATTTGGTCATTTTAGCCTAAATAACTATTAATTCACTTTGTAGGTGAATTAAGAGACATAAAGTGAACTCAGGGAACTTAACCCAAAGTGGGTTTGAGAGTGAGATTATTATGAGATGATCTCAACCATTGATTGGACATGAGATAGGATGATCTCAATCATCCATTCTTTAGGTTTCCTTATGGAGTTCAAGAGGGGCGCAAAGGGCAAGGAGGAGCTCATTCAATCATTTGTTCACTTGGAGAGTTTGAGAGAGAGCATGAGGATGAGGTTTGAGGCTATGGTTGAGGAAAGCTTGGGCGCTTCTATCCATGGAGACAACCAACAAGCTTAGGTACTCATTTATTTAGTGGAGAGGTTCTTGCTTGGAGGAGGGCGCACTTGGTGAGGAGGGCACATCATCAGCAGGGAGGACTTCCAGAGCTCAGATTGCAGTGAGGTTTGTTTTAGAGGGAAGCTACTTCTTAGTATCAGAGTACTGTGGGAGAGTTTCTCCATCAGAGCTTCCAGTTGGCAGAGAGCTCCTGTTTAGTGGTCTTGACAACATTTTTGGAGGGCGCACTTGCTTCAGTTGGACTTGTATTGCAGGTTGGATCAAGCTGCTATTGTATCAGGTTCTTCTGTTTATTGTACTTGCTGTATTCCACTTTCTATTCTCTCTATATACACACTCATATTCCAAACTGGTTTTCCCCGGGGGGTTTTTATCTAGGGTCATGTTGACCAAAAATACCTGTGTTCATTTTCATGTATGTTAGAGTTTAGAACTACAGTATTTTCAGCAGTAAAGATCTCTAGGTGTGTTACATATATTTTGCTATGCATGTGCTAACCTCTTGGTGACAAAAACTACATGCTAGAGCACCTAAATGGCCTATGTAACCGTAACAAATCAGCAAAGAAGTTCCCGAACTGTTTACTGTTATAAAACAACAACAAACCCTTGTTTGACAGTTGAAACTTAGAGCCAACTTGAGGTCAAAGACAAAGCTAGTTGACAGCTTGATAGGACCTGTAAAATCTTCATTTTTTGACTGGATTTGGCAGAAATGGCAGTGACCCCAATGGAGGCTTTCTTGTGATTGTTCCTTGGTGATTTGATGTTGGCTGTTCTCCTGGAAATTTTGATGGTGGTTAGTGTGAAATGTAACGCCAAGTATCCACCATTGTTATGGTTGTTCTAGTTGGGTTGTATTTCGATGTATCCCTACTCACTATACTGGCTTCCACGATTGACGGTTATTATTCAAGCGGTAGTGCTCTGTTTGCAGAGTCAGCGGACAATTTTGTTGGTAATAAATTGTCCCCATGGTACACACATTTCTTATTGATGGGAGGACTGTGTGTTTAAGATGAATATTCCTTGATCTTGTTTTACAATCTTTACCTTAAGTACTTCGGTGGTAGTGCCAAGAACACAGGTCATAGTTCGTTGTTTCTTAAGCAACCCCACATGAAATTGATGGTTTTTGTGAATGCTTGCGGCAACAATAAGTGGCAGTGCTGTGGCTTTTTTACTGACATTTTGGTGATTTCAGATGGATGGCAACAAAGCTTTTGTATTTCTTTTTTATGCTTGATGGTGGCTTATTCCAGTAATAATGATATAACTCCAATACTAATCTGAACTAATCAGTATCTACAGCTCCTTGGAACGAACAAACTGATCTTGGTGATTTTTACTTCCTAGCTGTGATTTTTAGTGTTCTCCTGCTGTGGTCTTTAGATGGCGGTTCTGCTTTTATCTTGGCACAATACTGCTTTGCTTCTTTAATAAACCTCTTTTGTGTTTCAACCTTCTTGATTTCTGATTCTATCTTCCTTCAGATTTTATTTGCAGCCGAGTAATTGTTTAAGGTTTTGGAAAAATTTGGCCAAAAGCCATCAATTTTGTTGCCTAGGGCAACAAAATTTGACCAGGGGTCAGGCGGGAGTGTCTCCAGTGTCCACAATATCAGCCCAAGTTGGGCTCTGATACCATTGTAATGAACAATAGTTCATTTATGGGAAAATATTCAACATAAGAAGGATAACATAAAAAATTCATATAATATATAAATATATAATTAATAATGAGTAAGTGAGTTGATGATTTAAAATGGCCTTTGTGAGGGTGTATATGGATGTTGACAGGTCATGAGGTGAAAGGTTGTCATGAAGGGTTATGATCCTTAGTGGTTTTATTATTATTATTATTATTATTTATTACATTATGTATGTTACAAAAATATTAAAATAAAAATTAACAAGTCAAAATTTTCTTGCCTTTTTGAATCGCCAGAGACAAAAGACCATATCTCAGGCAAATGGAATTCTTTTCGAATGAAACAAAAGGTGTCCCTTTCTAGAAATGACATTTTGGATCCAGTGTAATAGTTCACTTGGCATAGAAATGGTCAAAAGTTATAGAAACAGTACTCCGCCATGCATGCAAGACAACTACAAGGCACGATTGTGCAACAGATGGAATAAAACTTCGATCTGCAGGATATTCGTTCTGCAGTTGTCAGGATTTTGATGAAAAAAGGGGTGAGGTTTCACATGCACTCTAATACCATGTTCATAAACAGGGTATAATACTTAAGTCAAACACCTTAAGACTTTCACTCACACATATCAAGATAAAGACACTTCATGGATTCAGAAAAATAGTTTACGTGAACATTTCTCCCATCGATTATTGAAAAATGAGCCTCCATACTTTTTAAAATAGAGATCATGGACCAATTGGGTGTTAATCCATAGATAAAGTGTCATTGATATTGAGGAGATGTTGAATCATTGGATCAATCATGTGCAAGACATGATTGTGACAGTAAAGTACACAAAACATGAAAGAAACACACTGAAAACACACTTAACCTAAAAGCACATTACACCAAGTTGAACTTAAACTAGTTCCTAGTGTCAAAATATCCTAACAGTGATTGTGGATATGTTGGGCAGTCGCCGTAACAACTTATTCCTAGTGGTGAAGGTCAATCACTTTCAGCAGGCAGGTGAAAGTTTAAATAATGTGGACATATTTAGCTGGTGATTTATTGTAGCCTACAGGGGAGTAAGATTTTGTAGTGTTGGATGTAGTGAAATTTAAGAAATACGGGATTGGAAGGGACTGGTCCTTTGACAGAATTACAAACCATGAGAAATAAAGCTCGCTGCATTGCCTATTGTTGAGGAATTGCTTCCCATGGAGCTTAGTTGATGAAATTGTTCATTCTTTAGTTCTACAGAGGCCAGGTTATAGAGTATGCTCTTTTGTTTCTATCAAAATGCTACATCAATTGTTTTGTATATCCACGAGCAATAGTGTACCTGCTCAAATGGTCCTCACAGCTGCCATGATGCATAAAATGCAAATTCTTCAGACTCATCAGCCAGTGTGTAGACTGTTCTTTAAGCTATTGCAAGATCACATGGTTTCTTGTTTGTCTTCCAATAACATCATCATTTCTTTAGCTAGTAATCTGATGTATCAATCTTAATCTTCTCTGGTTAGAATATAGAATTTTAACAAATCATTTTGTTCTCTGATGATTCTGTTAACTGATTTAGTAAATGAATAGTAAGGTTTAGTTGATGTGTGGATGCTAAGGTTCTTGATCTTGAGTGATAGAATGCTAAAACATGATGGTGCTTCCAGGTTGATGATTTTGTAAATGCCTAATAGATATTATAAAAGGTAAAGGTCATCTAAACTATAATCCTGATCTGGTTGTGAATGCAGTCAGATGAAGACTGTTGTAATTCTTGTGAGGAAGTTCGTGAAGCATACCGCAAAAAAGGCTGGGCATTGACAAATCCCGATTTGATTGATCAGGTAGCTAGTTTACAAACTTAATTTGTAATTTAGACTGTTTGAAATCAAATAGGTTTGGTTGCTGCAAAGATGATAGTGCAAAAACTTAGAAGGCTAGTGAATGATGTGATACTTCATCTGCCTTGCTATTGCTTTCTTTTCTGACTATCATGATGATTGATCATTTATTTTAATAGAAATGTGTCACTTTTGGATGCCTTTCATCTTGAAAAATAGGTGCCGGACACTTCAGGACTCGGCCTTGATTATCAATTTCTTCTTATATTTATCCTAACAATGAAATGTTCCATATACTTTATTATGCCAAAACACTTTTTTTTCAGTTTTGCAACTTGAAAGTTTCTTTTCTCTTGATAATGATCATGTATAATTAATTTTGTTAAACTGATGATATCTGCATCTCGCATTTACAAAAAATATGCATTTTCTCTTCAGTTTGGTTCTTTGGAGTGCTTAGTTTACTCTTGCTGATACCTAATCTGTGAAGTTTTGATGTGTGCTTGGAATGTCATAAGTAAAGATTTGTGATTGAAGATCATATGTCACATGCAATCACATAACAGCTTTTCTAATTATAAAAACCTGAGGACTGGTCCTCCTCTACATGGAGGAGCCATGATTTGCAAGCAAGTCTTTGTATTTTTTATTTAATACAGGGATATAAATTGTTACAGCAACAGGAAATAATAAAATATCCATTTTAAGCAAGATAAGCTCTGTTTTATCATGAAACATCATTCCATGTAAAGCAAATTCAATTTGTTGACTCTAATTCTGGAGTAAGTTGTCTACTAGAATGGGCACAACTCTTTGGGAACTGAAGCAATTGCTGTTGGCAGCATTTATTGGTCAGAGTAGGACTTCTCATCTTTAGCTAGCCAATTACTATAATTGATCTTCTATCTTGTCCAAATGGATGTTCTCCCTAGATGTTGGATACTATGGACCTAAATTATGTCTAGATAGCTCTTAGAGTTTTGGATAAGGGGCTCCAGATTGGTTAGTGCCCATCTGCTTAGTCACCATTGCATGGCCCAAATCAATTATTGGCAGTTTTTAAAGTTGGAGCTCCTGAAGGTACCTTACATTTGTTTTGTCTTATAAATATTTTAATAGTTTTTTCATTTATTTGAAAATTGAATCTTCTGCTTCAATACATGTAGTTTGTTCACACTTATTTTGCCTCCCCCACTCTAGTTTTGAAAAGTATCAGGAACATCATTAATTTGAAGGCCGCATATGGGCTAGCTCCCATCTGCCTAGTCACCTAGGTAACCGATTGTGATGCTTGTCAGTTTTCTAGGAGTGCCACCTGGTTACATGACATGTCTTCAAGTTTGTTTGCATTTTGTAGAAATAAACTAAAATGAAGGATGTGTCTGGAAACCTTTGTCAGATTCTATGAGTCAGCTCTCTGATAACCAAACTGGAGATTATCTAGAAGACTCCATCAGACAGTAGGTGTCAGATGTTGTTCTAACTTCTGATATTCCTGGAGTTTTTCCATGAGATTTAACACCTTAAGGGTTTAACCTGATATATAAAATCAAGGCTAGTGAGTTCAACATGTAATGCTATTAGGGGGGTATCTTGTTCTTTTAAATTCGTCTTCTGGGGGGAAAATATTTATGCTTTTCAGATTAAAATAGTTTTGCTTAAAGCTGGAATGTCTAGTTCCAAGTTCCAACCCACACAAAGTGAGACACTATTGATCAGTTTCAATGCAACGTTTTTCCTTCTGTGTTGTGAATCAACTTGCTTGTTCTGGTAAAACAAGTCAGTTTATCTAATGTTCATTGCTGTTATTATTTTCACAGAGTGTGCTTTCTCTCACCTCTTATGCGTGCCTTCAATGGTCTTCTGCATTCTCTTTCTTCCTCAGGCTGTGTTTTTTATTTCTGATTTTGGATTTTAATCAAACAGCACATTTTAAATTCTTATTTCAAAAGATCGAAATAAAGAACCTTTCAATCTGATTTGTTTTCTGATTTTGAATTTTAACTAAAAAACAATTTTAAATTTTAAACACAACGAAGTTTGAGGCATATCTTGTCAGACCCTCCCACCTTACCAACTGGACACAACTTGGATGATTGAATCCTTTTTTTGAGTGCTACCAGCAGACAGGGACATGATGGGTCCAGCAGCCAGTGGCACCATTCCACCAGGGTCCAGACCCTTGAGATCCCCAGGGGGCCTCCTAGCCCCCTGTGACAAGACCCTTGCGGAGTAGCTGACTCAAATAATGGGACAGGGCTTGCCCTTCCAGCAAGCAATTCTCTGCTCCATGACAGCAGAAACAGGCCGCTCCCTTGAGATGACGAGACACACCTCCGATAAACTCTGCTTCCAGTGTTTCTCCTCTATCATGAGTTTCTTCCCTTTGGCCTCAGTTGGTAGGAGAGACACATATACGGAGGTGTATGACCCACAGGAGTAGTGCCCTCCTCTGAGGCATCACTCCAGAACGTTTTGATTTGATTTGTAGCCCTCAGGAGTTCACGTATCACTCTAATTTTTCCAGCAGTAATCCCTTCCCTAGCTATTATATTTTAGATCTTAGATTATATCTTCTTTATTTCTTTTACATAGGAGTGACCCTTTGCACTCTGACAGTTTATTGACCCTATTGTACTTAGCAGTCCCATTGACCTATTTGTGGTCATCTGTTGGACATTAATAAAATTATCTTATTTTATCCCAACAACTCCAACACAGAATTGTCGAAGAATTGTTTTAGAGTGGTGATGGTTGGTGATGCATTTTTTATAATTTCTCTAGCCTCCCCTATGAGCTCCTTAATCCACGATATTCTAACCTCAAACACTTCCAAAATTAGGTTTAAATTAATGACAATGCACAGAGTCCAAAATATGAGACGGTACCTACCCTCAACAATCAAGCCTACGTCTTTGTAAACCTGTGCGTTATCTGTCATAACTCGCACCTCATTTGAACAATCTTCAATGTTCAAAAGCATTGTGCCTTTTGGTGAAGATACAATGACATTGACCAATGGCCTATGCCTCGTAGCTGTCTACCTATTTGAGATAATAGAAATCCTTGAGCCACTCCATGTAGAACAAATTGGTGCTTAGACATCCTCAATATGCAACCTCTCCTTTTTGGGTAATTTAGTTCAAAGATTTTTATCGTGTGGTTCTGTGTTGATCGCCCTCATCAAGTCTTACTAGTAGGGAGACTAGGCCACATTAAATGGGATTTCACATTCCTAAATTTCCCTTGCCACTCTTGTGTTAGCTTCATCCCTTCCTTGAGCATTTAACAATTTTGCGAATCTGCTATTTTGAGTTGTTCTTGGAGGTTTTGAAGATTTTTGTTGCAATTCTTTCCTTGTAGTTTCTTGAACAATTCTTGGCTCCCTAGTGATAGTTGGAGTAATCCTCCCAAGTTGGGTTCTCCCAATTTCTAGCCCTCAAGCATCGTTATGCTCCTTTTCATAATTACCCTTTTCATTTGGGTTCATTGTTACTCCACAAGCATCAACAACATTTCCTCCTTCATGTAGAACATGTACCTTCACTCTTCCATTCTGAAGTGCCCCCTCCCCCCCTTGTCTAGAATATGCGCAATTTTTTACATATCTTCGAAGAGGATAATCATCATTTTTCTTGCTTGATTTACCAAGTCTATGAGTAAGATAAACACCACTTTGAGAGATCATGGATGCTACAAAAAAAAAAGAAAAAGTTAGCCATTGAAGATAATGTAGAACACAACAATGTTCTTGTTGCCCATAATTGCTTTCTTGCTAGAACTGCTTCAAAGATTGTTCCCAATGCTCCAAAAATTAGTAAAACCCTTGTTAATATAGGAAAGCTGTTGCAGCTTGCTGTTGAAGAAAGTGTGGAAATTGAAAGAGTAGGTTTTCTTATAGGAAATGTGTTGGCTTTAGGGATTACTTCTAAAGTGTTTACACCATGCTTGACGATACTTCCTGAGATGCAGGGCACATGGTGTGTTGACTACTCTTGGTTGTACTGTGTTGGACATGCACATTGGCAATAATTTACCCTTGGAATGCTATGCCTGGACTTGGTGCTTATGTGGTGCACTTCCCTAGGAGGTTGGAGACCTATGTGGCTTGATGACATTCTTTATGAGGCGTTCACATGGAGGTTGGTTGTTTTCTTGGGAGGAAGACCCATTGGAGGAGCATTGAGCATCTAGGAGGAGGGTGTTGAGCCCTAGGTAGCATGGGGACACTTGGTCACTTGCATGGTGGCTTGTGCTTGACTTGAGGATGCTTGGGTTGGAGTGTTCATGTAGGTGTGGTTGATTGAGAGGTTCACATGGCTTAAGAGGGAGTGTCGGAGCATTGGAGGCCTTTGGATGGGGAGTGTTGGGCACCTCTTGTGAAGCACTCAGCTTGGGACCTTTTCTTTATGGATGCTCAAACTTCATACCTTGGAGCTTGACATGTGCCACTTAGAGTTGGAGCACTTCACATGTGGACCTATCTACTGATCAGGTAGATTGCTTGTTTTGGACATTATCCACTTCGTTTTTGTTGGTCTCACTCACGTTTCATATAAATAAAGGGAGGGGAGAATCCTTTCATTCATTCATATCAATGTATTAAAGATGTGAGAACATCCTGTCATTCATTCATATCAATGTATTAAAGATGTGAGAACAAGGGAAGCTAGGGTTTGGGAGAAATTCTAGAGTAAAGGGAACACTTGTACTTGTGGTTCTTATGAGAGGAGACTAGGGTTTTGTGGCATTTGGAAACCCTAGTATTACTTGGAGTTCTCGATGTGGAGAAGATAGAGGGAGACTATTTTGTTTTCTCTTGTACACTTGTGGGATGCAAGTATAGGTGCCAAGAAGGCTTGCTGGTGTGTATACTTGCTTATTGTGGGTCATTGGTGGAGCAACCAGCTTTGGTTGAGAGTGATTCCTAGCTAGTAGGAGTTAGTGGTTAGGGTTTGCTATTTATGGTGGATGCCCAAGCTAGGGTTTGGAAAACATGACTTGTAGACAATTGCATAGCTGTGGGTATGCTCTCGTAAACTTATTTTATGTATATATGAAGTGTTCCTTGTTATCCAAAGCTTGTGTAATTGTAGATCAGATTTTGAGCTTATGTTCTCGTGACAATTGAGTAGTTTCTAGTGCTTATTATGCATGCTGATTTGGCATAACATTGAGCAGATTTTGTTAAGTGATTTGACAAACATGTAGAAGCTAATGAACAGATTTATGGTTGTAATAAATCTGCTGTAATAAGTTAATTTCAGATCTGATTTATGTTGGAAGTGTACTGTAATATCCCTATAGGGTTTTAGGGCTTTGGGAAAGGGGTCATATGTTGAGAGTAGATATCATCATATGTTGAGAGTAGATATCATCATAGTTTTTGGACTCCTTACATTGTCCATAATTTAAATCTCATTTTCGAAGAGATCGAGGCAAAAATTGAATGGATTAAGGAGGTCACAGGGCAAGCTAGGGAGATCATTAAATTCATCACCAACCACCACTAGTCTCAAGCAATGTATCGAGAATACTCCAAATTTGAGTTGCTCAAAGTTGCTGAGACAAGATATGCCTCAAACTTCATCATGTTGCGTCGTCTTGTTGAGGTCAAAAGTGCATTGATGAGTATGGTGGTGGGTGTGACTTGGGTTGAGTGGCGACCTGCAGATTCAAAGAGAGGAAGTATGGTGCGAAGGGTGTTGATTGATGAGGATTGGTGGAGCAAGGTAGAATTCTTGCTCAAGTTTACATTACTTGCATTTGAGCTTCTCCGAGATGCAGACACAGACAAACCTTTCCTGGGAGAGATTTATGATGGCATGGATACCATGGTTGAGAAAACCATGGAAATTATTACACAGGAGGCTCCCACTTTGTTTTTTGTTGAGGTTGATTTTGTTGAGCATGTGAGGTCCATCATTGTTACTAGGTGGAATGGCTTTAACACTCTATTGCACACTTTGGCACATGCTCTAAATCCCAAATTTTATGATGAGTTCATTGCTCAAAGCAATGTGAAGAGGAAGGCCCCACATAAAGACAAGGAGGTGGCCACATGAGTGAAAAAAGCCTTCCAGAGGTTGTTTCCATCTTCTCAACAAACAAAGATGAGGGAGGAATTTTCTTGTTTTTGTTCAATTTTAATGCTTAGCTCATGCACATGTAGTTTATTTCAATTTTAGCATTAAATTGAACCATAAAGACTGCAACAACAATACACTAGCTGCAGTAAACCAAGATCAGAAGAAGAATAACCGTGCACAAAAGAAACCAGAAATTATCCTGGGAAAACCCTTCTCAACCAAGCGAAAAAACCCAACAATCCTTTGCTATATTGCCAAGAGAAGATCCTCCATACCACAAACCCTAGAGCACACAAGAGGGTGCTTCTATGACTGAGAAAGCTAGCGCCTAAGGGAAGTGCACACTTCAGTCCTCCTAATTTCAGACCATGCGTTGAGTGTGAGTGAGAGATGTGATCCACAATGGGGATCTATCTCTTATTTATACAAGACTTAACTCAACGAATAGACAAGTCACTTGGCACAATAGGGCCGACTTGTACAACTCAGAAATATAATTAATCTTTACACAAATATTAATTATCTTTACATGGTGGGGCTGATTTGTACCCTTTACACAATTAGGGTTACACAATAAATCTTACTCTTAGACAATATAGCAAGGATCTCTCACATCCTCTAGTGCTCAACCACTAGGGACATGTCCACCTGTGCTCAGCCACAGGGACGTCACTCTCAACAAATCAACTCAACTAAGTCCATAGGAGTACCATCTGGAGAGCCATCTCAAGTTGACTCAACTAACTCCATAGGAGTTCGTCAGGAGACCATCTCAAGTCGTCTCAACTCAGTCCACAGGAGCACGACAAGAGACCACACGTCATCTCAACTCAGTCCACAGGAGTATGACACACCCATCACATGGGCTCTCTCATAGATCGTTTCAACTCAGTCCAGAGGAAAACGACCTGGAGAATGTCTCATGAAGCTGCAATCAACAACACTCCCTATTAGCTAGGGAGGCATTCTCCACCAGGCCAAGTCTCTCACGGAAGTACTCGAACTTCGTCCTGGAAAGCGGTTTGGTGAAGACATATACAACTTGCTTGTGTTTAGAAATGTATTGGAAATGTACTGCTTTCCTCTGCACCATATCTATGATGTAATGGTATTTGATCTCAATGTGTTTCAATTTATCGTGAAACACAGGATTCTCGGAGAGCTTCACACAGCTCTGGTTATCGCAATCAGGGTTACCGGAAGCGCCCCCCCTGCTCTGGCCTCAGAATCTTGCTCAGAGCAAGTTCGCTCAGGAAGCTGGCTTGGAAGCGAGCTTTCGAAATCCGGAAGCACGCTTCTGGATTTCAGAAGCTCGCTTCAGGGTGCAAAAATGCGCTCCCTGCCCATGAGGAAGCGTTGCACCTCGAAGCTCGCTTCCGAAATCCAGAAGCGTGCTTTCGGATTTCGGAAGCTCGCTTCGTCAGAGCTTCCTGAGCGCTTCTCGTGAGGTCCAAACGCTTCCGCGCTTAAGAGGAAAAAACACTCATTTTTTTTATATTTTTGAGTTGAGTTAGAGTGTGGGGTGTGGTTAGGGATGGGTTAGGGGAAAGTGAGGAGGCAATAAAATATATTTTCCCCCTCTCATTTCCTCATTGTTTCTATTTGTGTTTGCTTGAGCTTGGAGGAGAGAGCAAAGGAAAGCTTGGAGGAGCAAAGAGGAGCTTGGAGGAGCTTGAAGGAGAGAACAAAGAGGAGCTTGAAGGAGAGAGCAAAGAGGAGCTTGGAGGAGAGAACAAAGGCAACCATCTATCTCAACTTTCAACTTGCAAGATTCAAGAGCTAAATAGTTAAGCCCAAACCCCAACTCTCTCATTTCCTTGGGTTAAATTTGTTTATGTTTTTTTCCTCCTCTCCTACTCTTTCCCATTCCTTCTTCTCCCTCATTTTATTGCAGGTTGTTCATCTAAAGATTCGGGAAAATGATTTTCTTTTGGTTTATCATTCCATTTTTGGTACTCATGGTCTTGTCGGGAACTAGGAGGCATCAAAGGGAAGAAGAGAATGAAGATGAGGGAGGGTTTCAAGATGAAGGAGGGTTTGAAGAGGATGAAGAGAGCAATGAAGGTGGGAAAGCTCCATTGACACCCTTGTGGAAATATGTGACAAAAGTTGATGTGGGGAGAGGTGGTGGAACCATTAAATTTTTATGTCCTCATGATTGTCATGAACGAAAACCTTATGTCGGTTCATATACCCGTGTGAGGAGGCATCTTTGTGGTATAATGGAGAGTGATGACAATAAGGGGTCTGTTGGAGCCGGAAGTCACTCCTGGATTGCTTGCAGGATCAGAGCCCGACGCCCATCAGTTTAATGTCACGATTTGTTTTAAAGGGTGATCAAATGGAGGAAAACTCAGAAACGATATCGTATCAACGCAGAAACTAGGCCAGACATGCATGAACGAATGAGGTCTTGATAAACTTCAAACAGTGAGTCGTAATAAAGGGTGAGTAGGGGGAAGACTGACATTAGAAGAGTGCGAAGGTCTATCACAAACATCCGGTTTATAACAGACTGGAGAAGAAAGCATTCGAACACAAAATCCTTTTACATTCAAACACAGAACACCAGAGGGCACAACAATGTCACGACAAATCCTTTATCATAACAAGATTGTTCAATCCACGCGAATCCTTCGACTGTGGACTCCCTGGCATGAGATGGAACATAGATGGAAAAAGAAAACTGTTTGTCATAAACCAAGAAATCTCAGACATAGAGGCATAACCAGGAAACCAAAATATTTGCTGAAACTTTACAGTCGGGAGCTTAGCTCTACCATCGATCATACAAAAATGGCGAAAACGCCTTCATATACTCAAAACAACCACAACAGCAGAACTAAGTTGCGTCTGCATGGCTTTCTGACCGTCAACCTCTGAAGGGTCGTGCAACTTAAGTCAGACGCAATCTAATTCTTTGACAGTTCCAACGGCGAATCGACGTGCCTTTAATTCATGGCCGTGCTTTCCCATTATGGCGGAGGCGATATCTAACCACCACCAACTGCTTCAATAACTGCTTCATCGGGATTGAGGATGGCCCGACCAACTCGGCACCTTCGGGACGTGGAGAGCCTCTTGCG
>ML777526.1:244334-260817 GCA_009831015.1 Picea engelmannii | reverse complement strand
GCGACACGCAGGGGGTTTAGGACGTATCCTGTTACTTAGGTGAAACCTCAAAGGCATACAAAATTTATGTAGCGGGTCAAAAGTTCATTGAGGTCAACAAAGACGTGAATTTTCATGAAGAAGCAACTTTTCATTGTTCTAGAGAACTTCCATGTGATACAAAGGAGCAGGAAGCTCCATCTCCAGAACCTTCAGATTCACCTCTTCCAGATGTACAGTGGGAGGGAGACCTTAGAGCCTTCAATGGATCCCTCAAGGGATTCTATCGAGTTTCCCTTAGAGAAACCTCCTGTTAAAAGGAAGCCAACTTGGTGCCAGGAAATTCTAAAAGAAGCAGAAAAGCTTGCAGCACCTAAAGACACCTTCAGAGAAAGTAAGAAACCAGATGACCTAATAGCCCAATTGAATCATATGATTGACTCAGAACCTTCCACCTTTGAAGAAGCCTGCAAACATAAAGTGTGGAAAGATGCAATGATAGAAGAGTACGATTCAATACTAAAGAATGCTGTATGAGAAGTAGTCCCAAGACCCGATGGCAAATCAATGGTAACCTTCAAATGGATTTACAAAATAAAGCATGCAACAGATGGAAGTGTTGAAAAATTCAAGGCTATATTTGTGGCTTGTGGTTTCTCTTAGAAAGAAGGAATTGACTATGATGAGATCTTTGCTCCTGTTGCTAGGTATACTTCCATCAGAATTGTTATCTCTCTTGCTGCAGTTTTTGGTTGGAAACTTCACCAGATGGATGTTAAGATTTCTTTTCTTAACGGTGAAGTTGAGCAAGAGGTTTATATCGAATAGCCTTAGGGGTTCGTGATCCATGGGAAATGATCCCATGTTTGCAAACTCAAGAAAGCCTTGTATGGATTGAAGCAAGCTCCGAGAGCTTGGTATGGAAGAATTGACAGTTTTCTACAAAGTCTTAGGTTCACCAAGAGTATAGTAGATCCCAATCTTTATATAAAGATTGTACATAATCATCCTGTTACCTTAGTATTATATGTGGATGATCTGTTCCTCACAGGAGAAGAAAATTTGATAGCTCAAACTAAGAGGGAGCTTTCAGCAGAATTTGAAATGAAGGACTTGGGTCTTAGGCATTATTTTCTCGGCTTAGAGGTGTGGCAAAAACCAAGTGAAATCTTTCTCTCACAAAGCAAGTATGCAATTGATGTGCTCCGCAGATTTGGCATGTTGGACTGTAAGTCCATGTCCACACTGATGATTTCTAACCTAAAGAAGTTACAAGATCAAGCCACAGGTTCAGATCTGGAAGACCCCACCATACATCGTCAGATCATTGGGTCCTTGATGTATCATGTGCATATTTGACCAGACATTTGTTATGCAGTGAATTCCCCCAGCCATTTCATGTGTGAACCAAAGCATATTCATATGGTTGTTGTTAAACATATTCTTAGATATGTTCGAGGGACTATAGCCTATGGGATTAGATACACTTCCGCTAGAGGTGTAATGCTTCATGGATATACAGATTCAGATTGGATGGGCAGTACAGTGGATCGGAAGAGTACTTTCAGATATTGTTTCAGTTTGGGTTCAACCATGATCTCCCAGTCTAGTAGGAAAGGCTCCATCGCCCAGAGCACTGCAGAAGCAGAATACATTGATGCAAGTGTTGTTAGCAGAGAAGCAGTGTGGCTCAGAAAGCTACTTTCAGATTTGTTTAGTGCTGAGCTGGAACCCACAGTCATCCACTGTGATAACCAAAGTTGTAGAAAGCTCTCTGAGAATCCGGTATTTCATGACAGATTGAAACACATTGAGATGAGATACCACTATGTTCGGGACATGGTGCAGAAGAACATTCTCAGTATTCAGTATGTTTTGATGGCAGAAAAAACCGCAGATATTTTGACCAAGCCACTGTCCTTGACAAAGTTTGTGTACTTTCGAGACAAGCTTGGTGTTTCTGAGAATGCCTCTCTTGCTGAGAGGGAGTGTTGAAATTAGTGCAGCTGCAAGAGCCATTCTCCAGAAGGATGGCATAAGACCCTAGTTGAGGACTAGGGCCCCCAGTGCACTCCTGGGGTTTCTTGGTTTGGGACCAAGCAGTGGGAGCCATGGCAAAAGACCCTAGTGAGGGCCCCAAACATATGATCGGGGTTCTTGTTCTAGGACCAAGCAGTAAGTCCCTAGATGTGTTCCAGGGAATCCTTGCCCGATGCTTGGATTGATCCTTGGATGTGTTCCTTGGTGGTTGATGTAAGTCCCTAGATGTGTTTTAGGGCCCCTGGATGTGTTCCAGGAAACCCTTGCTTAATGCATGGGTTGATCCTTGGTCTTGTACCTTAGTGGATAAGACCCTAGATGTGTTCTAGGGCCCCCAAATGTGTTCTGGGGCAACCTGGTCTTGGACCAGGTAGATCTTGGTGGAATACCAAGATGTGATGAGGTGTGATCTTCTTCCTCTCTCCCGGGATGGTCCATGAGACCTAGGAGTAAGCTAAGAAGATGGACATGACCACATTGTTGATGTGCCCTCTTATGCAGTGATGATAAAAGTTTATAAGTCATTATGGGACTCATGTGGACATGTCTTGCCATTGTGGACCCCCTTGACTTTGTCTTAAAAGTTCCCCCTTGCTTGTTGTCTTGCTTTCCGTCTTGTTTTATGTGGTGAGGGGTTTTTATAATTTACTTTGATTTAATTGACATTTAATTAATATTTATATTAATTACATTGTCATTATTTAATTATTTTATTTTTTTAAGTCTAACCCCTCTCCTTAGCTATAAATTAAACCCTCCCCTCTAGCATTCTCACATACTCACTCAGTCCTCACTCTCCTATTGTTGCGGCTACCTCAGTTGCTTTCTCTTGGTGTTGGTGCGGCCCCTTCTTTGGATTTTCTGTTTCAGATCTAAGGCTGATTACTTGGACACCGATTTGGCTGGGAGCTACCTCTGATATTTTTGTTCGCTGGTGATGAGGGCCGGACCTCCTCTTGACTGCTCAGGCTTGCTATTTGACCTCTCCCTTAGCTGCCGGTCTGTTTAAGAGAGCCATGGACCTGAGTGAAGGTGCTGCAGCCTCTCTTCTTGGCTGCTAGATCAGTTTAAAGGAGCCTCGGACCTGATAAAGGTGCCGTGGCCCTTCCTCTTGGCTGCCGCTAACTGTGTTCAAGTTCCTGTGGGTGTTTATCTTCTTGCTGAGGCTCCTGTGTGTGTTTTTCTACTTGTTGTCCCTCGTGTGGGTGTTTATCCCTGTGCTGTCTACCTTTTCTGTGGAGGGTTTTTACTGCCCCTGCAGTTGAGGGTCTTGCTGTCTCACTTGTGGAGCTTTTGCTGTTCATGTTGTGGAAGTTTCGCTGTCTCATTTTTGTGGAGTATTTTCTGCTGCTGAGTTCTACAGTCAGCTGTGGACAACATTCTTCCCAGCCTTGCTTGTGGTCTTTCCCTTGGCTAACTGTCCACCAGTCCATATGATAGCGGTCAAACCCTAGATGTTTGATGCATGAACCTTAAACTGTATTTCTGAGCATATCAAAGAGGACTACATCCACACATGTGAAAGGTACATTCTTCATTGGCTAAGTGGTAAGCTAAGGTTTGTTTTTACACTCAGAAATTTTTGTTTATGTTCAGAATTTAATTCAGATCTGTTTGTCTTTTCTTAAATGTGTTGATCTAGTGAACAGAATTTAAAAGTATTATTGTTCTCTCTATTTTCCCCTAATTCTAACATCCAGAAATCGCCTTTAGAACAGGCTTATATCTGCGTCAGAACAGCCTTAAATCTGGCCTCTAACTCGCCAGGATAAACCTCAGATATTCGCTGCCCATATCTGCTGAAGTTCACTCTTAGATTTACCTCAGATTCTACTTTTAACCCAGCTTCAGATCTGCCCTTTAACACAACCTCAGGTCTTCCCTTGTTTCACCTTAGAGCAGGCCTAGAATTTGCTTCAGATTTGACCTCAAAACATGCCTCAAAATGCCCAGAAAAAAAAAAGATTTCAACCTCAGGCTTAGAAATTGTGCCTTGTAGCCTCAGAAAATTAGTTATAAATTTTCTGGAATATACCTCAGAAAACTACCATAGACTTGGCCTGTAATTCATCTCAGAATTTACCTTGCAGTCCTTCAACTTGTCACAGAAAGAACATGCCAAAGACACCTGCAATTTATCTTAGAAGAGGGTTATTTTAAATTGTCTTTCTTTCTTGCTGTGGCAGCCCTAGTAGGGTTACTCCTGACTGCTGTTAGATCTGTGGTTAGGATTCCTTCTAGCTGTGGCAGCCCTAGAGGGGTTTCTCCTTGCTGTGGTTTACCTTTAAGACCCTCAACAAGGCTCGACCAAGGCTGATAGGCCTGCGGCCAGCCTTAAAACCTCATCACAGGGGTCCGACCCTCCCCTTACACCTACGCCAGTGGGTCTAGCAGCCTTTAGTGTTTTATGGCCTTCCTTCATTGACTGTGCACCAATCTTAAACTTCACCACAGGGGTGCAACCCTTTCCTTACATCAGCGGCAGGGGTCTATCAGCCTTCCTTCATGACTGTGCAAATGATCATCTTCAGGAACTGTGCTGATACCATAGTTTTAAAAATTGGAACCGGCACCGGAACCGGTTGAGGGTCCAACCTAAACCAGAATCGGAACCGGTAATGAACCAGTCGAACTGGTTTTAAAAAAAATACATAATATATTTAAATTTTAATGAAAAACTTATATTTTTAAGATTTTAAATCATGTTTCCAAAGCATTAGAGACAATTAGAGACAACATATCCAAAGTATGCTTATGAATATATCAAAACGACACCAAGTGCAATACATATCTAGAGATCAGAACATAAATACGTAATCAAGGAGGCTCTAAATGGCCTCTACAACATCAAATAACATACTACGCTAGTGTCACTGATACTATAGGTGGGAATGCCAATGACAAATACAAAATAGCCATAGGGTAGATACTAGAACCGTAGATGGAAGAATCTCATAGCTCATGAGTCGTCACTGTTAGTAGTCCTCTATGTCATAATCATCAAGATTGGCATCACTACCACTGCTCTCTCCTCCATCCCCCTCCTCCTCCTCCTCCTCCTTCTCTATATCCAATGCAATCCGTGCATTTGTTGATGTGGACTCTGGAGGATGACCCCTCAAGAGGATCACCATCATCAAAAGTGATCAGCTCTAGCACTAGTTCATTAAGATCCAAGTTGGCTAATGCCAACTCAACACTGTTGTTCAAACCCATATTATCAGAAAACACATCCCACATCTTTGTCTTTCCCTTCAGGCTTCAACCACTCTTCTCTTTGCATGTATATAAGACAGAGGTTGGTGTGCACATACACTACTAAGTCACCTGACACGACGACAAAGAGAAGAGTTTATACTTGAGTGAAGGGTACATTTTTACTAGGGTTGTGACAAAAGAGTTCAATAATCAATGCCACCAACATCGAGGTACATAAAGGGCTTGGTTCTATTGATTAAATGTCAGTTCCATACCCTCATACATGATAGAATCCAGTGGAAACATTGCAATCTTGCCAATCTTGAAATCCTGAAAACTGTCAAGTCTGTTGAATTTTGAATGGGACCTAAAATTCTACTTTCTTCATATGAAGCCCAATGAGGTTGGAACCACTCTCAAACATCCTGAAACAATTAATGGTAATGTTAAAACTTTAAGTAAAAGGATGAAAATGAAACAATTTAACATTACCATTAATTACTAGGGTGGTTGAAATGGAGGGGGTGGGGACGTCTTTAAATAGCATTAATATGGCAAAATAACCCTCAGCTGCACACCAAAACACCTTACAACTCCAACTTGCATGAGAAAACATGAGCCAAGTACTTCTCTGTTACTTAGGTTTTAGGGGGTTTTAAGTTTTAGGGACCAAACCGATCGATTTATGACTAAACCGGCCGGTTTGGTCATAAACTGATTGACCGGTTCGGTTTATTGGCCGGTTTGAACCAGTCGACCATCAAACTGGTAAAACCAGCCAGTTTTGGTTCTGGTTCACCGGTTTTTAAAACAAGGTTTGATACCATGTTGAATTTTAATGCTTAGCTTATGCACATGTAGTTTATTTCAATTTTAGCATTAACTTGAATCATAAAGACTGCAACAACAATACACTAGCTGCAGTATACCAAGATCACAAGAAGAATAACCATGCACAAAAGACACCATAAATTATCCTGGGAAAACCCTTCTCAACCAAGGGAAAAACCCAACTATCCTTATCTATATTGCCAAGAGAAGATCCTCCATACCACAAACCCTAGAGCACACAAGAGGGTGCTTCTATGATTGAGAAAGCTAGCGCCTAAGGGAAGTGCGCACCTCAATCCTACTAATTTCAGACCATGCATTGAGAGTGAGTGAAAGATATGATCCACAATGGGGATCTATCTCTTATTTATACAAAGCTTAACTCAACGAATAAACAAGTCACTTGGCACAATAGGGCTGACTTGTACAACTCAAAAATATAATTAATCTTTACACAAATATTAATTATCTTTACATGGTGGGGCCGACTTGTACCCTTTACACAATTAGGGTCACACAATAAATCTTACTCTTAGACAATATAGCAAGGATCTCTCACATCCTCTAGTGCTCAACCACTATGGACACGTCCATCTGTGCTCAACCACAGGGACATCACTCTCAACAGATCATTTCAACTAAGTTCATAGGAGTACCACCTGGAGAGCCATCTCAAGTCGACTCAACTACGTTCATAGGAGTCTGATAGGAGACCATCTCAAGTTGTCTCAACTCAGTCCAGAGGAGCACGAAAAGAGACCACACGTCATCTCAACTCAATCCAGAGGAGTATGACACACTCATCACATGGGCTCTCTCACAGATCGTCTCAACTCAGTCCAGAGGAGAACGACCTGGAGAATGTCTCATGAAGTTGCAATCAACAACAATTTTGTTGCTAGATTAGAGGATTTTGCAGACATCTCAGCTTTGGAGGAGAGAAGCGCTGTGAACCCGATTAAATTGTGGACTTGTCATGGGGAAAAT
Source organism: Picea engelmannii (assembly GCA_009831015.1). Classification (NCBI taxonomy): domain Eukaryota; kingdom Viridiplantae; phylum Streptophyta; class Pinopsida; order Pinales; family Pinaceae; genus Picea; species Picea engelmannii. The sequence goes on along the minus strand of ML777526.1, from coordinate 253,782 downwards.
GGTGTATATTTGCAATGCCTTGCCACTCGTATTCTATCACAAGTGGCAAACTCTTCATCATCATAAAGGAATTTGAGCACCTATGGGTTCATTCATTCCGTGAAGCGCAACAGGTTGGGATGGTAGAAGGCTGAGGATCTTGTATATGTGCATTCAAAACTCCGCCTTGTGTCTCGCAAGGGTGAAGAATATACAAGTGGGCCTCATAAAGAGTGGGATGTGGATGCAGAAAACCCAGACTTAGAGCTCTCTCTTGCTGCTCTTGATATTGGTGATGATGCAAGTGGATGTGTAATTGAAATTGGCTCTTCTTCTCATCGAAGCTCTAGTTCTGATGAACATGCATCTTGTTCTATTTTTGATGATGAGGATGAGGATCAGTATGATATGTATTAGGATATGTAATTGTAGTTTCCTTTAGCTCATGTTTTTTTTTCATTTTCAGCACATATTACCTCATTTATAAAGGCTGATTTTTGATGTAAAGCCTCTATTGATCATGTAATGAATGATATTGATCATCTATGGGAGTTAATATGGACATGGTTTTCCTTCTAAAATGTCATTTATGTGTATTATTATGTTTTTCTTGCAATATAATGTTTTATTTTAAAAAAACTATATATATATGGTTTTTTTTTTATATATACAATGTTTCCCTCGACGTTTTCTTTTTTTGGGGGCTTGTTTCGTACCGTCCTGGTTTCGGAAACTTAGAAACGTTTCCCTGTTTCGTGCAACTTAGATATGAAGTTGATCAAATGAATACAATGGGTGTATACATAAATACATGTAGGGGTGATAAGTCATGTCATTGGGAAAATGCAATGCATTTGTCATTATTACAATAGAGTAAATAAAGAATTCTAACCCATGACTATAATAAATGTTTATACATTATTATGTAGTGCTAATAACCCTAGGTTTATTACATGCTCCTAGTTTGTTCAATGATATCCTTGATATAAGAACTTTTTCCCATATCCTCTAAAATCAAATTATTGCAATGGGTGACACAAGGAGTCCAAAACAAGGTTAGATACCTCTGCATAAGTACCATGCCGACATCCACATAATTAACAATGTTATCCATTATGACGCGGAGAACATGTTGTAGACCTATCCCTTAGATGATCCCATCCAACAACTTACATAATAATGATGCATCTTTAAAATAAGTGGATGCATCGACAAATTTAATAAACATTGCTCCCTATGACAGTTAACCAAGAAACTAAGAATTGTCCTGCCCCTCCCAATTTTTTAACCATCTAACATCATGGTGCATCCAGTGGTTTCCCACGATTCCTTAAGTTCCCCCATTCTACAAGTGCAATTGGGATTTTTGTTTTGAGGGTAGACCCTCTCAACTCCTTGTAAGTAGGGGCCTAGTACTACATGCCAACAACATCCAACATTGCTTGGTAGAATGGGTTGTTCTTGGCAATCTTGAAAGGAATGTGACTCCTTACAAAACATCTGTCCACAACCTTGTTTGCTTCTTGCTTCTCCTTTATTTTTGAAGATTTTCCAGGTCCTATCAAGCTGCCAACTAGGTCTGTCTTTGACCTCAAGTTGGGTCTAAGTTTCAATTGTCTAACACTAGTTTGCTGCTATTTTAGGACAGCAAACTGTTCAATAACTTCTTCGCTGATTTGTTACGATTACATAGGCCAAATGGGTGCTCTAGCATGTAGTTTTGTCAACAAAGGTTAGCACATGCATACCATAAGATATATAACACACCTAGAGATCTATTAGTGCTGAAATAATGTTGTTCTAAACTCTAACATACATGAAATGAAAACATGTATTTTTGGTCAACATGACCTTGGATAAACCCCCCCGGGGAAAACCAGTTTGAGATGAATGTATATATATATATATATATATATATATATATATATATAGTGTGCTTCAAGCATTTAATACAACAAAGAAGATAAATACAAAGGAACCTGATACTATGCAAGCTCAACACAAGCTCTGCAATGGTTCCTTGGGATATGCACCCCTAGAAGAGTGCGCCCCCTCCTCCTTCCTTGACTATGCCTGAAGATACTTGCGCCCTTGCTCTGTCTCTTTGCTGCTTTAAGAACCCTTGCAGGCAAACTGCCCTTTGCTTGCCCTCTCCACAACCCACAAATCAGAAACAAGAAAGCTCCACACAAAATGCTACTAGGTAGACTTGCGCCCTCCTTCTCAAGCGCGCCCTCCTCCTAGCAAACACACTCACCACAAATAACTGAGACTCAAACCTGCCTTGCACCCTCCATGAACATGTGTTCCCTAGCTTGCTGAGCTCTCCTCTGAATTCTCACCTCTCTACTCCTCACCAAACTCTCAAGGTGAACAAGTGAACAATTGAGCTCTCCTTTACCCTATGCGCCCTCCTTAAGGATGCATGAAGAAACCTAAAAAATGGGTGGATGAGATCATCTCATCTCATCCTAAGTCAATGGTTGAGATCATCTCAAGTAAATCTCAACTCAAAACCCACTTTACTTAAGCTTCCATAGTTTCACTTTATGTCTCCTAATTCACCCACAAAGTGAATTAATTGTCATTTTAGGCTAAAATGACCAAATTTCACTTTTGACTTAAATCTCCTAAGTCAAAGTGAAATTAGACAAGGTACAAAGTACGTCCCATATGTGTTTAGAAGCTCACAAACACAAGGGGACCACTTTCCAAGGTACCCAAATCTCAACAATTTTAACCACTAACCTAATAGAAGGTTGTGCCCCCGCAATGGTTTTTGGATCAAAGAAAGGTGAACTTGTTGAGGGCCTTGTGGAAGGTGAGGTCGAGGAGTCGTGAGAGGCACTTCTCCCTAACTCTGATAAGTTTGTGATTTCATAGCATCTCTTATTTCTTCCCAATGGTTTCATTAAGTGATTGATTGACAATTTAGCAATATGGATGATTTTGAGGTTGATTTGTGACCTAAGTCACCTGACACGATGACACGGGACACAAAGGATATGTTTATATATATATATATATATATATATATATGAACAAATTGAAAATTACACATACGAAAATGAAATATAGACATAAAGATTCATATTTTGTTAGAAACTATAAGATTTACATGATACAAAACATGTAACATAATACATTGTAACATCAATGATGATCAAATGACAAACACTGGACACACAAGAAATTAGAACCATAAGCTGTAGCATTCTCAATCTCATCAAGTCATCAAAATCAAAATGTATTACAATGTAGATAGATACTGAGTTGGAGTCACTAAAGTCTGATACTATTGGTGGGAATGCCAATGGAAAATACAAAATAGCCATAGGGTAGATACTAGAACCGTAGATGGAAGAATCTCACAGCTCATGAGTCGTGACCACTAACTGTCAATAGTCCTCCATGTCATAATCATCAAGATCAACATCACTACCTTTTCTCTCTCCTCCATCCTCCTCCTCTATATCCAATGCAATATGTGCATTTGTTGATGTGGAGGATGACCTCTCAAGAGGATCACCATCATCAAAAGTGATTTGCTTGAGCATTGGTTCATTAAGATCCAAGTTAGCTAATGCCAACTCAACACAACTGTCCAAACCCATATCATTAGGAAACACATCCCACATCTTTGTCTTTCCCTTCAATGACTCTTCTCTCTGCCTGTAAATAAGACAGAGGTTGGTGTGCACATATACCACTAAGTCACCTGACACGATGAGGAATAGAAGAGTTCAACAAAATATTTTATACGTGAGTGAAGCGTACATTTTTATTGGGGTTGTGACAAAAGAGTTCAACAATCAATGCCACTAACATCAATGTACATAAAGGGCTTGGTGCCCTTCATTAAATGTCAGTTCCATGCCCTCATACATGATAGAATCCAGTCAAAACATTGCAATCCCGCCAATCTTGAAATCTTGAAAACCGTTAAGTCTGCTGAATTTTGAATGGGACCTAAAATTCTACTTTCTCCATATGAAGTCCAATGAGGTTGGAACCACTCTCAAACACCCTAAAACAATTAATGGTAATGCTAAAAATTTAAGTAAGAGAATGCCACTTATACTTAAAGAATTTAATATTATCATTAATTACTAGGGTGGGTGAAATGGAGGGGGTGGGGACCTATTTAAATAACAATAGTAAGGCAAAATAACCCTCAGCTACACATCGAAACACCTCACCACTGCAACTTGCATGATAAAACATGAGCTCTGGTCCTTTTCTTGTTGAATGCACGTGTTTGGCGCATCCTGTGAACATGACACATGACAAGCACGTGTTTGAAGTGTGTCTTTGTCTTCTTTGATTAGTATATTCTAGCCTAGGTTTATTGGGAGTGTCCTAGGTGTTGCTCCCACCTTGGAACCACGTTCCAAGTGGGAGTGTCCTTGGGAGTGTGCTCCAGGCCCTTTTGGTGCACTCCCTACCACTGTCGAGAGTGAGACACTTCCTTGGATGCTCCTAGACCCAAAACCGTGCTCCCTAGGTGCTTTTACCATGTTCCCTAGACACTCCCTGTGCACACTCAAGCTCAGCTAGATGCACTTGTGGAAAAGGGAGAAATTATTTATTTTTTAAAGTTCTCTTAAAGGTGGGACCTAGGGGAGGTTTAGGGTTTAGGGAAAACTCAAGGGAGAAACAAAAGCACTTCTCCCTCACTGTTTTTTCTCATTACATTCATCTCTGTGTGCTTGAGCTTGGAGTGGGCAGCTTGGTCTTCTTGTTGGTTTTTGAGGAAAGCAAATTTCTGAGAGCTTGGAGGAGAGAGTGAAAGTTGCCATCCATTGCTGCAAATAGTTAGAGAGCTAAAGAGGTAAGCCCAAAGCCCATTTTTTGTAGTTTTTTGTATATCCTTGTGTTATTTGTTTGTGGATTTTTTCTCTTCTCCTACTCTTTCCCATTCCTTCTTCTTCCTCATTCTATTGCAGGTTTTCATCTAAGACTCGAGGAAAATGTTCTTCTTGTGGTTTATGTTTTCGTTTTTTATTATCATGGTGTTGGTGGGAATAGGCATGAGAGGGAAGAGGAGGATCGTGGTCATTCTCATAGTGGCCCTTTATATGAAAGACGAGGAAGGTTTTGGAAGGGGATGGAGGTGTTAAAAATTCATTAACACCCTTGTAGAAGTTTGTGACAAAACCTGAGGGGTGGGAAGGGGTTGGAACTACTAAATGTTTATGTAAGCATGATTGTCATCAAGGAAAACCTTATTCAAGTTCATATACCTGTGTGAGTAGGCATTTTTGTGGGGTATTGGAGAATGATGATAATAAGGGGGCCATTATGATCTCAATTTTCCCCAAGGTATCAAAGGAAGATGGACAAAAATACATCAAGATAGAGGAAGCTGAACAAAGAATGCATGGTCAAAAACAAAAAGTTCAATCTGGCTCATCATCTAGGTTTGGTGGTAACACATTTCCATCCCCTCATGCTACAACTACTGGAACCTTAGGGCATATAGGGGGTGGATCTAAAAGAACAATAGCAGTTTCCTTGATATTGCTGGTAGGGATGAGGTGGATTGAAAAGTGGTGTGATTTCTCAATGCATGTGGTGTACCATTCATTGTTCTTCGGACCCCTATTGGCATGATATGGTTCATGCCATCAACAAAGCTCCCAAAGAATACAAGGGCCCTAGGTAGTTGTTTTACTAAAGAGGGAAAGAGCAAAAATCCAAAGAGCTCCGACACATTTTACAGATGAGTGGGTGGATACTGGCCCCTGGGGTATCATTGTATCTAATGGTTGGACAAATGTTAGAGACCAACATTTGATAAATGTTCTTGGTGTTTTGTTGATTCTTGCAGCGCATGACTCCTCATTAATCACTTCATCTGCTCAAAATATTTCAGAGCTCCTACCGAAAACCATTAATGATGTTGGTCCTTCTAATGTGATTCAAGTAATGATTGATAATGCGATAAATTGTGAGGGGGCAGGAAAAATCATTCAGTGGGTGCATCCTCACATATTTTGTTCTGGGTGTTTGGTGCACACATTGAACCTTTTGATGCATGATATTCTCAAGCACAAACACTGGATGTATTAATGACTTGTACAAGAGAGGGAAGAAACTCATCAAATTTATCACACTCTAGGTTGCAACTACTTAAGATTGTTAATACTAGATTTGGTAGCTATTTCCTCAACTTCAGGTACCTATTGCGAGTATGAAAGGCTTTGGTTGCTATGGTGATGAGTCATGATTGGGATGACTTGAGCATTGATAGAGATGGTGTTAATGGTGAAAGAGATTGTTCTTTATAGTCATTTTTGGTCACAAGTTAGGTATGTTTTGCAGTTCTCGAAGCCAATTTATAACATAATTTGGTTTGCAGATTTAGATCAGCCAATCATTGGTGAGGTGTATGAGAAGATGGAGACCATGCTAGGGTAGATTAAGGACAATGCTCAACCTAGAGATGTGAACTTGTATAACCATATTCGTATAGAGATGGAAAAATGGCGGGGAAAGCTAAATATTCCACTACACGCCTTAGCATATGTGTTTACACCAAAACACTATCATTTATCATGGCTCTTATCACCAACGCCTGGTGGTGGGTTGAAGAGAAAACCACACCAAGATCTAGAGGTTCAGGTTGGTTATATGCAAGCATTGGACACACTCGTCCCTGATGAGGAGAAGTGTGATACCATACAGTGATAATTGAGGTACTACATTAGTGGCAATGGTGCATTTGGGACCAACTATCCAATTAGAGATTGTCTCTCTAGTGGTCGAACATGCATGGTGGTGTTGCCTCACTGCTACAACGTTTTGGCAACACAGCTGCTCTCATAGGTGGTGAACACTTCTTCTGCAAAGAGGTGTTGGAGCACCTACAGTTTTATCCACAGTGTCAGAAGAAACAGGTTGAATGTAAACTAGTTAGAGAGCTTGGGTTATGTGCATTACAACTTGCAATTGTTGCCCCATTACTGTGAGGAACCAAAGATGGATAAATCATATAACACTTGGAACTACAATTTAGAGGAGGATAATTTGGAGGATGGAGTATTGGTTTTGGAGAAAAAATGCTCTTATTGATGATGATGATCGTAATGAGGTGCCACTCCCATCCACTGCCATAGTCTTTCCGACTAGGACGCTAGTTACAGTAGTAGAGGCTTCATGTTCAGTTCCACTTCGATCTACACAATTACCTCCTGCTTCGACTCCACTACCACCACGTTGAGGCTCACGGGGCAACCATGGCGGTGCAAAGAGGAAGAAAAAGTAGTTAGAAATTAGTATAATTGTTTCTCCTTTTTCACTGCTTTATAAATCACAGACTCATAGTTTTTAGCAGCTAGCTCAGTTTAGTGTTTTGGGCCTTTCAATCGTTATACTTCAGTTAAATTATCATTTTATAACTTTTGCAGATGGTCTATTTTGTAAACATTACTATTTGGTCATGTTGACAGTTAGTTGATAACCTATTTCATTCCATAAGTTAATGGTCTGTTTCCTATTATATGGTTTAAAAAATTGTATGTTTGTAACTGCTTGATTGTTGATGCTCGAATGATAATGTAGTATTCATCTACAAGAAGCACAAATATGCATGTTTCATATATTCTGCAACTAATTTGGCATTCTGCATTTTTTTAAAATATAAATGCTCTCTCTCTCTCTCTCTCTCTCTCTCTCTTTATATATATATATATATATGTGAAACTCCTGTGATGCTCTACTCCTGAGGTTTTTTGGGAAATGGAGCTTCCGTTCCCGCTCCTGCTTTGCTCCCACGCTCTGGTAACCTTGTTCTAGCCTAAGACACAAGTAAGGTCTATTTCAAATTTTTGAGTCTAAATAGTTGAGTTTGGTTAAGCAAGCCCACTTTACCAGTGTGTGGATTAACTTATATGATTAAAGACAATGCTAGCTTTTATAGGAGGCTGATTTATATTAATAATTTGATTTCATTTTCTGTTGGTTTTTGCTTCGATAGTGTAAAAGGGAAGGATTCCTTCAAAAGATTAAAGAGGAAGAAGGTGAAGGATGCAACATATATGGATCTCTTGAGGTCAACAAAGTCGCTGGCAATTTTCATTTTGCTCCAGGCAAAAGTTTCCAACATTCAAATATGCATGTTCATGATCTCTTGGCATTTCAAAAGGAAACTTTCAATGTAAGTAGCATATGCTGACTTCTCCTTTCTTTCATTCTTCTTCTCTTTTCCCAAAGGTATGTTGCCTTTTTTTTCTAATTAAGAGTTTCTATTGTATTCTGTGCTCTTTACTTCCTAATTAGGAATTAGTCCAGGATTTGCGCCACGTTGAAATGGACATCATCTGTTATGCATGGAATTTACTACTAAAGAATGCTTATGAAAAAAGAAAAGGAATTGTGATTTTCAGGTCAGTCATAAGATACACAAGTTGAGTTTTGGAGCACATTTTCCTGGAGTTGTTAATCCTCTTGATGGGTAAGTTGGTGGCTTGTATTACAATGAAATGAATTTATTTAATAATTGATATGGCCTGTTGTCTCTGGAGAAGATGCTAAATAATGAAACTAGATTCGATTGAACCACTGTTATTTCATTTGATGGCTCTGTTGCAGTGTTGAACAAGGACAACAAACTTCAACTGGTATGTACCAGTATTTTCTGAAGGTGGGAATTCTGTGCTCAGTGACACATTGCTTCTGTTTCCTAAATCACTTTTGAACAGACTTTGTATCAATAATGTTGCAAACCATTTATAGGTTTTTCTTTGAAAGAGAGAAAATGTTGTTCAGTTCCTATCTTGTTTACTTGTTTTAGGTTGTCCCCACTGTCTACACTGACATAAGAGGACATAAGATCCTATCAAATCAGGTTAGTATGGGAATAAAATAATCAAATACTTCATATATGTACTTTATTGTGGAAGATGAGTATAACTGCAGATTTGTTCTGGTTATATACAGTTCTCAGTGACCGAACACTTCAAGGCTGCAGAAATTGGATTGACCCGCTCTCTCCCTGGAGTGTTTTTCTTTTATGACCTTTCTCCAATAAAGGTTAGTACAAACTGAGTATTAGTTTACATGGCTTGTATTGTAAAGCTTGTCATCTTGTGCACTTATTCCTGACAAGTTTTCATTTTATGATTCTTTTATTTCTGGAATAAATTATTTATGGTACTTTAAATAAATAACAGTAGGCTTGTGGCAATGCATCTTTAAATAAAGTTATAACGTTTTTAGTACAAGTAGTTCTATGCATCTTTGCTGAGCAGCATTACTTGTTATGGCATATATTTCTGAACATTTATTCTTGTTTATCTGTCCCTGACATTAATTTCATGCATTTAATTACTTGTGTGACTATGCTTGAGATTGTGTCTGCATAGATGCATGTTGTCACTAAATTGCTGTTAGGAAAGGAAATAATAAAACTATTTTGGTTGCTTTAGGGAAGGTAGCAGAACTATTTTGGTTCCTATATTATACACAT
>ML777526.1:210595-228392 GCA_009831015.1 Picea engelmannii | reverse complement strand
GTTTGGACTTTCTACTTGGTACGCTATCTCTGGAGAGTGGTACACTACCTTGATTGGATTTTGGACCAAGGGTTTGCTTTCAGAATTATTCTCTATGTCAAGGTTAAGGTGCTCGAAGGTGGCTTCGACCTATGGTTGGGTGACAATATTGCTATATTGTCTATGGTTAAACGAACACATCTATTATTTCTAATATATATGTGTGTGTGTGTGTGTGTGTGTGTAAAATTTCAAGTTGCCCATCAATTTGACGTTTTTAAGAATTAAGTGGATGTCATTAATGATGTGTGGATTTAAAATCGTCAGTGTATGATGACTAAATAAGGGAAAAACGAGTAAGTACCCATCAAATTTAACCATTGGTTCAACCTCTAGTAGCCTAGCTCTTAGACTCAGGGGTCTAGATTGAAGCATCTCCAATCATGTATTTTGGATGGTGCCTCCCTTTGTGGGAGCCCTTTATGCAACTCCTTTTTTGGACCATGGGTACTTTTGCAAAAAGTAGAAAAGTATGCATTTCCTTTTCCTATATGGTCATAGTTTGATGGTAATCGCTGGTTATGAAATGGAATTTTTACTTGTATTTCCAACCTCATCGATTGTTTTTTTTGTGGCTCATTTGTAACTCTGGTCTCTGTGTTGGTTTTTTGATATATCTCAACCTGTAGCTCTTTAGAGGTTTGTTTGTGTTTTTGGTTATGGGGGGGAAATCTAGCGAAATTTGTGTGTTCCCATAGGAGGGCCTCAACATATCTGGAGGGCTAATTATTGTGAAGACGTAAAGGACTATGTACAGATGTATCTTTTTTCTCAATCATTTAGAAATAAATTTTTTTTCTTTGGATTATATTCTCAATCATTTGGAAATAACTATTATTTTTATTTGGAATATACATTTATATAGAGTATTTAATGGGTTATTCAAATGAATGTCTCCAATATTGCTAGGTATTTGGCTAGTTCTGTGTGAGTGTGTCCCTTGTTTGAATTCCTTTGTGTGAGGTACCCTGGTTTGAATTCCTTTGTGAGGTGCACATGCCTATGTCGAAGGATTTACTAGGCACACCATCCACAAATGTGGGAAAATATTCTTTGAATTTTCCCATGAGGTTCTTGTAATATGTATATGCACACACACATGAGCGCAATGGATTAGCTCAATTGGTTGTTTCCAATGTTGTTTGGGATTAGGCTAGTTCCATGTGAATAGGGCTATGGTTTAAATCCCCTTGGGTTAGGAGCACCAATCTGCGTTAATGATTTACTAGATACTTTAACCACAAATGCAAGGAAGCGTCCTTGGGATTTCCCTATGAGGTTTTCTTGAGAGAGAGAGAGAGAGAGCCCAATGGGTTAGCTTGAGTGCTTGAATTCTTTGAGCTTCATGCAAGAGGTCTCAGGGTCAATTCCTCACATTGTTTGTGTTTGTTGTGTTCCTCACTTCATGTATTTTCGGGAACAAGCACCATGATCAACATCGACCAATTCACTTTGGGTACCATTTTTGAAATGCAAGAAGTTCCCCAAGGGTTTACCCACAAGGTCGTTATATATATAATGGTCTAGATTGGGTGGTTTAAAGGAGAAGCTTTTATCCTCCCCGCCTAGGTTCAAACCTTGCGTGTGACATGTTTCCCTCTCGTGGGATGATTGGCGCCAAGAAAATACACCAATAATTTCACTCTCACATAAGTGCTTGCGAGTGGGATGAGATGTTTCCAAACATTTTAGCTCAAGGGATTAGCTTAAGAAATGGTCATCAAATGCAGTCACAACCTTTCAATTGAACACACTCATAACCATTCATTTCAAGGAGATTGCACGAATGCAAGCAAGGTTGTAATGACCCGGATGAAGGAGGTCATTGTGATTTAGGTGAAGGATGGATTTTTCTCGTTGAAACAAAGGTGATCACAGTGTTAAGGTAGATCACTACAATTAGAGTGATGGTAAATTACATTGTTTGAAATGAAGGAAATGAATGGTAAATTGCTTAGAAGAATGTGGTGATAACAAGCCCAAACTCTTTAATAAGAATGATGCGATTTGACCAATGATGGACCACCATTCACTTTATTTGATGCAATTGGATGATAAAGCTACTCATACTAAACAATGTGTTTAAGTCGATAATGAATAGCCACCAGGTAGATGTCAATGAATTGTTTGGAATATGGAAGGACAAAATAATTGGCATTTGAAGAGTTATCATCCCAACAACATGCCATTTTTTCAATTAATAAGTCAAAAGGTAACTTATGTATCAAGATCTATTAATCCTCTAATGTTATATTGTGTATTGTTGTTATCCTTATTCCACTATAGGTATTTTACCATTGGATAACGATGCTTTATGTTAAGTTTGAGAGCATGATAAGTAGATTATGCATTTAGATACATTAACCTAAACTTGGGTAGCTTAAAATTTGAAATCCTCAATCAAAACAACAGTCTCGAAATACATTAATCTAACACACACCATTGGAAATTATGAACAATAAATACACAAGGCAAAAAACTGAATAATACATCTATCTTCTATTCATTGAAAGAAGAAGATTTACACTATGATAATCGAAACTAAAACTCACCAACAAACATAGTGGTGTGCCCTAGGTCTCTTTTATAGATCAAGAGACAGAGGGAAGACACAATGAATTTGGTCACATGCATGAAGTGCCTAGAGTGAATCAATGAAATCATAACCCTAATGTACTCAACTAGTGCACCCTCTTGCATGGATAGAAGCATCAAAAATAGTGCACCCCAACATGAGAATAATTGTGGTGTGGCATGCATGCACACTCCTCCTTCGAATCTGCACACCCAAGTATTTGTGCCCAACTCTAGTCATAGTCGATGCACGTAAAAATAAACTTCTAACTAGAATGCTAAATTTCAACAATAATTTAATTCTGAAAATGTTTTATGGTTGGTGTATGCATGTTGGAGGCATGTATGCACCCTCTCCATTTCTCTCCTAAATAATTATTGTGTGTCTCTTTTATTCCATTGATGTTGTGCCTCATACACACTTCCTTTATTCCATTGGTGTTGCACAACATACACATTGTGCTCTCTTGGACATTGTGCACGAGAACTGAAAAATGACATTGCAATGCCATCACTAATACTAATTGAGCAACAAAAGTAAAAGTTTAACATTTTGATTATTAAGATAATATTTTTAAAACCAAATAAAATATTTTTATTTTAACATACATATTATTCATCATAGTATTGGGTTTGTTCTTCCTATGGTGAATTGGATAATGGGATGTGTCATGTCTTCTTTCCCAGTCGTAATTAATGATGCAGGTTCTTACCTTTTCAAGTCATCCAGGGGACTTTGTCAAGGTTCCCTTCTCTCTCCATATTTGTTCTTTCTTATTGTAGAGGGACTTAGAAGATTGATCATAAAAGCTAAATAATCACGACTCATTCAAGGCATTTCAATGCTCCAAAACATACATCTCACCCCACTTATTATTTGTGGATGATGTTATATTTTGTTGTTGTTGTAATGTTGCATAAAGAGAACGTTACAATTTGATAATTGAAAGCTTTTGTAGTGCTACGGGGATTATGGTTTATTTGGATAAATCTACCATATAGTTTCCAGATTGTGTGGAAGGAAATATGCATTAGGTGATAGACATACTTGGATACACTAAATGAGGGTTTCAAATATTTGGGGTTTGATATCAAGCCAACCGACTATGGTATCACCGATTGGAAATGGTTGCAGACAAAGTTTGAAAATTAGATTCATTTCTGGTGCAATAGATGGCTCTCTTGGGGGTGGGGATGCCTCATTCTCATAAAATATGTTCTGGAGGAGATTCCAATTTACTATCACTTATTGGCGCTTATTCCAAAAATTATATTGAATAGAATTCAAAAAATTGCTTTTAGATATCTATAGAAAGGCACTTCAAAATATTTGGGGTCTCAGATTTCTCTCCCCAAGGATCAAGGGGCATGGGGTCTTAAAAAATTGTTGATTTCGAGAATGATTTGGTTGGGAAATCCTTATGGACTTTTCTCACTCAGGTTATTTTATGGAGAAAATTCCTTATTGCCAAATATATTGCACCCGAGAAAATTTTGGATTGGATTCATACCTGCCAAAAGACTACTTCATGTGCATCCAACCAATGGAGAGCTATTACTCGAGCTTTTTTGGTGGTTGGAAAACATCTAGCATGGAAGGTTAGATTGGGTTCCATGGTGTGAATAAGTATGGATGCGATTGCAGGTTGCAATCAACACATCTTTCTACCTGATGAGTTAGTCGGTTTTCTTCAGGAGAGGCGAATATGCACACTCAACAAAATTGTTCAGGGTGACACCACCACGATATGGAATCAAGGGTGGTTAACCACAATTGATTTGAGTCTTGATATAACTTGGCATGCTTCATGGAACAATTTTTTCTCCCAACTCAATTATGCACATATAAGGATTAGGGAAGGTGAAGATGATTTGGCGTGAGCGTTCAACCCTTCCAGTGGTCAATACATGGCTAGGTTAGGTTATCTATCATTGTAGGAGAATTATCAGAATGTCAATTCCTGGTGGTATAAAAAAATTTGGAAGTTCAATGCTCCACTCAAAATCATATTGCTATTTTGGTTGATTCTTAAAAATCAGATACTAACCTTGGCTAGAATGCAAAACAAGGGATTCATAGGTTTGGGTTTTTGTGTCTTTTGTTGGGATGCAAATGAATATACATGTCATTTATTTGTTCATTGTCCCTATACCAGACAATTCTAGGATCATGTGGAGTCTCAAATTAATTGTCAATGACTATGGGAGAATTCGACGATTGAAGAATGTTATATAAACTATTTTGAGAGGTATCTTTGAAGAAGTTTTGAGCACTCCCCTTGGTAATGGCTTGGGGTATATGGATTGCGTGTAAAAAAATACTTTTCAAAGACAAGTACATCCTTCCATCTTTGGTGGTAATTCAGGCTCTATCATGTTTTATGCCCCATAACAAATCTTTCACTTCCACTGCTCCTCACATTTTTCTTGTCCTTGTCATCAATCGATCCAGACTATGGGGTTATTTTGATGGGTCCATCTAGAAGGAGGTCCAGTGTTGTGGTCTAGGGTTTACCTTATTCCTCCCTGGAAAACACCATTTTTCTAGTAAATCCAACATCAGAGATGGTACAAACAATATGGGTGAATTCAAAGCTCTATATGCACTATTAAAAACTGTCATCTCATGGAATGTATGATGTCTACATGTGTTTACAGATTTTGAATTGGTCATTCAATGGATGTTAGATCAACCTCAAATACTAAATTTAGGACTTGTTATCCCCATTTTCTAGGGATAACTAAGGAGATGATGTCTCGAGGCCCTTAGTTTTTAGACATGGAGTACTGAGAGACAGATGACTGACAATGTCCACATGCACAGACAGAGACCCACTTCACCACCACATTTCCTGGATTCGTGACGATGGCATCAACCAAATCATCTTGCTTCCGAAAGACGATGGGTCTTGCTCCATGAGGGACAAGTCAGGTATTGTGGTAAGTGTCAGTTTAATATTTGAGGCATTTGAGTATGTTGCATTTACAACTGCTTTTGATTATAGAATGTCTGCTTGGAAATTATGCTCTTTTCCATGTTTCACCTTGGTGGTTGACATTGTTCCATAGTAAGTGGTCACCCTTAGGGATGGGTTTTCTATTGGGAGGTCTCCTCAATGAATCATCGTGCCATTCCCGATCTACTTACCATTTTTCACACTTCACCCCTTTTAAGTCTCCTTATCTTTTGGGATTTTCAGTTGTAGTGACCCAAGAAGGGATTGTACCTCATTTCATGGGAATAAGGGGCTAAAGGCCCAATGGTTTGTAGTTGGAAAATGATAAAATCCAATCATAAACCTTCTAGATGCTCGCCCAATGATCCCGAGGACAATGAAATGTCTCTCATAAGAAACTGATGGGACTTGTAAAAAATAACAATATAAAATGCTAACCAAGGTAGAGTGTGTGTGAGAAATGTTTTTCATGTTTAAGTAGAAGTCCCACACATTGTATTCAACTTGGGGAAGCATAGTGTGACTAGGGTAGAGTCAAGGTGGGAAATGTTTTTCATGCTTAGGTAGAATTCCCACCTTGTCTTCAACCTGAAAACATTATGAAAAACTAATGACAATAAATGGGCTTGGAAAAAGGATGCATTGAAAATAAAGGTGCAACACACCCTCTACAAGGGCACCTAGAAATGAGACAATACGAACCCTAGTATGTCATGAACCCCATGCCCAAAAGTATTACCCCCCATCAATGTCGTGGGTGCGGCGTAGTGGTAAGGTCGGTCATGTAATGACGGTCAGGTCTCGGGTTCAAACCCGAACATGGGCGTTGCTCGCTGCCTAATTAACCGTTCTGAGCCAAGCTCACCACCTTTAATGAGCACCTGAGTGGGCCCAATGGTTAAGAACATGTGTTATCTCCGGGGAGGTCACAAGTTCAAAACCGGCGGGGGGTAGGGATGTTCATATTGGCTCGTTGTGACAAGGCTGGAAGGGTAGACGACCCCTGGGATAGAGGTTTCACTCCGGTGGGGTCTCGGGACGTCTTGGCCCCTGCTAAGTCACAAGTTATTGGTATATCTGGCTTGCGGGCTGTTGGATATACTCTTGGGAGGTTGTTGTTTCCATGGTTTAAAAAAAAAAAAGTATTACCCCCCATCCACTTCATCTTCTCCATATGAATTAGAGAGGTTTCAACCTAGGAAACACTCCTTGACTTAAGGATTGATTCACCCAATAGGTCACCTTGTCAACCCTCCCATACCTAAACTTGACAAGTTGCATAGGGTCTTTGAGCACTTGTTTAATTTGAAGAGGTAATTTTTTATGTGCATGCTTAGATGTCTCTTATGTTAAATGTGATTTTACTCGCCATGATGATTTGACTTGAGATCCTTGGAGGGCGTACTTTTTTGTCTTTGCAGGACCTTGTTGATGGACATTTTGAAGGAACAAGCCCAACTTGGGCCTTCATTGGGGCAGGAATCCCACCAGTTGGATGCCATGGACTAGACCTTGGAAAAGTACAGGAAATGAATGCTTCTTTTGGAAGCAAAGGAAGAGACCTTGGAGGATCTCACCTAGCCCTTGCAATCCCAACGATTTTCCTTTGGAGGCTAATACATCATCTTTGAGGGCTTGAGGTCACCATAGGGCTAGGGTTTTGGTGGTGATGGTGGTGTTTAATGGAAAATTGACACTTTGATGAGGTAGATCCCTTGTACCTTGGAAACAAGACCCAAATGCATGAAGGGAAGGCCTTTGGAGGCCCAATGATTTCATCCTGAAGCTCAATGATTTTCCAAAGTGACCAAGACGTCACCCTAGAAGTGGTTGACGTCACACTTTTAGGGTTTTCTTTATGTGCAAACTAAAATTATTTTGTAAAGAGGAAAAGTAAAGGGGATTGGCCTCCTTACTTTTTGGTTTACCCTAACTTTATGTGGACAAACACTTTTTAGGAGTTGTGTATAAATAAATATCATTTTCATTTCATTTGAAGATAGCTCTCTCACATGAGAAAGGCTACTTGGATGAAGTTTTCACCCTCCTTGGGAAATCTGGATCATCTCTCTCTTGTGAAACTATCTTATGGTGTTTTCTCTTGGTATATTGTGGAGCTACGGTGGTGTTGACCTCTTGGAGGCTTGTTCTCTTGCTTATGGATGGATATTGTTGTTAGACAACTGAGAGGGGGGGGTGAATCAATTGTTACTATGCTTAAACAATTATACCCATTTTAAACTCATTACAAAAAACTTAATGATGATCACAATAATTCAGAGAAGTAAGCAATAGAGTATTCAACATCAATCACACACATGAAGTATACAGAGACAGATATTCTAGAGGAAACCCATAAAGGGATAAAACCTCTTCTTCTTAATATGATAAGTAGTCTTTACTTTCTGTACATTATCATTCTTATGAGAACCCACTCTTTGTGAGGCTACCACCTATGTTTTACAAGATGCAACTAGCTGAGAGCACCAACTCTCTGGTTTCTCTAGCACCCACTAGAAGGAAGCACCAACTCTCTGGTTTCTCTAGCACCCACTAGAAGGAAGCACCAACTCCCTGAGTGTTCCAACACCAACTAGATGGAAGCACCAACTTCCAATCACATAGGAACCAACTTGTATAACAGAGAACAATGGTTCTCCCTTGCACCACCCTACCATCCTAGTTTTTCTGGATGCAACCAGATGGAAGCTACAACTTCTTGTTTTCAAGCACCCACTTGAAACTCTAAGGACAATAGTCCTCCCTAGCACCACCCTACCACCTTGAGATATAAATCTTTGCTTGCTGAAATTTATTACAGTGATACAACATTTATCAATGACTTACCAGTCTCATCACTGTTCTTCTCTGCCTGCATCGGTGTCTTTCTGCTCGCATCTTCTTGTGCTTTATGCTTTATGCACCATGTCCGTTCTATGTGCTATGCCTCCCCTCTGCACTTTCTCACTCTACTCATGTTGTATGTTTCATTACATACAGTTCAACTTGTTTTACAAAGAAACAACAACCTACCTCTATCTCAACATCTTTCTTTTATTCATTCTCTCATCATTCGTTACACTCTACATCTCTAACGCTCAATGTTAGAAATCTTAGAACGCTCAAGAGCCATGATTCCAATGCACAGGAATAATAATTCAACCGCTCAGGAACGATGATTTAGTTAGTGTAATTGAATCATAACTGATCAAGAAATCACGAGATGAAACAACAACCCTTCGATCAGAATCAGTTTGATCAGCACCGTTGGATTATATTTTATTTAAATATCTTATATCACATGACCAACGACGGTGACCAGATGCTAGGCTTAACGAGCACTTGAGCGCTTATCAATTCAATGGTCAAAATTCAATCTTCTGATAAGATGGACGACTGACAAAACTTCACGCTTCAGAACTTCGGGTTTTCAAATTTTCAAACCTTTGAATCAGATCATACGGTTTATTTCACAAAAACAAATCAATGGTCAGATTTGATCCTTACACTCATCCTTTCATTGTTCAATCTGACGGCTAGGAATTAATCAAACATTGAGATGGACGACTATCGAAACTTCTCCCTTCGAAACTTCGGGATTTCAACTTTTCAAACTTACACTATCCTTCCACTTTATTATGATCAATGGTTGAGAATACACCCGAAGTGATATTTCAGATCGGATGACTCGTTTCCTTGTTGACGTGGTCTGCCACATGTCCTTGCGGACGAGGTTTGATGACGTAATCTGCTGACGTAGATCTACCCGATCTAACGGTCATCGTATGTTCTCCAAATCCGATGGTCCTTATTCATTTTGGATTTCCAGCTCTCCGGGCTTCGGGTTTTTCAAATCTCGAACTGAAAAAACTAAAGTGAGATTTTTTCGTAGCTTAGCCTTCTCGCATATTTATACCCAAACTAAATGTTGTTCCTCGATCATGATACTAGATCAATGGCTCGATCTGTCTACGATGCAACTCTTCTATCTTATCCTATCCTTCCACTCGAAATGATCCGACGACTGACGGGAATTCGGGTAATCAAATTCTCAACCCTTTTAGCTTATCCTGAAAATGTGATCCAACGGTCGTGAAGACACTCAAAGCAGATCGACAATCAAGGATGTTTGCAGAACCATAACTTGTGAGTGATTTAACTCGTCACCAAAACTTCGCAATTTTAAGTTGTGCGTCATTGGTGAGTCAATCACAATTGTCGATCTTTGAGGCTATAAGATCTTACGGTCCTGACTAATTGCGGGATTGGAACTAGTGTGATATTTAATTCTCCTTCTGATCTCTGCAATCTATCCTTGTCATTGATCTAGCGATTGTGAATCTGACGATCACAACTTTATATGACTTAAACTGATCATTTGTTGTATCAACCACAGTCGTCGATATTTGATTCTATGAGATCTGACAATCTAGACCAATTGTGAGATTGGAACTAACGAGTCGTTTAATTCTTCTTTCGCTCCCTGCAATTCATCCCCGTCGTTGATCTGGCGATTGCGCATCCGACAGTCACAATCCTCCAATTGTCCTCAAGGCCATGGTCACTCATATGATTGACGTCCATTATATGAGATGATCAACACCGTCAATTTCTTGATCGGACGGCTGTTGAGGCTTCTCACCCTAAGCTTACGCTTTTCCTTCCGAGCTATGATCTCTGCTTACTGTTCGCTCCTCATCCTGAGCTTATACTTTTCCTATTTTCCATCATCGCTGATGTTCTTTCCATCAATGAAAAGCACACTCTTCCTGTAAAATATGCCAACAATCTCCCCCTTTGGCATTGATGGCAACCCTGAAAGGCTGCACTATTCTTCTTAGACCTCCAACTGTAGCATCCAAACCACACCTTTTCTCCCCCTTTGACATCAATGTCAAAGAAAACATGCCCCCCCTAAGTTGTTGCAATACTTTTCGGAGGTATCATAGATCAACCAACACAAACTGAGCTATTTTAACTTGATAACAGGGTCACGCCCAACTTATGGCGTAGATACTCAATCTGAGATTTTGCAAGCGATTTAGTGAAGATATCAGCTATCTTTTCTGTGGAAGGAATATAATTCAACTGAACAACTCTGTTTGTAACCTGCTCTTGGAGAAAATGATATTTTATTGGTATATGCTTAGTCTTTGCATGTAGAACATGATTCTTGGAGACACTAATTGCACTGGTGTTATCACAGTGAAGTGGAATTGGATTAGTATAAGTTACCTTCAAATATGCAAGAGTTTGTACCATCCATAAGATCCGAGTGCAGCAAGTAGCAACAACAATGTATTCTTCCTTTTTAGTTGATAATGAAATAGATCCCTACTTCTTACTAAGCCATGCTACTAACGAATCAACTAAGAAGAATGCACTTCCACTGGTTCTCTTTCTCTCATCCAAACAATTTTCCCAATCAACATCTAAATATGTAGTTAATTTAAAACTCTGATTTATAGGATACCAGAGACCATAAGTCATTGTACCCTTGAAATATTTGAACATCCTTTTGACAACTGCTAAATGACTTTGCTTAGGAGTAGACTGATAATGACCTACCATTCCAACAACTTGCATTATATCAGGACGGGATGCTATGATGTACATAAGACTGCCTATCATTGATCGATATGTTCTTTGATCAACATCAAGTGAAATATCATCTTTATTGAGCTTGCAACCAACCACCATAGGTGTGCTCACAGGTGTAGAATATTCCATCTGAAACCTCTTTAACATCTCTTTCAAATAATTTTCTTGAGAGATAAATATCCCTGTAGAACCCTGATTGATTCATAAACCAAGAAAATATGATAGTTCTCCTATCATGGACATCTCAAACTCTGTCTGCATTGAATTAGCAAACCACTGAACTGAAGGGTCATTAGTGCATCCAAAAATAATGTCATCTACATAAACCAAAACAACTAATAAATCATCACCTTCAGACTTACTGTATAGATTATTGTCAACAGTACCTTTCTTGAACCCTTTGTCCTGTAGAAATTTGTCCAGTCTATAATACCAGGCTCGTGGTGCCTGTTTCAGTCCATATAATTCCTTTTTCAACTTACAGACATACTCAGGATTATCTGTCAGTGAAATTCCTTCAGGTTGTTCCATATATACTTCTTCTAGATATCCATTAAGAAATGTTGACTTAACATCCATCTGATATGCTTTAAAGTTCTTATGGCATGCATAGGCACGAAACATTCTGATGGCTTCCAATCTTGCCACTGGTGAAAAGGTTTCATCAAAATCTTTCCTTCAATCTGTGCATAGCCCTTACAGACCAATATTGCTTTGTTCCTGACAACTTGTCCCTGCTCATTCAATTTATTCTTAAAGACCCATTTGGAACATGTTAGCACTGAAAGTCACCCTCAGATTGCGGGAGGGTAAGCCCAGTACCCATCAGAGTTTTTGGTGGATGTTGGTTTTATGTGAGTGGAGGTCAATGGAAAAAACTCAAAATATGAATGATGTTCAACACATAATTGGACAAGAAATGCACAGGGAAGTGAGGGCCACAACTAACTTCAGTCAGTGAATTGATTTTAAGTGTGAGCAGAGGGAAGACTTAGTGAGAAAGGTGAACAAGAGTGCTATGAGCATCAGGCTTTCAAGTGGCATGGAGAAGAAAAACAAAAACTCGATATCACTCTTAAGATCAAGCTTCAGACACTGAAATATGTCCAAACAACACAGTCACAACAACACAATGATTAAACCTACATCACCATGCAGCTACAACAACTCAACTGGATCCTCCATGCCCGAGCCATTCAGTGTAAGAGGGGAAAATATCACAAGGAAGCTGACTAAAACTGGTCACGATATCGTCGTAATAAAACTTACATTACAAAAACATAACAACCCTCGACTGGATCCTCCATGCCCGATTGTTTCAACACAATTTTTACAAAGAGATGAAAAGAGGTTGACTTCTATTAATCTGAAAGTCTCAAATCCGATACATAACCAGAGAACAGTTATGGTATCAAAACATTACAAAATAGGGATCTCTGCTCAACTTGTTGACGACCCTAACAAAATATTAAAACTATCTATTTATACTCAGAAAAATACACTACCAAGAGTGTGACCTGGTCACTACAATCAAAGTTTTGCATTGGCGAGTTCTTCTATCAAACTGAACATGCACCCCTCTGTTAGACACGAGTTCAGATCGACATGGGTTTTGCAGGAAAATGTGCCCACAGGGGTACCATGAGCTGACGGTTCAGTCCCCACGACTGGGCCTTCCATGCCTTCCATTTATGGAGTGAGCCGAGGTTTCAACCACCAGCTCTACTTTCATTAACTATCTTTCCTCAGAGATTGAATGAGAGTTAATGCTCAGGGAGAGGCCATGTGCCAAGACCATAAGAGTGCCACATGTCTGTGCTGACGATTGCCATGAACTTGGTACTCTAGGGCTCGAGCGCTAGATATTTTTACTTGGGCTCCTCTATGTGCTTTTACTCGGAGTTGGCGATCTGATGTCGCGTGTCTTCTTGAATTGAACGACTGAGAATTATTTCGGGTCTCCGGACTCCGGGAAAATCAAATCTCAAACTTCCTCTTCCTTCAACTGCTTTTACCTGGAGCTATGGATCTGAAGACGCATGGCCCTCCTGAGATCGACAACTGAGATCCCTTCATGGCTTTAGGATTCAGACTTCTCAATAGTCAAACTTTATTTTCCCCAACCAAATTCGACGAAGCTTGGGATTTGACGATGTGTGGCTCCTGGATTTGGATGACCGAGATCCACTTCGGGTCTCTGGGCTCTAGGAAAATCAAAACTCCAATCTTGCTTACCTTCTGTACTTTTACCTAGAGCTATGGATCTGACGACACGTGGCTATTGATGATCAAAAACTCAGATTCACTTCGACACTTCGGCGCTTCGGGCCTTCGAGCCTTCAAAACCTTTAACACTTCGACACTTGGGCGCTTTTCTCATTTCAAAACTCTCGAAGCTCATTTCCCCGAACACTTGGATCAGATGCCACCTATCCCCCTCAAGATCAACGACTCATGCTCGCTCTAGGCCTCCAGACTTTGGATCTTCTGCTCTAGCACTATACTTCGCGTGACTTTGAACTTCCAAATGCCCGTGAGCCACTGATTCGAACTGCTCTTGGAATCTCCCCCACTGAAAGATTAAAATTGCCTATTGTTTGTGCTTCAAGGCTGAAATGGACAGTTAAGAAAGTTGCGCTTTGTGCTCTAGGCCACGGCTTGTGTGAACAAGGACGTGGACAATTTGGTTGTGGATTGGGGAAACAGAGAGACTAGTGACTGCAACAAATGGAGATGAGTGTTCGCCTTTGGCGAAAACAAAGGGGCTTGGGGCCAAGACTCCTTTCGGATAAGACATTAAGGGAAACCAGGGCGCACAAATGAACAAGGGAAAACATAAAACGATTTACAAGCCGAAAGGGGAAAAAATGAAGATCTGGCCTGCGGAAGGGAGAGGGATAGGGAAAAATTACAGACTTAGGTACCAAATCAACGAACACATACAACTCCAGACGAAATTATGTGATAATAGAACCTATGAAATTTTTACTTTCAGGTCTAGGAACCATCTCCCAAGTATTGTTTTTCTTAATCTGGTCAAGTTCATCATTCATGGCTTTAACCCAATGGTTATATTCGTTGGTTGCATTAAGGTCTTTAGGTTCAAGCAAAGAAAGAAAGACAATCTGAGATTGTTCTGAGACATTATTCAACTTCTTTCTTGTCCGAAATCCTTGGTTTAGATGACCAACTATCTGATGTTCAAGATGATTCTTCCTAATAAATCTGGAGGGTGTCTTTGTCTTGATCTCCTGGTTTGAGTCCTGCAGAGTATTTGTATCTAACTCAGAGTCTTCTCCTTTTGATTCTTGGACCTGTTCATCTTCAACTTCCGTTGTGTCCTCTGTAGCAGACTCAATATTTCTCACCTCTCTTACTGGGACTCCTTCATCAACACTTAAATCAATGCAATCAACTAATTTAGACAATCGTTTATTAAAGCATCTATATCATTTACTATTGGTAGCATATCCTAAGAAGATGCCTTCATCAACCCTGTCATCATACTTGCCAAGGTTTTCATTATTGTTCTTTATGTAGCACTTACTCCCAAAGACTTTGAAGTGTTTGATTGAAGCATGTCTTCCAAACCACAGTTCATAAGGTGTCTTGTCACTATGTGGTCTAAGGTGGGCTTTGTTAAGAATATGGATTGTTGTGTGTATTGCTTCTACCCAGTAGGTTTGACCAATGTTCTTCTCATTCATCATTGACCTGGCCATTTGTTGAACTGTCCTGTTTTGCCTCTCAACTACTCCATTTTGTTGTGGAGTTCCTCGGATTGTGTATTCTCTATTGATCCTATGTTTATCACAGAATTCCTTGAAATCACTTGACATAAATTCTCTTCCTCTGTCTGATCTTACTGCCTTTAACCTGTTGCATGTTTGATTCTCAGTTAAAGCCTTAAATATTTTAAATTTCTCAAATGCTTCAGCTTTTTCTTTGAGAAAAGCAACCCAAGTGAGTCTGGAGTAATCATCAATGATCAACATGAAGTAGTTTTCCTTCCCTGTGCCTTCCTGTCTTGATGGTCCACATAAATCCATATGAACTAATTGGAGTGGTTTCTCTGTTGAAGTAGAGCTCTTGGATTTAAACTGTGTTCTGGTTAGCTTTCCTACTTGGTAGGGTTTACACACAGAATCTTGTGGCTTTGATATTCTTGGAAGATCTTTTACCGCCTCAAGATTTTTTAGCTTGATTAAGTGGTCAAAGTTTAGATGTCCAAGTCTCCTATGCCATAACCATCTTTCATCTTGTTTTCTTAGATGACACTCTTCTCTATCTTCTTTCAACACATATACATTATTCTCTATCCTTATGCCTTTAGCCACCACTTGTCCTGAGTTTACAGACTTTATCTTACAATCTTTGGAAGTGAACACCACTTCACATCCTCTATCACACATTTGACTTGCACTAAGAAAATTATGTTTCAGCCCATCTACAAGAAGAACATCCTGGGATTTCCCTTTACCATTACTCAAACTCACCATCCCTTTACCCTTGATTTTACCTGGTTCATCATTTCCAAAGGTCACATTTCCTGTTTTTCTTTTACTTATAGACAAAAACGTATCCTTCTCTCCAGTCATGTGCTTGGAACATCCATTGTCTATACACCAGGGGTATTTTTGTTTTTGAGATGAAAGTACTAGACCACATTTTTCACTATCTTTCTTTTTCCATGTGATGGCATTTCTAGCTAAGGGTTTTATCCTTGGATTTGCTTTATAATTCTTCAAATGGTAGTTTGCAACTTTGTGGCCGAATTTATGACAGTTATAACATTCAAGCTCATTGTTCAATAGGTCAAAGTGATTGGTGCAACTTTGTCTACTCATTGGTTGTTTAGTTCTATGTTGCAAAGATTGTTTATTTCTCGATCTCCTCAGTTGCATGTCTCTAAACTTAATTTGACAATTTGCAATCTTATGACCAAAATTAGAGGAGTAAAAACAGTAACCATGGAAGAAATTTTGGTACTTGAAGGATGTCCTTCTTCTTGGCATTTGTTGCTCCATCTTCTGATATCTTTGTTTTTTATCAGGGATCATCTTGTCTTTATTGKCTCTTGGTGGCAGAGTACTCACATGGTCTGATTGTCTGTTGACTTGGAACTTGATCATATTTACGGAATCTTTGCTTTCTGGYTGTTTGCTGCTTGAACCACTTACATAGCCTAAACCAGTCTTCAAYAAAGGAGATCTTTGKTTGCTCAGAATGTCATTTAATTCTGYTGAGGCTTTAATGCTTGGAAGGTTTTGGAGATACAATGCTTTAAACTTTTCCATCTCTTTTTTAGTTCTTACTACCTCTTCTTCCAAGGCTTCACATCTTGCCTTCTTCTCTGATAATTGTTGTTTCAGAATGTCCTCTATTTTCTTTGCCTCTTCTAATTCCACTTTTAGCAAGGCAAATTATTCATCAGGTTTTACTGTCTTTCTCGAACTGTATCAACAATTGTTTTTTCTTTTTCTTCTTAAATCTGAATCTAGAAATTTCTTCTAGAGAACTGATCAATTCTCCTTCCAAGTCAACCACAACTTATTCATCATTAACATCACTTCCCGTGATTTTATTATCATTATCATCTTTGTCCATAAGCATAAAGTCATTAACCTTATCTTCACAAACATAATCATTATCTGTGTCTCCGGAAGAGTCATCATTGTTTACACATAAACTTGTATTTTTATCAAATCTCTTGGATTTGTACTTCTTTTCACCTTCAACATTCTGGTCCTTATTCTTGTGTGGACACTTAGATGTAAAGTGACATATCTTTCCACAGTTAAAACATTTAAAGGCAAACTTGCCTTGGTACTTGTATGATCCATTCTTTAGTCTTCTCACAAATTTTTCTTCAATTTCATCAGGCTCAAAATCCTCATTCTTATCTTCTTTAAATGATGCTTCTCTAGAGGTGGGTTTATCTTTACCTATCCTCATTTCATAAGCAATCAAAGTTCCTAGGAGTTGGTCAATAAGAAGAAATTTTAGATCATTAAGTTCTTCTATATCAGAGACCTTTGGGTTGAACCTCTCTGACAAAGATCCCAAAATTTTCTGAACTAAAGAGGCTTCCTCTATTTTTTCACCAAGTCCTTTCATTGCATTTACTAGTTCTTCAACTCTCAGAAAGTACTTCCCAACAGTTTCATCCTCTTTCATCTTTAGTTGTTCAAACTGTAATATGTAGGTTTGAAGCCTGGCACCCTTTACCTTCTCATTACCTTCATAAATGCTAATGAGTTTGTCCCACATTTCTTTGGTAGATTCTAAGTGCATAACTTTTACAAATTCTGCTTCTTCAAGCCCACTCTAAATAACATTCATAGGCTTAGCGTTGAAGCTAAATTCTAGCTTGTCATCCTTAGAAGCTAGTACAACTGGCTTTACATAACCAGTCTCTACCACATCCCAAACATCTGCACCTAAATCCATTATGTAGGTTCTCATCCTAACTTTCCAGAAGGAAAAGTTTGTTCCATTGAACATGGGGGCCTTATTGGTTGAAGTTCCTTCATGGATAGTCATGTTTAAGCTCTAGGATCTACCCTTAGATAAAAGGAACTCACTCTGATACCAATTTTTAGACAACTGAGAGAGGGGGGGGGGGG
>ML777526.1:150690-193508 GCA_009831015.1 Picea engelmannii | reverse complement strand
TCAATGTATATGCCAAAAAGGGTAGGGGACAAGGGACAACCTTGTTTGACTCCGATATTGCAGATAATTTCTTTTGACTAGCCCTCAGTGTTTTTAAACTTAGCAATAACTTTCTCATACATCCTTATTGCAACAACCCTCAACTCGGGAGGCACTTTTATATCTTCCAACCTATTCCAAAGGTTTTTCCTGGGAACCATGTCAAAAGTTTTTCTAAAGTCAACAAAACAACAAAAAAGATTGGTTTTAGTATTGAGGAACTCCTCTGCAATGATCCTAAAGGTAACAATATGGTCCACAGTTGAATGATATCTCTGAAACTCGGCCTGGCCTTTAGCTCTTTTACCGTGAATTTCTAGCCAAAGGCTAATCTTCTTTTCCAAAATAATTCCATAAAACTTGGCTAAAATCGGGCTAATCATAATGGTCCTATAATTAAAGGGAATGTTTATATCCCCATTTTTAAAAATAGGAACAATGGTCCTATAATGGTCCTCTATATATATATATATATATATATATATAAAAGGAAAAATAAAAGAATATATTTTTTCATATTATAAAGAAAAATAAATGAATAAAAACAAAATATTATTACTAGCCAATGCATACATCAATATCCACTATTTACAACTGTGCAACCACAAGTTATTCTGTACAACATTTTTCGTACGATTTTAAGTGCAATAACTCTACTGTTCATTATACCAATCTATACAATTGCCATAAAAGTAAAAGGGTAACCACGAGTTAAGGAATGAGTATAACTAAAAGATTTCTTTTGGAAAGTGTGAAGGTAATATTAAATTATTTTTCATTAATTACCAAGGAAAAAAAAAAAGATTAAGTGAATATAAAATACTTTTGGTAAAGTATAAGAAAATATTCAAAGTTTTTGAACTCTATATATATAAAAAGAAGAATTATCAAGGATTATTTTCTTAAAAGGGTATAAAGGAATATTAGAGGAAGATATCTATTAAGTCAAGAAGCTTAAGTCTTATTATTATTAAAGGGATATTTTAATAATTATAAGATCAATTGAAAAAATGGAATTTAAGAAAGGAATATTTTCTGGTAAAAATCATCGAGCTAGATGCATTAGATTATTAACATTTAGAAGAAATATTCAAGAAAAAGAAGTTAGAGTCCACATTTGCCCAGATAAGAAGAAAAATCACATAAGTATGGATTTGAAAAATCAACTAATAATTCTAAGGACAAGTGTAATCGAAACACAAGACCTTCTTGGCAATAAATATGACATCAAGGACTTACTGTTGACACTTGAAGATTATAATCTCATATTGAATTTCGAGGTTACAACTATATATGAAAAAGAGGTTGATATAATCCTCAGCTTGACTTGGTTAGAGACGCTGGGTAGCTTAATATTATACCTTGAGAAAAAGTTTTAAATGTTTTCCTACAAGAAGAAAAAAATAAAATTACATGACGTCTTAGTGAAGTCAGATTCATTATCTACGTCAAAAGATCTTGATCAGATCTCCAAAATACTACTTTCGGATAAACAACAGTCAATACTTGAGATCCAAAAGGAGCGTGACAAAATAGTCATAGACAAAGATGCATAAATTTTTCATCTAAAAATCCATAATCAAAGTTTACTCACCCAGATTAAGAAGATAAAGAGTGATAAGAAGACGATAGAGGACAAGCTAGAATAACTTATCAACAAGGAATCATTGGTAGATAAAGAGACAATGATTGAACCTATGGAACTACAAAAGTCTTCAAATGGAAAAAACCTGATGGTGGATAAAGCAATTAATACAGACCCAGTCAACCTTACAACTCAAAAGGATTCAGTTGATGTAAAGAGGTATTCACATGTCAAAGTAGAAACAAGCCAAGGCTATGAAAAAGACTCAATTCCAAGTGTTAATCAAGAAGAAGCTGCAAGTACACGAAGTAAATATCAGGTTGCAAGGATTTCTTATAGACATCCTAATCACAAAAATCGATACTTGAACCAATCAATGTATCCACATAAACAAATGACAAATATGCCAAAAATTATTACCTCCATTACAAATGATGCTCAAGGCAGAAGTTATGATGGGAGTCAAAATACATTAAAATGTCTACAAGAACCCCATAAAAGCCCCATTGTGCAGAAGATCGATTTAAGGTGGGAAGAGTCCCTTACAATTCGACGGTTCTACGCAACACTTAGAAGATCCTATCATTTCAAGTCCTCAACGGTCACTAATTCAAGAATAAAGAATAATGAGACAATACTACAAGCCAGAGAAAGAAATAAGTCTTCCATAAGCATGCTTCGAGGACAAAGCATTTTTAAGGGGAAGACAATGTTATGAACATAATATATAATAATAAATATAAATACATTATAATAGTTAATAAATAATTAATGAAGAGACACATTCCCAATGAAAGGTCGCGTCTCTTCATGGAAGGGCACCCCTGCGTGGGTATATAAGGCCCTCATTCTTATCATATCTCAATATATCATATTCACATATATTATTTAACATATTCTTATTATATCTCATATATATCATATTCATATGCTTATGTCCCTTTAAGGATTTCACTTCAATAATGTCCTTCTTTGCAGGTTTAGGTAAGTTGGATGTTCCCTTCTCCATATAAGATTCTCGAAATATAGGACTGAGAACAAAGTGGTGCTCTATCTCATCATATGACTGTAAGAGATCATCTTCAACAAACATATTTTGTCTTTTACCCTGTTTTGTTTTCCTCATAGGCATCTATTTTACTGTTTTAATTGCTAGCTTTTCTTTCCTGGCAATTTCAGAAGTCTTTTCAGAGGTCTCATCATCTATGATGATCAATTTCTCTTTCTTGAAAGAAGGTTTGAATAGAGCCTTAGATTTGAGTCTCAACTTATTTGTAGGTCCAGTTTTGGGTCTGCTAGGAAAATATACAGGTTGTTTTCCTTTGTTTCTTTTGTTCAGTCTTACCTTAAGAGATTTCTCAACTGGTAAGGATCTTTTTTTATCTTTTGAATTGCATGTGTCATTTGGCTGGTCCTCCTTCTGGTATTAACTTTGTCACAATCCACAAACTCTTGTTTTGATGCAGATGATTCAGATTTTTGCTTGGTTGCTTCTTCCTGGTGTAAAGCACGCTTTCTCTTGCTTGATCTAGTCTCTCTTGGAACAGGGGAAGCTTTTTCTTGTACTTTTGTTGTACTCTTTGATGTGCTTCCCATTCTTTTTGAAACCCTATTTTTCTTGACATGAGTTGTTTTATTTGTTTTTAAAACCTGTTCTTCAAACCCTAAAGAGGACAATAGTTGTTCCTAGGACACTTGTACTTCACTTAATGCATAAATAACCAGAAATTTGATAAGACCCCGATGAAATAAAATTTGAAGGGAATTTTGAGGATGTTTCTCTATCCTCTTAGCCATATTTGTCAAAACTTTTTAAAAGATAAAATGGCAGATCATTTCCTTATCTTCATTTAAATGCATCAAAATTCGTATGTGATAATAATGAATGGTAGAAAACCTACCTTCACATGTTATATATTTTTGGACCAATGTTAAGACACTTTTCCATTCCTTATTCAACTATTTATTTGGGATGCCTTGAATCCAATCTGGATTGTGATGCTTTGCCACTGAAAATTGGTTGCACAGTTCTGCAGGGAATTTTCTCTTCTTCCACCGCCTTTTTCCTTGTACAGGAAAACGACAGGTTGTTGCAATCAAATGTTCTGTGACATGAATAATCACATATCCCACCTGAATTTGAAACCTATTGAAGTTCTTAGAAAATACCATTGAAATTTCTTCATGATGCCCTTGAAAAGCACAACAAAACTTGAACCATTCTCCCTAGAAAATTTTCTGCATGATTTCAGGGCAAGCTTCTAATAATTCAATCCTCTCTAGTTCTAATCGAAGAATTTGACCACCTTCCTTGGGAGACATATTCCACTCTGACACGTTCACATTGATCACAAGCTCTATTATACCTGCGATAATTAGGGTTTCCCCTTACTGGGGCTTCCAAATATGCTTGCACAAAAAAACTAACTCAAAAGGGCTTCTAGTTGCACATGACGTTAAACAACATTTCTTCTTATTTCAAAACTATTTAAAAAAAAATTAAATCATGATTTTGAATGTTTTGAAAACGTGGCCCGACTCCTGAATTTGATGGAAGCACAAACAAATTTTGATTTGTATTCATTAAATCGTGCATAGGGATAGAATAATCATTTAGATATGACACAGTTAAATACCATAATTGTTTGCATGATCTCTTGCATGATTTTGGGACTGCTGTCACGATCTTCGGATTTGAAGCACACTTAAAATAATTGTGTTTTTATGTGCTGCAAGAATGGAAACATTCTTGTAGTGACATTGTTTTTTCTTTAAATGCGAGAAAATGCCTTTTCATAGGAAATGTGAATGACAAATCTGATGTGACACATCCTACTTATGTAAATACTTCAAACTTATCTTATAAAAAGCAAGTGAAAATGAAATTAAGCAAAGACAAATTACACCAAAAATGAAAAGTAAAGTATAAAAGAAGTAGCAAACAAAACAAATTGGTCTTCGAAAATATTTTTACCAAAAATGAAAATTAAAGTATAAAAGAAGTAGCAAACAAAACAAATTGGTCTTAGAGAAGAGTTTTGATAGGATAGACTAACTTGTTTTTGGAACAAAAAGGTAGAAACGAGCTTAAGGACTAACATATATCATGCTTATATGTACACTTTTTTAATAATAACTATGTAACTCATAAACCCAACCATTAATAAGGATACAAAGTGTAAGAGACTCACAAAGAAAAATTACACCAAAAATGAAAATTAAAGTATAAAAGGAGTAGCAAACAAGAAAACTTGGTGTTAGGAAAGATTTTTGATAGGATAGGTTAATTTTTTTAGAAAAAAAAAATAGAAACAAGCTTAAGGACTAACATATATTATGCACTTTTTTAATAATAACTATGTAAAATATAAACCCAACAATTAATCAGGGCTACCATGCAGCTTAGTCCCCGCTGGAAAAGTTTAAGCTGCAATTGGTAGTCTGGGGTAAACTGCAATTGATATTGCTACTCGTTCAACTACAAATTCAACTCTCAATTCACTGAATTTGCTTGAAACTACTCTGTGTCTCTCAAGTCTACCTATTTTCCGGATCGTAAGGCAAAGCTAAAGACTAGCAAGTCTCATAATCACTCAAATCATAAGCATCATCGAAGCTATACCCTGCAAAGGATGATGACGTGCCAGTGTTAGATGGCAGACATGTAGAACGCTCCTTGTGTGAAGGAAATCACTAGTTGGGGATTTCAATATTTGCATGGCGAGTACCGATCCACTTCTACATTGCAAGTCCCATGTGTTCGTCGTCCTTTTGAAGTATAGCTGGAGGATCTTGCTAGGTATACTTTTGTTATCTACGTCTGCCACTATTTTTCAGTATAGTATTAACTTCCTCATTGCGTTGAGTTCTATTGGACCTTTGGTACAAACCTGTGCCTATTAGAATCATATCATATGGAGTGCTTACCTTAATTCTATGGATTCATGTTATCTAGTGTTTTGATAAAAAAAGGCAAATAAATCTTTAGAGACCAGTATATTGTGTTTGTGTTGGTCCACAAAGATCACTATGCACTAGTTCAAAGGAATGCTTAGCCTACCAAGCTACTTCCCTTTCCAACTTTTACTAGTGTCGCTTTCTGGCTAGACAAGCTTCACAAACTCCATATGTTCCCCGAACTTAGTGCATAGTCAAACCATGCACCATCTTCCAAGGAATGCTTAGCCTACCAAACTGCTTCCTTTCCAACTTTTACCAGTGTTGCTTTCTGGCTATACAAGCTTCAAAAACTCCATCTACTCCCTAAACTTAGTGCAGACTCAGACCATGCACCATCTTGTGTTTATTCAACAAATCGAGATGTAAATAATATAAATGCCTCTCATGCCAAAGTTTGTTTAGAGAACTCTCAAATGCATTTGTTACTCATTGTTTTACTACAATACCGGCAAACATGAATAAACATGCTTCTTCAAAACTTATTGCAACAACCCTGTAGCGGTTTTGCTCATCTCTAGTGACACACTTGTTGGAGTTGATGTCAATTTTAAAGGCTTGCTTATCAATTTGACTAAAAGGGACAAACTATTTTTTAAACCAGGTACAAACTAAACATTACCAATGCTTTGTATCGTATTGTTGGGTATTCTCATAGGAACAAATTCGATTATGTGGACCTCGTGCTTATTTCCATCTCCCAGGTGTTACATTATCTTCTCTACACATGTGCCCATTAAAGATGAGTTAGCATGTGGGTCAAGTGTTGTGTGGCACCTGAGTCATACCAAAAGAATCCTTGAACTCTCCCCTATCATCATGTGAGGTTACAAACAACTGCACATCTCTCTCAACTGAATTATCATCAAAAAAAATATTTTTGAATGAAAATTTCCTCTTCTGTGTCATTTTTTTGTCTCATTTTTATTTTCCTGGTTGGATTTTATGTACGCGACTTGGCCAAAACCTTAATTAAACGATGTAAAATACTATAGTAAAACATGTACCAACATAATCCCGATAACAAGATGGCCTAACCTTGTAAAGGATGGTGACGTGCCAGTGTTGGATGGTGGGCATGTAGAACGCTCCTCATGTGAAGGCAATCACCAGTTGGGGATTTTAGTATTTGCATGGCGAGTACGTTTCACACTGAAAAAATTTAGGTGACCCTTCATTTCGTGCCAAAGATACCAGATTATACAGCACCTCCTTAGCTCAGTCTACATCCTACCCAGTCAAGCAAAGCCCTGTAAGTGTGATGATGAAGCAACTATTCCAGGGAGGAGAAAGCCAAAACTCTGGTTGTCCAACTATTTCACATAATGAATTTCCTCTTTCCACATGCCTTAGTCTACGATTTGCAATGAGGGGAAAATATATTTCACATGCAATGGGGGAATTTCAGGAATGCAAATGACACAGTTCAAAAGATATGCAGATGATACAGTTCAGAAGCAGTAACAATAGTTCTAAGTAGTACAGATCATTGAGATGAAAATCAATTCATGTCTAGTCGTCCTTTCAAGAGCTTATTAAGGCTATGTAACAACATGCAGTCAAGACCCAATGGGTTAGGGAGATGCCCAGGGTTAAGCATGAGAGGGTTTGGGTCATCAATTTGAATTGGTTCATCATTTTGGTCAACCTAAAGTGGATATTGAACCAATTGCTAAAGGATGTTGGCACTAGCACTGCAATCAGTTCAAGCATCTTCCTAAGGATGTTGGCACTCGATCGACAGAGAAGAAGAGGAAATAAATGAAAGCCACTCTGGTTAGTCAGTTTAGAAACTCAACCAAGGATAATCAAATCTTACTTCAACATGCATAAGGCAAGGTTATTTTATTTCCTTGTTCGAGTCCAACCGGTCGGGTTCTTTCATCCCAATCCGACCCTAGTGATTGACCATTTCAATATGTAGGCACTGGGGCATAGAAACTGAAAGGCCACCAGTTTGTTTGTACCTATGTACAAAGTCATAAGGTAAAAAGGAAGTTAGCTAAGAAGTTGATTCCACAGTATATTCAAGTGATGAAACAGTAGGACCAACATCAAGAGAAGTAACATGACCAACAACAGGAGAAGTAGAATTCGGACTGGGTAAGTACGGGTTTTAGCATACACTTTCATTATGGTCATTTTTCTTTATCCAGGCTCCAACTCTATATATATTACATCATTGCAACCATATGTCTTTAGTGATTTTTTGACCTTCTTCGACTTCTTTACGAAATTTTCGATAAGTTGCATTGGTTCAGCCTCCAATGGTGTAAGTTGCTCCTTGTTGTCGCTGAAAAGGTGACATTTTGACATTTTTACTTCAAAACAAACATTTTCTCCTTACATGAAATAATATGGTTTTCAAGTGCAGCGTTTTCAATCATCAAAACATGTGCCTTACCTTTTCTGGTCAAGTTGCTCTCTTCAAAATTGAGTCATGCTCGACAGTATTCAATTATTATTACTATTTAGTAAATAAGAATTCTTTAATGATCTCAATAACAAGTGAAATTAGGTGTAATTATTATACTAGTTTACCTTATGTGTGCTCCGCCCAATTATAATTTAAATTATATAGAAATCTTTTTGAGTAACAACATCTAAAACAAATAACTTGAGGCAAATTAGATGAGCATACCACTTTATGGTCAATTTTTATAATTTAATCGCTCAATTGAACCAAACATCGTCCATTTTTCTGATTAATAAGCTAACCACTGGATTCTGACAAAAACGCCCATTTTTAACGTCCATTTCCTTGATTAATAAGCTGACCACTGGATTCTGACAACAACAACCATTTTTAACATAGGAGTACTAATTATTCCTTCAAAACAATAATTTGTAACCCTAATCTTAACCATCTATCCACACAATCTGTGAAATATAAACTATTGTCTTAACAAACTAGAAGTTAATAGAAAATGATTGTGATTTTGGGTAACCTGAAGATAAAAGGGCAGTAACATCCATCGTGGCGTTGCTCGGGAAAAAAAAATATGTAGCATAACGCAGATAACTGTCCCTCAGTCTGAGAAGACCATTTCTGATATTGCCCTCTCCTATGTCCAGGCATTCTCGACAACCTCACTCTTCGTTAATAGAATGCAAGCACAAAGCAAGAGCATAGATGGTGGTATTTGATGGCCCTTGTATGGTTTGCGCAGCAAAAAGACCCCCGTATTCTCGTTATCAGAATGCTAATCAAATTTTGAGTTGTTCCCGAGAGTTGGGGGTTTCTATTTCACCAAAGTCACCCAGGACTTTCAGGACATGAGTCAGGGGTTTCCAGATCCCCATGTAGGAATGCAGTCTTGATATCCATCTGTTCTACTTCAAAATCAAATGCAATAGAAACAAATAACAAAAATATTATAGAGGTTAACTTGGCAACATGAGAAAAAATCTCACAAAAATCAATTCCCTCAACCTGGGAATAACCTTTTGCTAATAACCGAGCTTTGTATTTCTCCACGTTTCCTTTTGCATTAAGCTTCTTTTTAAATACCCATTTGCTGCCAATGGGATTTCTTCCAATCGGAAACTCCAATAGATCCCAAGCCTCATTCTTATCCAAAGATGCCATTTCTTCGTCCATGGCCCTTTTCCATAGATTTCCATCCTCTAAATCCATTGCCTCCTTGACAGTTCTAGGATCATCATCAGTAATAGACAAATCAAAATTTGAACAGAAATCAGATGGAGTATACCTTTCTGGTAGCCTTCTTTCTTGAACCGATCTCCTCAATACTGGAGTATGAGGATCTTCTTCTTCTTATTCTTGTTCTTCTGTAGAGTCTGATTCATCATCCTTTAAATCAAACTCTATCTTCTCTGGTTCTTCCTTACTTGGTAGGACTTCCTTTGTAATAACATCTTTCATTTCTCTAAATACCACATCTCGGCTATACACTACCTTCTTAGTTTCTGGGTTCCAAATCTTATAACCTTTGAGACAATCTTTATATCCAATAAAGATACACTTTTTAGCCTTCTTATCTAGCTTACTCATGTTTTCCTTTGGAACATGAACATATGAATCATAGCCAAATACCTTGAGATGTGTTAAAGAAGGTTCCTTACCATTCCATACCTCTTGTGGAGTTTTGTCATCCAACGCTGATGAGGGTGATATGTTGATGAGGTAACATGCATTACCCACTGCCTCTACCCAGAATTATTGCCTTAACTCGACA
The DNA here is from genome assembly GCA_009831015.1 of Picea engelmannii. NCBI lineage: Eukaryota > Viridiplantae > Streptophyta > Pinopsida > Pinales > Pinaceae > Picea > Picea engelmannii. Next base: position 183,728 of record ML777526.1, on the reverse strand, counting down.
CCATTAAGCATGCACCTTGATTTTTCCATTAGCGTCATGTTCATCCTTTATACGACTCCATTATGCTGAGGTGTATATGGAGTAGTCTCCTGCCTTGCTATACCACACTTCTTACAAAATTCTTCAAATTCATTGTTGCATAACTCTTCACCATTATCTGTCCTCAACACCTTAATTCTTTTATCTGTTTGATTCTCAACAAGAGGCTTAAACTCTTTAAACCTGTCAAAGACTTCAGGTTTCTTCCTGAGGAAATATATCCAAGTATTCCTCGAGAAGTCATCTATAAATGAGACATAGTACGCATATTTTCCCAATGATAGGACCGACACAGGTCCAAAAACATCACTTTGAACTAACTGTAAAATTCCTTCTGCCCTCGTTGCACTAGAGGGGAATCTTACCCGATTTTGCTTCCCATAGACAATGTTCACAGAAATCAAAATACAGAGAGCAGTTATGCATACCTTCAACTATACCTTTACCGTGTATTAGTCGAAGACCCTTCTCTTCTATATGCCCCAGTCTTTGATGCCACAACATAGCCTTTTCTCCAGAGACTGTAGAAGTTCTTTCTTCTTCAACTTTAATATTAGGAACAATGGAACTATTACACCCATCACTAATAGTGCTTCCTTGCAGCTTATACAGAGTTCCAAACCAAACTCCTTTCAACAACACTATTTTCTGCTCGAACCATCCTACAGGTTTCCTTTTCAAATATTGTTTTTACCTCTGCATCGTCCATTTTGCTTACAAAAATCAAAATTTTGGCCAAACTTGGGATGTGCATAACACTAGGCAGTGTTCTAATCCCTCCATATATGAGCCTCAACTTGACTTTTCCTCGCCCTATGATTTTGTTTGTCAAATCATCACCTAAGAAAACATTACCTCCATCATACCTTTTATATTCCCAGAACCACTCCCTGTGGGGAGTCATATGAAAGGATGCACCTGAGTCAACCAACCATGCCCCATGATCTGCATGTGTGCTTGAAGAAGCCAAGTACACATCCCCTCCTTCTTCCTTGGAGGTATTTTCTTCTGTAGAAGGAGATTCTTTAGATCCCTCCTTTTTCTCAACTTTGGATCTACACTGCTTCTTGTAGTGCCCTTCTTTTCCACATCTCCAACATACCTTTACAAACTTTCCGGGAGATTTATATCTACCCTTAGACTTAGATCTCCCACTTGAGAACTTAGATCTATTTCTTTCCTGGGAACTTCCTCTTGAAAATAATGTGTTTGTGCTCTGTCCATCCATATTCTTCTGTCTCATCTCCTTCAACAACAAGGATGAGACCACTTCATAAAACTTTAAGGAAGTTGTATTACTACCTATGGACACAACCAGACTATCCCACGAGCCTAGTAAAGAACACAATAAACTGATACATTTATCTTCATCTGAAATTTTAATCTCAACAGATACTAACTGACCTACCACAGTATTGAAGGCATTCAAATGCTCTGCCACCGAGTCTCCATCTCTCATCCTCAAGTTATACATCTTCTTTCTCAGGAATAGTTTATTCACTAGGGATTTAGACTGATACAACTTCTCCAACTTATCCCATAAATCCTTGGTTGTAGCTTCCTCTGACACATTCAGTAATATTGAATCTCAGAGACACAGTCGGATTGTGCTCTTCGCCTTCCGATCCAACTTTTTCTAGTCATCTGTTGAAGTTATTGTAGGTGCAGTACCTGGATCTACCATGATCCACTGATCTATGTCCACCAACAGATATTCCATCTTGAGCTTCCACAACTCAAAAATTTTCCTAGTAAACTTCTCGATCTCCATCTTTGAATTGCTTGCCATTTCTTTTCACCTGAAAAAAAATTCAATACCATAGATCTCCCACTGTAACAAGGATTATCACAGTCCCAAGCCAAATCCTTGACCAAAAATGCGTCCCCCCGAAGCCAACAAAGAAAGGGATGATTTTAAGGATGGAAATTTATTTTAAAATGTAGAAACCTTGGCGAATCTTACTAATCCTTCATATGCTAACTATAAAATGTTAGCGATATTTTTGTAAAAATATTCAAATTTTTAAGGATTTTATATAGTTTGTATAAAGTTTTGGTTATTTTTAAGGTAAAATAATTTTATCCTATAGAATATGGGCGAATCATTTTTAGAATAGCGAATATTTTTTGGGGAAAAACCATGGAAAATTAGCCCATGAGCGAAATTTAGCCCCTAAAAATATCCATGAATTACAAAGATCTGATACCAAATGTAGATTTTAACCTTGTACAATATTTACTACAAAAAAAATTTCAGTAAAAGAACAAAAAAAATACAATGGAAAATACAAACATTACACAAATATTTTTCCCCTAGAAACCCAAACCAGGAAAACCAACATATTCTATATTCATTCATAGTGATACATTGTTTATAATACAATATACATATAGGATCCAGCGACATCCAAAACCCTAACCCAATGACCTGGATTAGTCAACAACCCTAATTCCTTAACTGGAAATAGAAAACCATTGGCAAAGAAACCATGTGCCGAAAAACCACCTAAATATGTGACATGTTTCTCGAGGCAAAGAATATAACACATACCCAACACAAACCTGAGAGAAAGCCCCTGAGAAGGGTGTGTGGTTCCTATCTGAGACAAATATGGAATGTAGAGATGACCTCCTCCATACATAGAGTTGAGAAGAACTCCAAATGATTCTCTTGTGTAACACAGTGAGAAAGGTGATCTGTAGAGTTGGACGTGCCTGTGGTTGAGCCCAAGGTGAATGTGTGAAATCTCAAAGTGTTGGGTGAATCATCATGAGAACAAAAATGAAGATGATGTATTAGAATCCTCTGAGCAAAATATTTGACAAGAAACTCCATATGACTCTCCTTTGTAATGCAGTGGGAAAGAAGATCTGTTGAGTGGATGTTCCTGTGGACGAGCACAGGTGAACGTGATCCTAGTGGTTGAGCACTAGTGAAGAAGTGGTTCTTCTTTGTAACACAGTGAGCCAGTGATATGGACATACCTATGGATGTGCCCCTAGTGGATGAGCACTAGTGGGTTTATAAGATCCCTTGTTATATTATTCAAGATTCAGACCTGCCTGTAACCCTAATTGTAATGTAAAGGGTACAGGTCGACCCCACCTTAATGTGACTGGTAATTAATGTAAAAGATAATTAATATGGTTATTATTAATTATATTATAAGCCAGTGAGGTTGGCCATGTTGTGCCAATAGACACTTCTGTTGACAGGTTCGGTTTAGTATAAGTAAAGGTAAATTCCCCATTGAGTAATCATATATTTCATGTGAGTTTGGAAATTTTAGCAAGTACACCTTCTTGGGAAAAGTGCGCACCTCTCTTGGGCACTAGTCTTCTAGGGTTTGAGCACCCTCTTGTGTGCTAGGTTTTCTTGGTGGTGAAGGTATTTCTCTTGAATAATATAACAAAGGATTTGGATGGGTTTTCTTCCCTTGTTGAGAAGGGTTTCCCAAGATACTTCTTGTGTTCTTGTGCATGGTGTTTGTTCTTGTGATCTTGGATGCTGCAACATTAATGGTTATGATTAAATGCTAAAAATGGAATGAACTTCATGCTTAACCTTGCTTATTGAAAAATCAACATGGTATCAGAGCATAGGTCTTGAAGAACCCATTGCATAAGCTACAAGCTTTTACCAGTCATCCCCCCTCTCTTGCAGTTTCGTACGACCCTCCTAGGGTTCCTAGAAATTTCGTACGACCCTCTTCTTTTGAGTGTTTCGGCCCCTAAAACTTGGACTTTGAGGAAAATTTTGGAATAGGAGAGTACAGACTTCTCCAACGCACCTCCAAAGACTCTTAGAATGAAATTCCGAGCATTTTGAACTTTTGGCCCTAGGGTTTCACTAATTTCTGTAGAAATTTCAGAATTAGGGTTTCGTTAATTTCTGTAGAAATTTCAGAATTAGGGTTTCTACAACTCTTTGAAGGAGCTCTTCAGATCACCAGTGTTCTCCTATATTTAAAAGGCTTATTGTTGGCAGTCATAAGTCCAACAAAACCTAAATGTGCTAGCCTAGCCTAGCTGTTAGGTTTTCTAGCCCAGTTAACAAGGGTTTGTGAAGAATCTAAAATTATGATGAACATACCTATGATGGAAGATAAGCTTGATGGATCAAGAAAATTTAAGTTCCTAGAAGACAAGACTTCAGAGGAAGAATTATTGTGGGTGATACAAAAGGGTGACACTACGATTACCCTCTTCATGAAGATGCCAAGAGGATAGAGATAAGCCAGGTGTCATTGGAGAAATCATATCAACCCCCTCAGGTATGCACTTGTATATATATTATTTGTATCATTCTCATGAGAGAAATTGCAGGAGAAAGGAACCTTCTTGTTGAATTCATGGATCTAGAAGGATCTTAGTGCATTCAGAAGAACCACACACTGGAAGTGAAGACCCCAGGTTTGATTGTTGTATTTTTCATTCCTCTAACCTATATTTCTAAAAGTTTTCTACATTGCAAGTAGGTGTTGTAGCTGTGAAAACAATCCTTAATTTGTTTTGATTCTAGATATGTACTCATTATTTTCCTTTAGGAGATATTTGTGTTTTGGTTTCTCTTGTTTTCTTGTTCTAGACAGGTTAACAATAAAGGAAGATGTTTATCCTTCAGAGGGAGCCACTTGACTTAGAGGGAGTCAAAACTATTTAAAGAAAGAGCAAGAATAGAACTATCATTGAGGAAACCAATGTAATAATGCATGATCAAAATCCTTATATGATTCCATGGGCAGAAAAATGCATGACATAGTATATGGTCAGAACAAGAGTCTTCACCAGACTTTGAAAAACATAACTTCTGAATAAGCCTTCACCGGAGTGAAGCCCGAGATTGAACACTTCAGGATATTTGAGTGCCTAATGTATTTTCATGTAACCAAAGAGAATAAGTCCAATCCAGACCATTCAGGGAGAAAGGATATGATTATGGGATAACAATGAATCTTCGAAGAAATTCCAGATCGACATCCCTGGTTAGAGACAAATTGAGACAATCAGAAATGTTGTCCTTGAAAAAGAGATAGCCTTTCAAAGATCCAGACAATCTCAGATAGAGATTGACAGTGAGATAATGCTTTCTCCCCCTTCAGTAGTTCAGAGGGAGACAAACATTATTCCAGCTGATCCATTTGCTCCAGTAGATATTTTTCAGAGACCAAAAGGGAAGTCTGTGATGATTTTCAAGTGGATATATAAGATCAAGCATGCAACTAATAAAAGTGTCGAGAAATACAAAGCGAGATCTATAGCCAGAGGTTTCTCACAAACAAAGGGAGTTGTCTATGATGAGACACTTGATCCAGTAAACCCGATCCACTTCCATATGTACTACCATCCATGAGTTGGAAACTACATCAGATAGATAGATTCTTGATGAGTTTGGATTTCATCAAGAGTGTTGCTGATCCAAACCTATATTATTACAATGTTGGTGACGAGAGCCTAATTTTGATGACTTATTCAGAAAGCCTTTCTGTTGGATACAAGTAATCTTTGACTTCTGAATTCGAGATGAAGAATCTAAGTATGATGCACTACTTCTTGGGACAAGAAGTATGACAGAGGACCAATGATATTTTACTGAGTCAAGGAAAATATAAAGTGAAAATATTAAAGAAGTTTAGTATGACAAGAATGAAAAATCCACCGTGATGGATTTAAAGAAAAAGATTGATGATAATTCAGACGAGATTGATCCATAGTTGATTGGATCACTGATGTATCTGGTTAACACCAGACTTGATTCATGCCATGCAGTGAGTGTGCTTAGTCATTTCATGAGTCAACCGAAACAACCTCACTAGACAAACAACAAAACATGTATTGAGATATATACGAGGCACAATTGGATATGGCCTGAGATATTCCTCCAGTGTGAACTTGAGTTTGCAGGATATGCTGATTCAGATTTAGCAGAAACGTACAATGGACCGGAAGAGCACATTCAATTGTTGTCTTACCGTGAAGTTTGCCATTATTTCCTGATGCAACGGGAAACAAAACTCCATGGCCTTGAGTACCACATAAGCAGAGTATATAACATCAAATGAGAGAAGACATGTGGCTTCACAAGCTTTTGACAGATTTACTTGACCATGAGATGGATCCTATGATGATAACCAAGAGCCGTGTGAAAATATCCTTGAGAACCTAGTGTTTCCTAATGGATCGAAACACGATGAGATGAAATATCCTTATATTAGAGATATGATGCTGAGGAAAACCGTATACATGTAGTACCTTCCTACACATGAGCAGATTGCAGACATCTTCACCAAACTAACTTGGTGAAGAATGCCGCTCTAGTTGAGAGGGAGTGTTGATGATTCCAACCAAGACAAAGTTCAAAGTACATCTGTGTGAGACTTGGCACGATGAAGAATGCCTCCCTAGATGAGAGGGAGTGTTGATGATTGCAGATGAAGAATGCCTCCCTAGATGAGAGGGAGTGTTGATGATTGCAGCTATGTGAGACATTCTCCAGCTTACAAACCTATGAGATGTGGATCATTGCAGCTATGTGACATTCTCCAGCTTACAAACCTGAGAAAAAGCCCCTGAGAAGGGTGTGTGGTTCCTATATGAGACAGAGTTGGAACGTAGATATGACCTCCTCCATACAAAGAGTTGATAAGAACTCAAGATGATTCTCCTGTGTAACACAATGAGAAAGGTGATCTGTAGAGTTGGGCGTGCCTGTGGCTGAGCAGAAGGTGAACGTGTGAAATCCCAAAGTGTTGGGTGCATCGTCATGAGAACATAAATGAAGATGATGTATTAGCCTTCTCTGAGAAGAAGAGTTGACGAGAAACTCCAGATGACTCTCCTGTGTAATGCAGTTGGAAAGAATATCTATTGAGTGGACGTGCCTGTGGACGAGCACAGGTGAACGTGATCCTAGTGGCTGAGCACTAGTGAAGAAGTGGTTCTTCTATGTAACGCAGTGAGCCAGTGATATGGACATCCCTATGGATGTGCCCCTAGTGGATGAGCACTAATGGGTGTATAAGATCCCTTTCTATATTGTTCAAGAGTCAGACCTTCTTGTAACCCTAATTGTAATGTAAAGGGTACAGGTAGGTCCCACCTTAATGCGTCTGGTAAATAATGTAAAAGATAATTAATCTGGTTAATATTAATTATATTATAAGCCAATGAGGTCGACCCTTTTGTGCCAATAGACATTTTTGTTGACGGGTTCAATTTAGTATAAGTAAAGGTAAATTCCCCATTGAGGAATCATATCTTTCATGTGAGTTTGGAAATTTCAGCAAGTGCACCTTCTTGGGAAAAGTGTGCACCTCTCTTGGGCATTAGTCTTCTAGGATTTGAGCACCCTCTTGTGTGCTAGGTTTTCTTGGTGGTGAAGGTATTTCTCTTGAAGAATATAGCAAAGGATTTGGTTGGGTTTTCTTCCCTTGTTGAGAAGGGTTTGCCAGGATACTTCTTGTGTTCTTGTGCATGGTTCTTCTTCTTGTGATCTTGGTTGCTGCAATATTAATGGTTATGGTTAAATGATAAAAATGGAATGAACTTCATGCTTAACCTTGCTTATTGAAAAATAAACAGCTTAGACCCACTCTGTGTGTCAATAAATGTATAGCTAGGTGATTGGAGGTAGAATACTAATTCAATGGCTTATCCACATTGCTTTTAGTTGTTAATTGACGACAAATGTTAATAAGGCTGCTCAACATGCTTGGACTAGGCCTCTGTTTATATTTATTTCATTTGTGTTATTATTATTATTATTATTGCTGCTCTCTGAAACTCTGAAAAGATTCGCCACATGCCAGATCTATTTGCAAACAACGTTTTAATTAAACTTGATTTGTATTTTCAACATATTTCTATCTCTCTTCAAGTTTGCAGCATAGATTTTTGTGATAGTATTTTTGGAAACAAATGTTACGATGGTTTTTTAAATGCTTCACCACTATAGCGAATTGAACTCGATGAATCTTCTCACACAATCCTATATGCTTTCTTCAATTGGTGGTTCTGTCAAGACTTACAAGTGCTCTGGCGGGTAAAGTTTAACTGTCAACATTTATTATTAATTGGTTACAGATTCTCTGTTGTGAGTTCTTTTTGTAGCAGAAAAAATTCATCTACACCAATTATGAATTTTAAATGGCTAAAGGCTAATTTGTGGTTAAAACCCATTATAAAAAAACTCTGAAATTGTATATATGTCAGAATCTGAAGGATCAAATTCCATCAACATAATAAAGGCCTGTGTGTGGTTAGAAATTCAGAATCAGACAAACATTGAAAATTGTGTATATGGCCAAATATCAGAATTAGTGATGCCCTAGAAAGGGCTCTGATATCAATGGTACTTGCATTGATTCGTTACAAAGGTGAAAGGTTATGTTTTTAGATTAGTTAATTCATATTAATATTAGTATTAGTATTAATGTTTATTTTATATTCATTACAGTAGGTATGACTAATGATTAAGGAAGAATTAAAATAAAGACGGATGCCCATGAATGGATAAAAAAATCCACGAAATCAGGAAGGTATTAAAATAAAAGATACTGATTTTAAGACGAATAAGAAGAAGTAGTTTTCTTCTTAAACATTGGAACCCAATAAGTGAACATTAATTTTGGCAATGTCAAAAAGTTTCCTAACAATGTATTTTGTTATACCTGTGGATAAAATAGAGTTAAAAGATGAAAATATCATCTATGACTTTGTTATAGATGATTTATTCTAATTCATACTATTGTAATATGAATGGACTTGTTTGACATGGTTAGTCTTGATCACTTTGCACATTATGTATTTAAGCAAGCGATAGAAATGGAAAAATAATTGGATCCTTGGGATTTGATCCCCGTTGGTTTGTAATTATTGTTGGCTTTTGGATACAATAAAATGGGTAATAGTGTCACCATTTTCTTCTTTTCTGTATATTGATTCATGTTGTGAATGTTGCAATCTCTTTTTGTAGGTAAGTTAATTTGTTTTCATATGCAACTTTGGATATATCTCTCTCTTATTTATAAAGACATTTGTGGATTGAAGTTGTGATTGGATCCCCTTTATGTCCATTGTATGAGAATAATGTTGATTTCTTCCATTGATCTGACTATGCTAGATTTGTAGCTCATAGTTGATGTAGTTGTCAACATGCTCTTTACTTAATTTGATTACATCATTAAGGTTGGATGTACAAGTATTTCCTCTTATAATAGGTTTCATCTACTCAACATTAATAGAATGATCAATTAGGACTTATCTAAGATATGATACTCGATTGGAATTCTCCATCACCATTTTAGACCCCTATTTATCTCCATTAACTCCATATACCGGGGACTAGGAACTAGTCATGTCAAGATTTACCTACTAATTTAATTTGTTCTCATAGTTTCATGGAACTTGTTGAATATCTATGGATCCCTGCCTCATTAAATTTATACTAGGGAAGGCCCCCTTTGACTTAGAAAACAACTAGCTAGAAATGAGAGGAGTGGTTGTTATGGTGACAATGAGCAACACTTCTACATATCAACAAAGTGGCATTGTTAATCTTAAGGATTTAGTATTTTGCAATGTTGTTTTCAGAGATTAAAAAAATGGTGTTTTTTTCAAGGATAAAGTTTGGTTTCCATAGAATTAGTAGATTTTCTACAATATGACGAGGAGAAGCATTCTTTGAAGAGATATTCCCTCATCCGGTAAATCCAATAGGAAATAAAGCCTTGTTTCTCCAAGATTTCGATATCCTACTACTTGAAGGTGAGAACAACCAACAACGCTCAAATGCACTTTGAATATCTCACCATGGAGACTTCATAAATAGAGCAAACCCTCCCCGCATGAAGAATAAAATATACAACATGTTGTACAAATAAGTTCAATCTAGTCTTCATTTCAAATTTAGATTGATTTACAATATGCCATCATCACAAGGAAATATGGTTGCATTGTATGCCCCCTTAGATCTTACTTCCATATAATGTTACGCTCATCCATTCTTAGAAAAATAGAGGTACGGAGTTCCAAAGTTTCATGAGGGTAATTCCATATCTACCGAGGATCACTTGGAAATATTTTTAAAATTTGTTGATAAGTTCAGGGTGGAACATGCAGATGTTATTATCAAGCTATGTATTCACACATTTGGGGGAAATGCCAAGAAATGACAACTTGATTTTTCTGAGGGGTTATATAACATTTGATGAAGAATTTGAAAAACCCTTTAAGGGGATTTAGGACATTAAAGAATCTAAAATGTCAGAGGTTACATCTAGTAAACCTGATTTTTTTACCAAAATGTAGTAAGTCTTGAGGATTAAAATCTTTGCTCCCACTACTTTTGAAGAATGTGAAAGGCTTGGATAGAAAAGAGGATTTTGGTGCATTGCCTCAAGAAATACAACACTACAAGTATTCTCTCCTAAAATCCCCAATGATACCCTGCATCCAAATATCAAACACACATTATTCCTATAATTACTATGTATTTTATGGGAAGCTGATAAATGCTTGAAAATATACCATAGGATAGAGACAACTATACCTATTCCAAAATATATACTAGTAGAAATGATTAAAAATTGGATGATAGGGGTGATTAAGACTTTTCAAAATCCATAGTAGATCCTAACATTGATAAGAAACCCCATGAGCCTATTAGGAATTATTAAGGTTACCATGACTCCATATCTACAATGGAAGAAGAAGTGAAAATAAACACTAGTTTTTTGTCCTTTTATGGAGATCTTGTTTATGATACAAATAGTGAAGACTTGAAATTAACATGGTGTGAATCTCTCAAGGACACTCATGGACAAGAAGTATGTGTCTTAACATCGTATGATTATCAAGATATCACAATGTCTTAGAGCAGGAATTGTGCATAAATATGCTTGATGAAGTGTTTCATGTAGAAAATTATGGGTTAGATGATGCAATTGTGCATAAATATGCTTGATGAAGTGTTTCATGTAGAAAATTATGGGTTAGATGATGCAGAGATAAATTATGGGGATAAGCTAACTCAAAACAAATATGTTGATTATAATAGTAGTGGTCCATGTTGGGATATTTAGACACTTAGGAGTCAATTGAGTCAACTTGGTCTAATGTGTCTTTAGGTAAAGTGTGTTTCTTTAGTGTGTTTGTTTATAACTAACTAATTTGACGATCACAATTATGTTCTAGACATAAAGTGACCCAATGGTTCATCTTATCCTCGATACTAATGACACTTTATCTATTGCTTAGCATCTAATTAGTCGATGATATCTATTTAAAGATCATGGAGGGTTATTCACTAATGATTGATTGTTGAGATATGTTCATATAATCTATTTTCTTTTTGCATTAATATATTGACATCAAGTGATCATGTTAGTTAGGGTCGTATATTGTTTCCCTCTTTGAGGGTTTTAACCACATAAACATTGGTGTATTGATCTTTTATTTGTGTATGAGTGGTTGCCTTAATTTGTTTGAATAATGTGGATATACTTCATTTTCAAACATGGTATCAGAGCTTTTAAGAAGATTTTCTCCCATTGTTGATCAAGATTCTGAACATATGTCATTGCATACAAATAATTTTCGATTATGTTGTTTTAGAGCATCTCTACACTAAGTGAACCACTCTAGTACATAATACCCTAATTCCTTATTCATCAAATTCACCCCTGGGTGACGCTCCAATATTTTCTCTATTTTGCTTAATTCCATAATTAGGTGAATAATCACCCACCCATATGTCACTTTGATGATTTTCTCCATTATTTATATTTAATAAATATACTCATATTTCAAGTAAAATTGGGTAAAATACTTATAAAATAATTCCACCATGGAGTTACATAGGGTTAGCTTCTTATCTCAAAATCTAGAAGGTTCAATTGTTAAGGAGTAAGGATTTTTCACCCCCCCCCCCTCCTCCTCCATAATAACTGTGAAATAAGGACTCCACACCCCTATTACCACAACAAAAGTACACAGAGGAGATGTATTACCTCTACGCCTCAATAAAGAGATTTCCTAAACAATCTGATTTCCTTATCCCTCATATTCTGCAAAGAGATACTCATCACCTCTATCAAGGATTCCTGGTCATGTCCCACACCCATATGTTGGCAAGCTAGCAAGGATTTTCTGTATGTATTGCACAAGCATGAACACGTGCATATCAAGTAGATGGGTAGAATATAAATATATCAAAATTAAAATTAATTATTCAAATTGCTAGCTACCCTCAACGGGTCTTACTATCAAACTTCCAACCTTGAGTTATCTTAGACATTCATGAACACTTGTTTGATCATCCCAAGAACTAGTTTCCCACATAACTTATATTAGTGAAATCAAGATGCAATACACACAAAAAGATGTTAAATATAATCAACAGATTATCATATGAAAATTATCGTAAGCCTATGATGCTTTATTAGCATACAGACATTAGTATCCCATAAGTATGCAAGTAGACTTTAATAGCTCTTCCACATTCATTCATAACAATCGACATCAATAGTTATTCATTGTCATAATATCATCAAGTCATCGAATCCAAATATCAAACCATAGTTCATAAATCATCACTTAACAACCAAATCGACCTCAAGATATTCGTACTAAAACAATTCAACGAGAAAGAACGAAATACATCACTATTGAGCCACATTTGYGGTCAATTTTTTGCTTTCATTTCACTATCCATCAATTTTTTATTTTTTTTTTGTATCTTTCCCTTTTTCCTTAGTCTCTTTCTTCTTTATCGATTTTTCTCAACACTTAGCCAAATACAAGTAATGTGGGAGGGGGTAGAAGAAGCTTTGGGCTCACACATMTTTAGGTTTGTAGTTCCGAAGTCTGTAATCGTGTGTCCTCCAAATGCACTTCTTACTTTCGCATTCCCCAAATCAAACTTTTTTCACTTTCAAACACTTGGCCATTTTTTGTGAAATGAAGATGTGGAGGCACACTCCATCCATCATTTTTTTCTTAGGTCCATAGGTCTGCAATCTTGTATTCTCCAAAATGAACCCTCTACCTCCACGACCCGCAAAATGACCATTTCCCAGTCACATTTCTTGTTTCAATGCGGGCCTCCTTACTTTTCTTCACATACTTGCAAGTCCGCGGGTCCACAATCCCACGTTCTACATTTTTCACTTTTCAACCCTCATATTACACTCCCATACTTGACACTTTTCATCCGCCACGACATCACATCACCACTTCCCATCACATTTATTATCCCTGCCACATCAACTACCACTTGTGTAAGCATAATACAGGTATTAAATTCATGAAACACTTGTAAACCTTGCAATAAATTCAAATATCATGCAAGCCAACAACATTATAGCAAGATTTACATTGATTGAACTATAAGGACAATACATGGTGAAATTAAATAAAAACTAATATTCCAAGTTGTAAATATCGACAGTAATGCCACCTATTTCCAAAGCCAAAATAAGAGAAAAGAATGTCAAGTAAGAAAAAGGAGTTGTATTGTGGATACACTCTAAACACACTTGGGTGTGAAGATAAAGAGTTCCAGACGTCAAGGGCATACAATTACTACAAAGTTATTTCTCTGATAGATACAAATATGAATCTAATTTGGACTTCGGGCATAGCATTAGCTGGTTGCATTCTAGAAGTAACAAATTTCAAAGAACTTGTTCAATGGTGAATAGATAAATTCAACTCCGAGAAAAGAATAATTCAACTCCAAGGACATCGACCCATTTCTTTGGCTCCTTCAACATTTTCCAAAATGATACAACTTCCTGCACCTACCTTTTAGTTTAAAAATGAAGAGGCAAATGAATTCCTGAAACAACATAGAGGAGGAGAAAAGTTCCTAGGAAATTACTTGTTTGACCCAAACAGTAACCTCAATATTTCTAGGATTGAGGTAACTTCACTAAAATACCCATAGAAAGAGTTTTCATGGTTGTTTTCCTGCATTATTGGTTTGGAATCTACTGCTTTTGTACCAAGAAATATTATGTATGCCTTGCATTCTGCTTTGCATGAGAAAACCATCATAGACTGGGGTTACCTTATTTCGAGTGAAGTTTCTTTTCAACTAGGTAATTTGAAAAAGAATTGAAAATTCTATATGACTTCTTACCTCATATGTGCCATAGCTTATGGTCATTTATTTCTGAGGGAAAATAATGTTGATTTTAAGATGGAACTAGTTTATGCATGGCATTCGGCCCTGTATAGACATAAAGCTCAATATAATTTTTACCCGATTCACAATAATTTCATTTCAGAGTTCAAAAAGTTGATTTTTGTCCCTAATACATCAAGACTATCTCTTGAAGCCACCACCTTTCTCTCCAGGAAAGGAGTTTATGAGACTTTTGAGGAATTTACTGTTATTAGGCTATTCGGGGGTGAAGAAAAACCTTTTCTTCTCCCATTTTATGTGTGAGACAAAATTTTTGTTGAGGAAATATGAAGATAGTATAAAAAATGGGCTCATTTATTCAATGAGAGGAGAAAAATGCAATTCATACCCTTGCCATGGAAAATATGAGAATTCACCATAAAACACATAACCCAACTCGACGAACTTGCATACCATTTTTATCAACTTGTCTTAAAGGAAACTAAATTTGTTAAGGGTTTTGACCCGGATAACAAATCCACTGCACATATGGAATTAATTGGATATTCTTCGTGTTTCACTAAAGTTGAACAATTTCAAGAAGGGCCAGAGATAATTTGGATATCCATGAAGTTGCAGCTGACCAAGTTTCAGATAACATCAAAGAATTGATCAGTACCAATAAAGGTTATCGATAGCATGGCATAGTAGTAGACAAAAACCCTAGTTCACCAAATAATTCCCAAAAGAGTACTACATCAAGAACAAGATATAGGACTAGTGGTATTGAAATGAGAAAAACATCATCTGGAGGTTCGAATGATGGTGGTGATAAAGACCCACCAAGGAAATATCTTGAGAAATCCCATACAGTGTATACCTATGTTAAAAGAAAAAGAAATACACCAACAACAAGGTTGAGCATACCCGAAATCCAAGAAATTCCACGAGCAATGGATGCTGATGAGTTTATTGAAGAACCCAACTGGTCTACACAAATACTATTGGAAACCAAGGAAATTATTGAAGCCTTAGTTACCCAGGAACCATAAATCTTCGAGGAAGAATATATTACCTTGCACCACGCGTCCTACAATCGGGAATCCAAAAAATTGTTATGATCAAAAAGTAAATACAAGAAACAAAAAGTCACCAGAAAAGTGGAAATCATCAATTGATTTTGATGGGGTGGCACCATAAAAAATTGCACAATTCCATGGCACAACCAGAGAGGCTTTGAAGCAGTCTGTTGATACTATGGAAAGGGAAAATTCAAAGTTGAAAAAAAAGATAAAGGATCTAGAAGCAGCCTTAATTCCATGATTTTATTTCTATAGCCCCTGAATACAATCCAACCAACACTTGTGTTAGAAAACATTCTGGAAAGCAGGAGTAAATGTAAAGGTTCATCAAGCTTCTTCCAAGCCATAAGAAAGTATGTTGGGGATGCAATACAAAAAATAATTGACCTAATTGAATAAATTTGGGGTCTTTCTCAAAGTACTGCCAATTTTTCATCAAGAATTACAAATTTCAAGGAATACCTGGTGAAAGATTTAGAAATGATGAAGGATTTTATAAGGAAGTCGTGGGTACATTCTCAGCCAAAATTTCGAGCTTAACCAATGCCCACAAAAAAGAATAGAAGCCTTCTTCAGCTACCTGGATATGAAACAGATCAACACATGCTGGCTAGAGAATCAAACATTTGAGAGAAATGATAAGTGAGATATTTAAAAAAAAAAAAAAAGTGATTTATTCCTTAAACTTGCTGATCTTACAAAAAAACTTGATGGCCCTAATTTATTAATGGATACAATGATTTTATCAAAGGAAAAATTAAAAGATCAACTTGATGCATTAAAGGTAGCTTGGGAAAATGAATTTACCAAAACAATAGAGTTTTTTGAAGAAGAAGTTGAAAAGTGGTTAGTCAGGTATATCAATAGAAATAATGAAGTGGATGACATTTTTCATCAATCAGGCATGGACATGAGATAATTTGAAAATGAATTATTTGAGATCAAAACTAGGCATGAGATCATGGTAGCTCCTTTAAGGGAGTATATTGAAGACTGATTAAAAAGGCGTTAATCAAAATCACTGAGCTAGAAAATCAAGAAACAGTTGCAGTGATTATGCCACCTCAACCACATGATGCATCTACAAAAGAGGCACCTCTAAGAAAGTAAATGGTTATGGAAACTTTCCATCACAATGAGTCAAGCAACAACTTTGTTCCTCATTTTAGTCTATGTTTCTTCCACATTCATTCATCGTATTTCCTTCTATTTCTCAGTTATCTATGAATACCCAATTGATGCTTGATTTATTTCCTCTTGTCTTCCAGGTCTTTTCATTTTATGGTCTGTGGGAGCCCCATTGCAATCCTCTTTGAAGTGCGAGCGCAAATATTTTATTTAAAGACATTTACTTTGTATTTAAAGACTTATATTATTTTTGAGACTCCGAGAGAAATATCTTGGGATATTACATTATTGTATTCTCAAAGAATTTGATTTAAAGCTTGATATTTCAAATGTTTATCCATCACAATATTTTTGGTGTTTAATGAAATGATCATTGAAATTTCTCTACTATACGCGGTCCATTTTTCTTGTCTCCTTTCCGTGGATTTTTTTTACTGTCTTGATAAATTTTGTGATGGAAATGTGAGTCTTTTATTTATCATACTTATTTGGTTTATGAATCTTGTAATATATTGTATATAATCTCCTGGATGATACATGGTCCCAATCTCAGGTATTGTTTTGAATGTGAATATTATTTTTCAATAAGTATGGTCCTTCTCAGGCTTTGTTTATATCTCTGCATATAATTTCATAAGAAAAAGAGGAGTATTGCCTCTCTAAAAATGTAGGGGGATTCATATCCTCATGAGGTTGACCTTAAGACCGTAAAACAATCTTTTAGATCAACATTTTTGGTGACCATACTGGGGAGAGAAAAAGGTTGGTTTCACAGACCAAAATCTAATAACTCAACCTAACCCAAATCAATTAAATTTGCAAATTGGTATTATAAATCAACAAAGTGTATTGCATCAATTTTATAACTTGGAAATAAAAACAACAAGAACCCAAGAAGAACTTGAAAGATCATGGGAAACTCTTGCCCGCAAATAAGAAATAGAAATTGCAAGAAGACAAAGACAAAGAGATGGAAGTTAAGAAAAGATTGGAAACATACAAAGGTCCAATAACAAGAAGTAAGAGAAAACAACTTGAAACTTCTGAAGTTGGAGAAAGTTCTAGAATTGAGACAAAAGAGACTCAAACAATGGGTGACAGAGAAGAAAGAAACAAAAATCCCAAGAATCATGAAGAAAGAAATGAGAGACAAAGAATTCCACAAAGAAGGGTTAGAAATAGCCCACTCAATCTTCTAGGAGAACAACACCAATTGCCTACTCTTCCACAAGGAGTCTTGCCAATATTTTCAGAAGATGGAGTGATGGATCCAAAGAGACATATGGACCAATTCTTGGCTATATGTGAATTCCATCTAATAGAACAAGATGATGTAATGGTAAGAGTTTTTCTGCAAACATTGATAGGGTCGACCTATGAATGATACATGTTTCTTCCCACCCAATCAATTTCATTATTTGATTATCTAGAAGTTATGTTCATGACTATGTATGCATCCCTAATTGCATACCATACTTTTGTCACACAATTCACCCAAATCCATTTGAAAAAAGGTGAAAGAATTAGAGATTTCAACTTGTGATTTTTCAAGATGTTAAATCAGATTCCAGAAGAGAAAAAACCAAATAATCCAGTGATACTTGGATGCTATAAGAATGAAATGCAAAATATGCTATGAGATATGTTCAAATAGAAGATTTAGATGAATCTATGAGTAAAGCAATGAAGATGGAAGAAATTAGAATATAAACAAATGTTAATCCTGAGATCATTCTTAGGAAAGTTCAAAGGGAAATGGATAATCTTACTATAGCAAATCAAGGAGAATCAACCTTGAAGAATGTTGAAAAACAAGGAGTCGGTGGGGGAATATTCTAGGGTGTAATACCTAATGTAAGAAATGATCCAGCTACAACCCAAGAAACAAGGAGAAAACTAGAAATAGGTCAAATGAATATGACCATTCGACAGATGCAAAATGAGCTAACAATATTAAGAAGATTCGAAAATGTCGTCCCAACAAATTGAAATAAAGAGTCTCTGCTCATAGAAAAGAAGAATTCATATCTAGGAGCAAAGAACAAGAAATGATGACAAAAATGAAAAACATAGGACAAAGGCACTTAGCGTGCCAAATCCCAATGTTGTTGTGTTAGAAGAAACTATCGAGGGATAAAATTTTGAAGATCTTGATCAAGAAGCAAACATCATCCAAGATGAGATTTTGTAATCGGTACAAATAGATGAAGGGGAATCATCCTTTTATATTTTTAATGAAAAATACGAGTCCGATATTTTGCAAGAAAATGTTATCCAAACAAGAGCATAAGTAAACAATTTAAAGTCAAAAGAAGCTCCAGAAAAGGAAAAAACTAAAGAAAATCAAGAAGAGACAACAAAGAAACAAGTTGTTGCTAACCAGACTAAGAGTCCACAACAAATGACGTATAATGTGATTGATGATTTATCTAAAATTAGAATTACTTTGCATTTTATGGAAGTAGTGAAGATACCACAACAAAGGGAAAACTTGTTAAGGATACTTGATGGCTCAGATACAAGAACTAAAGATGCAATTATAAATTCCAAACAACAACAAAGCTTCTCATCAATCAAATCAAGAGGAAACGTCCCACCATTGTACATTACCATAGAAAATCATGATATTGTATTGCACAATTGTTTGGTTGATAGTGGGGATACCAACAATATCATGCCTTTAACAGTGATGCAAGCACTGGGAATGGAATGTAACAAACACTATGAGATTGGGGAAATAATCTATGCTATTGATTCAAGAAAGGTCCCATCCTACGGGGAGATTAAATATTTCTATGCATGGATAAATACAACTCCTCACATCACAATAGTATGTATTATTATAGTGGTCGGCCGGCCTCCAACATATGGAGTTGTTCTTGGCAGACATTGGTGCTCTATGATTGTAGGTTATACCATGAATGATGGAAGTTGTATGATGTTTCCTCACAAGTATGGAACAATGGTTAGAGTTCCCAGAGAAGTTAGAAAATGTGTTTCATTCAGGAAGAAAGAGAACAAGTTGATGAGGATCTATCTTGACGTTGGAATGGGAAACTATGTTGTTCATGATCCAGAGAAATTCAACATTATAAGCAAAGAAAAGGAGAACTCCTTTCAATGTTATTGGAAGATGTCCTTTGATGGTGCATGTTCTAAATCTGGAAATGGAGAAGGAATCATTTTTAAAATCCCCGAATCTATTATACATCCACATGCAATTAGAATTGAATTTCCATGTACTAAAAATGAGGCAGAATATGAAGCATTAATTCAAGGTATGATTCTTTCCATTCAAATGAAAGTTGAGAACTTGGTGATCATTGGTGATTCATAACTGATCATCAATCACATTAGAAAAAATACAGGGTTGAAAAGGAAAAATTAAAATGTTATGCAAGAAGTGTTTCACAGCTCATGGATTCCTTCAACTCTTTCAATATATCTGTTATTCCCAGAGAAAAGAACCAAAAGGTTGATTCATTAGTAGTAGTTGCATCCCTTTTCAACACATAAGATTCTCAAGGAAAATAAACTTATCATGTAAAGAGTATCTTTCAACCTTCAATTCCAGATAATCAAGAATACTTACAAGTTTTCAAAAATGATGAGCATGTTGTAAATTTTCTTACTGATGATGATATTATAACTAAAGTTGATCCAGAAGAAGATAAAAACTCATAGGGAGAAGTTCATGAACATAATCATAAACTTTCTCCGAAAAAGTAAATCAGTTTGGAATCCCTCTTTACGAGAGATGACCAAGCGAAAATGTGAAAACCACTGGAAGAACCCTTTGTCATAAAGGTCCAAGAAACACAGAAGATAAACATTGGTACTCACAAATCACCAAAATATATAAACTTGGGTACCATTTGCACTAATGAAGAAATTGATCAATACACTCAACTTTTTAAAGAATTTCAAGATCTTTTCGCATGGAGTTATCATGATTTGAAAGAATATGATAAATCAATATTTCAACATATCATACCTCTGAAAGGAGTTAAGCCATTCAAATAAAAGTTGAGAGTGACAAATCCTAAGATAAATCCTATGGTAAAAATAGAAATTGAGAAATTAAAGAAAGCTGGTATAATTTCTCCTATTAGACATTCAGACTGGCTTTCAAATCCAGTAGTGGTGAGAAAACGACCGATAAAATTTGACTTTGTGTTGATTTTATGGATCTCAATAGATTCAACATAAAATATAATTACCAATTGCCCAATATCAAAATGTTTCTTCAACAAGTTATAGGGTTTGCATTAATGTCTATGTTAGATGGGTTTTCAGGTTATAACCAAGTTCTTGTGGCAGATGAAGATAGACCAAAAACAATGTTTGTAACCCCACGAGGAACTTACGCTTATGTCATAATGCCATTCAGATTGAAAAACGTAGGTGCAACATTCCAGAGAGCAATGGATCATGCTTTCAAAAATTTCATTGGAAAATTCACTGCTCATTACCAAGATGACTTGACAGTTTATTGAAAATCAAGAGAAATACATATTAGACATCTTAGACAATTCTTTGAAAGGTGCATAATATATGGAGTATTACTGAATCCCCAAAAGTGTTTATTTGTTGTAACAGAAGGAAAACTCTTAGGTCATGATGTAAGTAAAGGAGTATATATTGACCCAGAAAGAAGGCATTCACAGAAATTAAGCAAGCCATTACTACCACCCTGTGCTTGTTAGTCCATATTTTGATAAGGATTTTGTATGGTATTGCTTTGCTTCATATGAGACCGTTTCCTCTATCCTTACTCAGAAAAATTAGAAACAAGAAAAACTCCCAATTGCTTTTATGAGTAAGACTCTACATGATTATGAATTGAATTATTCGATCATTGAAAAACAAGCCCTTTCTCTTGTTAAATCAATTTCCCATTTAAGAACATATAATCTATTAACTCACGTCATTGATTATGTTCCTCATTCCTCAGTCATAATTCTTTTGAATCAATAACTCGGGGAGGGAAGATGGGAAAACTGGTTGGCCAAACTTCAAGAATATGATTTAGAAATCAAACCTTTGAAAGTTGTCAAAGGAAAAGGTTTGTGTAAATTCATGAGGGATTGAAGTTGTAATCATTTCTCCTCCCAATGAATTTTGTGTTGTAATTCAAGGGATAAGTTTGGAAAATTTTGAATGGTATAATGATATAATATTTTATTTAAAATCTAGTCAATTCCCTCCTGAAATATCCTCAAAAGAGAGAAGGACTTTGAAAATAGAAACAAACCACTGTGTTTTAGTATTTGGAGTATTATTCAGACGAAATTTGGATGGTGTATTATTAAGATGTCTAGATCATTCACAATCTAAGGAAGTAATTTAAGAATTTCATAATGGGGTTTGTGAAGGACATTTTTCACCAGTTGTGATAGCCCACAAAATCATTCAAGCTAGTTTTTATTAGCCAACTATGTTCAAAGATTCCTACAAATTTGCTCAGAAATGCATCCCATGTTAGACTTTCTCAGGAAAGATGAAAAGAGTTGCAACAATGTTACAGACGAAAATGGTGGATAAATTCAATGGTATTTAGATGTGATCGGTCTAATAAATCCTAATTATAGCAAAGGCCATTCATATATCCTCACAAAAACTAACTATTTTACAAAGTGGCAAGAGGCGATGGCTTTAAGAAATGCAGATTCAGAACAATTGATTCAATTTTTAAAAGAAAATATTCTATCCAGGTTTGGTGTACCATAAAATTTTATAACGGACAATGGCTCAATTTTTATTGGATCAAAATTCACGAAATTTTGTGGTGAATATGGAATTACATAGGTCGGTCATCTAATTATCATCCTTAGGGAAATGGATTGGCAAAATCAACGAACAAAACACTAATCCAAATCGTCAAGAAAATTATTGAAGCTAACCACAAGAATTGACATAATAAGTTAATAGATGCACTCTGGGAAAGTTGTCTTACTCCAAAAGATAGTACTGGACATTCCCTGTATACTTTGGTGTATGGGAAGGGGGAAATATTACCTTTGCATGTGGAATTGAATTCCTTGACACTTATCATAGATTGTGAAGAAAAATAAGAACAATCACCAATGCACAAAAGATATAATAAACTCCTACAATTAGAAGAACATAGGAAACATGTGATATTGGCAATGAATAAGAGACAATAAGCAGTCAAGAAATATTTTGATAAAAGTGAAACTTCAAAGGATTTTCAAAAGGATCAATTAGTTTTGTTGTGGAACAAAGAAAAAGAAAAACCATCTTTCCACACGAAATTTGAAGCTCTTTGGATCGGTCCATATCAAATCGAAAAAGTGATTTCTTACAATTCATACTTTCTCAAGGATATGAAAGGAATAATCCAACCATTTCCTATGAACGAGAAACATTTTTTATGTTTATTCCCCTTAGTTAAAAATTTGTACATAGTCATTCCTGGTATTCCTTATACATATTTTTAGGTTTTTCCTTTTTATTTTCTTTTGACTCCATTTTTCCCAATGGAAGAAGATTTTGGATTCTCAACAACCTGCAGGGGGTGGCTATCCCACAGTTGGAGCCAGATGTTGATCCACATTCGTGGTCAATTTTTTGCTTTCATTTCACTATCCATAAAATTCTTCTTTTGTTTGTCTCTTTCCCTTTTTCCTTAGTATTTTTCTCCTTTATCAAATTTTCTCAACACTTAGCCAAATACAAGTAATGTGGGGCGGGGTTAGAACAAGTTTTGGGCTCGCAAATATTTAGGTACACAATTGTGCATCCTCCAAAATGCACTTCTTATTTCCGCATCCCCCAAATTAATTTTTTTTCACTTTCCAACACTTAGTTGTTTTTCATGAAATGCAGATATGGGGCCACACTCCATTCGTCAATTTTTTCTTAGGTCTATAGGTATGAAATATCGTATTCTCCAAAATGAACCCTCTACCTCCGTGACCCGCAAAACAAAAATTTCCAATACTTAGTCACATTTCCTGTTTCAATGTATGCCTCCTTACTTTTCCCCGCATACTCGCAAGTCTGGAATCCTGTGTTCTACATTATGCACTTTCCAACCCTCATACTACACTCCCATACTTAACACTTTTCATCTGCCATGACATCACATCACCACTTCCCATCACATTTATGATTCCCACCACATCTGTTGCCACTTGTGTAATCATAATACCATTATTAAATTCGTGAAACACTCATAAACCTTGCATTAAATTCAAATATCATGCAAGTTGGCAATGTTAAAGCAAGATTTACATTGACTGAACTATAAGGAAAATATGTGGTGAAATTAAATAAAAACTAATATACCAAGTTGTAAATATCGATAGTAACACCACCTATTTCCAAATCCAAAAGTAGAGAAAAGAATGTCAAGTAAGAAAAATGAGTTGTATTGTAGAGACACTCTAAACACACTTGGGCATGGAGATCAAGAGTTTCACTGGTCGAGGGTGTACAATTACTATAATACCCCTAATCCGAACCCCAATTGTAAATGAAAATGTAAATGTACATATATGTGCAATCTAGTTTGAAAAATTCCCTAGTTGCAATAAAACTGGAGCATGATTAGAAAGAAAAGGATAGTGTATCTAGGACCTGTGTCTGCCAATTGAGGATAAGAGTTCCTTCGATAAGAAAGACCGGTCAAGTCTCTTTGCTATCTCTTCCCTGCCTTTCCTGCCATTACGCCACGTAGGAGCCACAACAATCGGAACAATGTCAACTAGTTGGTTTTTTTGGAAAATATTCGTTAAAAAGTTCGCCAACTGGTCCAGGTGAGTTGTGTCCCCCCAAACCCCATCTGCACTGAGTGTGAAGTTGAGGTCCCCAACGACGATCAAATCCTTGTGAGCTAGCAAACCCCTAATATCCACCTTACTCCAAAAATAATTCCTTCCAGTACAGGGTTCATAGACATTTAAAAGGGAGAAGGATTTATTGTCTTCTAAACGAGTACCTGTCAAGAAAATGCCACCACATCTTAAGTAAGGTGTAAAAAAAAACTTATTTGGATCCTAAGACACTAGAAGTCCCCTTGAATTACCAACATAACTGATCGCACACATCAACCAATCAGGGCGAAAAGAAGTCATGAAAGATCTCGCCTTCATCTCAACAACCATAGTTTCTTGTAGAAAAAACTATATTCGGGAGCGTACTCGAGAGAAATCTACGAAAGGAGGCTGATTTCAGGGATCCTCCTATCCCTTTGATGTTTAAGGAGAGTAGGATCATGACTTGGCTCTAGCAAGGGCTTTCATGCCTCTAAGTGCCCCCGAATTAGAGTTAATTTGGATATGTTGTGAAAAGAAAGAGGTGTTGGTTCCCGCTCTTTTCTGAGCACTCCTGGTTTTTAAAGGAGAAAGCTCAAGCCCCAGTCCCCTCGACCAAGCAAAGTCCTTAGTCACTTCCTCCCCATCCCTTGTTACCATACGAGGATCATAAATAGACTCTTCACGACATAAGACAGAGTTTCCTTGATAAATAGGCAATGGAATGGGACCCGTAGCGTCTTTAATGGAGGGAACCAGGGTGTTAAGTACCCTATCAAGCGATCTTTCACTCTCATCATATTACTTATACTCATGTCCAAGACAAATATCACCAAAAGGCTCACAGGAAAAAACCCCATCAACTCTGTGTTCATAGGAGGGGCCCGCTACAACCCGAGGCTCACTGGGTGGGTCTGCTTCATCCCAAGTCTCTACAGAGGGAGTGATGGTGTTATGGGTTCCCACCCCATCTCCTAGGATCACTAAGTCGTCCAAAGTCTGCTCAAACTCCTCCCTAGAGAAATCAACAAACACTAATTCAGGATCCAACGCAAAGGAAGGGTCGAGTTTGTCATGTTCCAACGCTGACAGAGAGAAAAAAAGAGAAGGACAATGTTTCATAAGCTTACCCGCAAAAGTTGCATTTGTCACCTCTGGACTAGCCGCCATTATCACAGGAGAGTGATCTAAGCCAAAGGAGTTCACTCTAGGAGAAGTAGGATCAGATGCCTTCCAGAGCAATGAGTCCTCCGAGACGTCCTCCTCCACAGAGCCCTGACAGTCCCTTCTTAGGTGTCCGGTTTTGCGACAGAAAGTGCATCTAAAGGGTATACCCAAATAGTCCAGCCTTTGATGTAAAAAGTGACCCCTCCACTCAATTTCTAACGCCTACAGTAGCCCAACATGTAAGTCGACTTCAACCAACACCTTTGCCATACATTTTTCAGACGTCGAAAGGGAGCGTTCATCAACCATAATGAAGTGACCAAGTTTGTTTCCAATGGCCTCCAGTGCCCTTGTGTTCCAAAGCTGCAAAGGAAGGCCTGGTAAGAGCACCCAGAGGTGGCGGAAGAAAAAATAGTCAGTAGCTGGGTCAAAGCTAGCCCACCAACATTTTAGCATCAAGTTGCTGCCTTCTATGACCCAAAGCTTTTTAAGAATGAGTAGAGTGTCTTTTGGCGACCTAAATATAAAACCAAGCTAGCCCCTCGACAACATCAAGATCTCAGGAGAGTATCCCAATAAGGGAACCCAGGAAGACTGCGTCCAAAGAGAGATGGGTTGCTTACACAGAGAGTGATAAGAGAGACGTCCTACCAGAGCACTAAGTGCCAGGTTACAAGTCTCCTCTAGGCCAATGTTGGTGCCCATCCTCCGTTTGTTTATTTTTTGGTTTCCACACTAGTTTCCGCGACACAGAACCCCCCTGCGCTCTAGAAAGTCTTCCTTGCTGGTTAGCTTGTAAAGACGGTTTCCCAGTAAAACCCGAGCTAATACCTATAGGCCCCTGCTTTGCAAACACATCCGGTTTTTGAACTCCACAGGAATGAGAGGGAGAGCCACCGTTTTTTTGAAAAAACACCTTACCTGCAGTCAGGAACTGCTTTGAAGTGTTAACCGTAGACAACATTAAATATTGTTTAATGCTGATCCCCACACTCATCTCATCGACTGAGGAGAACAAGCCAACCCTGTTCCAATGTGCCTCGTCAACCACACCCATAAGTGCACTGACCTCACCTTCCATAATGGAAGCTTCTAACTACTAGTTTCAATCTGCCACCTAACTGTTCAGTGCGCTCCACTAGTGATAGTCAGCTCATAGCTCACAACTAGAGGAGGTTCTTAAGGGCGTGAGTTAAAATTGAGGTAAGACGACAAGTACCCGTCACTTCGGTCTGAGAAAATCAGAAAGAGGAGTAGGGAAACTGGCTGTGGGCCTAGGTTCTACAACACCTCTAGAGTTAGTCCAAACGCAACTGCTAAAATAGCAGAAATACATCAATAGTAACTAAGAATCGAGACAACTCCAACCTTTTCAGAGAAAGCTCTAAAAATTACCTTAGGCACAAAAAAGTACCAAAGGGAGCCTGAAACTCGCCCTATCCGCCATTGTTCAAAATGTGAACCCTCTCTAATAAATTGGTTCTCTTATGGTGTAAGTAACCAATTTATTAGAGAAAGCTCTAAAAACTACCTTAGGCACAAAAAAGTACCAAAGGGAGCCTGAAACTCGCCCTATCCGCCATTGTTCAAAATGTGAACCCTCTCTAATAAATTGGTTACTTACACCATAAGAGAACCACCATGTTAATTACTATGGAGTGCCAAAAAAAAAAGAAAAGAAAAAGACGACAACGTTGAAATTGCTACCTAAAAAATTGATACATTAAAGACAACGTTGAAATTGCTACCTAAATATTTGATACCACCATGTTAATTACTATAGAGTGAAAAAAAAAAAAAGACAACGTTGAAATTGCTACCTAAAAAATTGATACATTAAAGACAACGTTGAAATTGCTACCTAAATATTTGATACATTAAAGACAACGTTGAAATTGCTACACATTTGGGCATGCAGAGTTAACTTGGAACTGTCATAGCTTTCAAGTTTCCAACCATGATGGATAGATGCAGATAGGACTCATGCTGGATCTATGAGCCCTTTTTTCAGAAAAAATAGGGCTATATGATCCTTTCCGTCTGGATCGTGCCCCGTATCTCAAATGCATTCTATGAATTAATTGAGCTCGGTTTCTTGTATTAATCGATTCACACTTACATTTTGGGTGCTGCCCATTGATTTGGGCGGTAGCTTGAAAACTTTCCAGGTTCCCAAATGCGGTATGTTTAACGTTTTTACTACTTATCAAATAAAATTCCATGAATTATCACAGCACTCATGTTCCACTCATGTCCCAAATGCCTTTGAATTGCATCATTTAACAGCACTCATGTTACACTGATTCCAGGGCATTTTTATTGTTCTCTAACTAGCGCAGACCCATCTAAAGTCAGGCCTGATACGAGGTTATATATATTCGGTTTCAATATTTATTATTTTGTTCATTTGTATGAACTCTAGTCTAGATATATATCCTTTGAGGTGCATAACAAACCTTGGGTTTACAATGAGATGGGTTTCTGTTCGTGTCCATATTCAGTGCATTGTTGTTACATACACAGATCTGCACACACAGACATGAAGAGTTGATGTATTACTCACCTCGACCTAGGCTATAATGCATCTCGATTCTCTATACAGTGATGTAGAATATGAGCACTAGCAGGTATGGAAGCCTAAGAAATTCGCTTATTCTTGTCCAACGGACCCATGTTGGCTCAAATTTATATTAAATTTTCAGTCCTTTCTATTGCAGCCACATTTTCCAAAGTAGGATAAAGGCTTCGGAAGGAAGGATCCAGTAACGGATACAAATTATTTTCTCGCAAGTAAATTATGATAACTTATCTTAACTATTAAGTCCATTAGAGGAGCTCTACAGGCTCTTCGATCAAAGAATAGAGAAAGTGAGTCATACTTATACTTTACAGGATGCGTTTGCATAAAAGAAGCATCGAGAAGCTGCAAGTTACAGGATGCGTTTGCATAAAAGAAGCATCGAAAAGCTGCAAACAAATCAATGCAGGGCTGTTGAAATAAACTTATTGTCCTGTCAAACTTGGCCCTAAGTATAACAATGACGAACTTGAATTTTAATTTTGTGTGGTTGATATCATACTCCCATTTGACTTTACCTAGCATATATCTTCCGTTTTAAAAAAAAATATTTCCGAAGAAAAATTATGGTAATTTCATTAATCAAGTAAAACTGCTCAAATGAGCTACATATTACATCCGCTCCACAGAGCCTTCAAGAAAAGGCAAGCTAGGGTTTGTATATTCTTTAAGATTAGAGAAAAACCTCTAAGATCCTGAATCTATCATCCACTCATAATCCAAAAACCAGGCTCATGAGAACCTTGAACTATAATGCCAAAGCACATGATCAAAAGTCTGCCAAAAACAAAACAGAAAAAAATCAGCAAAGATCGGGCATTGTACCCCATCCATAACCAAATCCCCAAATAGGCACTGAGTCCTAAAATTAAAATTACCCTTCTACTTTTGCCCATTCCTCTTCGAGCTTCTGGTACGTGAACTTGGAGGTGGGGAGGGTTCCAGAATGGAGGGATCCAATTTTCATTTTAAGCATTTTCCATTCTTACCTGAGATAGCCATTGCATCTGAATCTCAAACTTGGGACAAAGCCACCACCAATGAAGAGGAAGGGAACTTTTGCTTCTGATATTACTATGAACCAAGATCGCGTTGATCTGACAATGTTCTAACATTACTAGTTCTGAAAACATTGACCTAAAACCCTAATCTGATGTTGGGGAATGAATTGACATTCTCAATAAGCTGGGATAACTCCCCCAGTGAGTAGTTAATGGGAGCTTCCACACCTGGCCATATGAGACCCACCATGTCATCCACTATAATCCCCTTGAAAGCGCCGATGTAGGACCAACCCTGGAATGAGATTTGAGATTTGACTAAAAGGATTCAGAACTTTGATCAATCCCTGCCTTGATCTTGCAAGAGGATGGATCAATCACCCTACTTTTAGTGGAAAATTGCCTAGATAGATTCTCACTAACAATGACACAAGTGTTTGGGCCAAACTTTGAAGCATCCAAGCCTGCTGCAACCAACCTACCATCCACCAATGAAGTTTATGAGGATATTGGCTCCTCCAACTTCATCTCAGCTGCATTGGCTAAGGAAAAGTCTGAGGATCCAACAATGGACAATCCTAATCCTCCTTTCACATCATATGAATCAGACAAGCAAATGCTCTTTGGGCCTCCACCATCCAACTGAACCACCTATAATGCCAACCCATCAGTGTTGCCACATTGTCTAAAGGGGATTGGATTACCTCACTAATCAGGGGAAGAACTATTGCCTTATCCAACTTTACTCTTGTCCCGCCTCTGGATTCATCCCCTATTTCTATCTGCCTAGTCTTAGCAACTTTCCCCTCCAAAGGGACCTTATTCTTAGTGTTCTTAGAGATTGAATGAAGAACTCTGAGATTCCTCGCCTTGTGATCCAAGGACAACTTGATCACCTATGTCTCTACCTCCTTCATCTCTTGGATGCTTGGAACTCTTCCTCAAAGCCAATTCATTTTTGGGACAAGCCCTAAACAAATGACCATGAGAGAAGTAGAACTAGCAACAAAATGACAAGTTTTCATAGTCCACCCGTTGAAGCCATCGATGCTCTCCCAATTCAAATATTATTTCCTCTGGCAACCCACCGCCAATAGAGGCCAAAATCATGATTCGTTGGATTCCAATCTACTTTAGGGTTCTTGGATTTGTGCCACAAAATGATCCCAAACAATCTCCCACCAAATGCAAAATCCTCTGATCACACAGGTGCAATGGTAACCTCGGTAAGTCGAACCCACATAACCAACAAATCCTTTGAAGTATGTTTTGAGTAAAAAATATTGTTCTAGTGTTTTAGAAACAATCTAGAAGATTCAAAGCTCCATGGATCCCATTTAAAACTACCTCCTTACCCACCGAATTATCAAAAGGAAAATAATAGAAGCCTCTTTGCAAAAGGGAGATCCATATCTTACCTCTTGCTAGTGATGACTAATAAGTGTCGACCTAGTCAAGCAATTTATTGATCTACGGCTTCGGGCAATAGAAATATGCTATCAGTATCCTCGATTGTAGTTCTTTTGCTTAGTCCAAATCCCACTCAATAGGGAGGGGAAGCCTCACCGCAGCGGTAGATCGAATACATTCTTCCTTTCTACAAAAACCCTAAAACCCTTTTTGACAACACCACCTCCCTCATCGTCCATTGCCCACTCAAGATCTAGCATATATCTATCTTAACCCTGGATTTATTAAGTATCGAGCGAGATAAAAAAACTTAGCTGCAAACCTCTTGCCTGCTTAAAATATGTTGGGTTAAGATGGATCTATGCTAGTTTATTTTTTGTTTTTAATTTAATTTAATTTTTTATGTCAATGTAATTAATAAGTAAATGGTTTTGTTTTAATTTTTATTTTTTATATGAGATGCACACATTTCTTTTTTTTAAATTTCAGTTTATTAGCATCACATGGATTATTTTCATTTTTGTAGAATGCACCTAGCTTCTCTTGGTGCAAAGATACGTGGATTAGGTCCAACTTAACACCAATATTAGGAAATTAGCATGGGAGGTGTCACTTCCCAAACTAGCAACCCTTGGGGGTATGCTATGGGGATCACAATGGGGATCACACATCATGGGAAATGCACCACTGTCATCTTAGCACGATCGCCCCTTCACTTTAGGCCAGCTCCTAGAGACCAAGGGGGGTGTCCCAATCCTTCCAACTACACACCTCAATATAGGTTAGATAGACCAGTGCCTTAATAACCAAATGCCTTAAGAATACTCAACCATTAGTTAGGGCAATAACTACCATAATATAGAGAGGGTTAGGAGCTAATTTTAACAAATGTTGAGCTCTGAAATAACAGTCACAACAGAAATACAAACCAGCACTAAATAAATCACTTTTAGGGTGAGGAAAATGATGTTTCTTACCTCTAATGAGTGAGATTTCACCATACAAACCAAGAATAAATGTTATACCTGTATTACTGTTGATTTCTTTTTGTTTTTCCAACAATTAAAGTATTGTATTTTTTTATTATTATTTAATATGCAAAAGGATCACAACTGAAAGATAGATATCCATAGAACAATAAGATATATCCTCAGGGAAACCCTCAAGGGGGAGAAAACCCTGCAAACTTTCCTCTGTATAGATTCCTCCAACATGTACAATGTCATACAATGCTCTTTCACGAAATCAAGACCAAAGAGACCCAGACACGAACCAAGAATAACCTCCTAGATATGTGCGTACTACTCTCTTGTACTTATATTCAATGAATGATCAAATTGACTTGATATAACCTCTATTTATACTCTAAAAGACTTAGAAAAATGACTTATCAATAAACCCTTTCACAATTACACTTAGGAATAACCAATACAATTACACTTGGGAATAACTTCTTAATGAGGAAGGTATTTTATTGGGCACAAACTCTAACATTGTCGCCATCCACACGAGCTCATGACCATTGACTATCGGACACACGAATCTATACATCACAGGAAATCCATAGTGACTTCACAGCATGCATCCAGGGCCAGTGGGTAGCTCTCCAATAGCTACAACATGTCATCATAAGACTATCCAGTTTCTCGCAGAAAACTCGGATATCTTATGCATGACATCCGGTATCCTGCGACAACATCTGTACCTCGTCTCTTCAGCATGCATCTAGGGCCGGTGGGTAGCTCTCCAATAGCTACAACATGTCATCATGACATCCACTACCCTGAGATAACATCTGAAGCCATCACTCCCTCTGAAGAGGGACTAGGCCGAGCTTGTCCCTGAAGTACTCGAACTTTGTCCTTAACAATGGCTTTGTGAGCACATCCGCAATCTGCTCATCGGTAGTCACATATTGGAGCCTCACTGCTCCCTTCTGAACCATATCCCTGATATAGTGATACCAGATTTTGATATGCTTCGAACTATCATGAAACACCGAGTTCTATGACAACTTTATACAACTCTAGTTGTTGCACAAGATACAGGTCGCCTCCATTGCAATATCGAATAATCCAGTCAGCGATTTCCAAAGCCACACTGCTTTGCGACTTGCTGCACATGCTGCCACACACTCTGCCTCAGCCGTATTGAGTGCTACACATGACTGCTTCTTATTGATCCATGAAGTCATACCGGATCCCAAAGTGAAGCAACATCCTAATGTACTTTTCCGGTTTGCAACACTACCGGCCCAATCTGAATACGAATATCCAAGTAAACTGATCTCACTGTCTGCAACATACTTGAGCCTATAGTCCACTGTACCTTTAAGGTACCTCATCACATGTTTTACTGCAATCAGGTGAACACGTTTGGGGTC
This sequence comes from Picea engelmannii, assembly GCA_009831015.1. Lineage (NCBI taxonomy): Eukaryota > Viridiplantae > Streptophyta > Pinopsida > Pinales > Pinaceae > Picea > Picea engelmannii. The sequence goes on along the minus strand of ML777526.1, from coordinate 151,037 downwards.
AACCATGTACTGACCATCAATCTGACCATACCATGCTCTCGGTGCCTGGTTCAATCCATATAATTCCTTCTTTAACCCGCACACATGTGTCTCGCTGTCATGTGTCTTGAATCCTTGTGGTTGTTCCACATAAACCTCTTCCTCTATTATCCCATTCAAAAATATCGTCTTCACGTCCATCTGACGAACCTTCCATTTCATCACAGTAGCTATTGAAAGAACAACCCTTATTGAAGTATATCTTGCCACAGGAGCAAAAGTCTCCTCGTAGTCAATTCCTTCCTTCTGAGAAAATCCTCGTGCTACAAATCTAGCCTTGTATTTCTCAATGCTTCCATCTACAACAT
>ML777526.1:113506-128578 GCA_009831015.1 Picea engelmannii | reverse complement strand
TTTGACCCAGATTGCATTAGGGACGTCTCCCTTGGACTTGCCCTCCTGAATAGAAAGAGCTCCCCATCGAGGTGACAGTGGGTGGGGAAGCTCCTGTTACGCCGGTTTCAAGCCCTGACTCAAGCCCTTTGGACCTTTCCTACTAACCGTGCGATAACACAGCCGACTACCCCTCTCTCATCAGATCTGCTCCATTCTATGAAGCCGACCACCCTACCACAGTTCTGCCCTCTTTCTAGCAGTCGACCCTTCTATTCCTGTGTGTGACATAGCTGTTGGTCACCTCTGAAGGCTGCCGTCTAACTCAATATACAAATCTGGAATCTTTGTGGGCCACAACTGTCTTTTCACTTGCTGTCACACCTTCTTGAGTTGGCTGATCCCTCTATGTGTGTGGCTAAGACAAGGGTTTACTGTTCCAAATTTCAGTTTGGGGTTGTTGTCTTGTCTTTGGGGTTTTTCTACTGTGGCAAAACTTTCTCATATTCTCTTTGACAAAGATCTAATCCTTAGTGATTGATCTATGAGTCCTAAACTATATCTGAGCATAATTCAAAGGTGTTCATCTCACTTGTGTGCCAAGCTCTTCCTTCATTGCACAAGAGGTAAATTACAGAGGTGAGTTTCAGTTGCTTTTATTTCAGTTTGAATAATTTTGTTTAAAGCTCAGATCTACTAGTTTGCTAGCTCATAAATAATGATTGTTTTAGATCTTTGATTATTGTACTCAGATCTATTATCTTGCATACTCAGAAATAATCATTTGATTCAGATCTACTAGTTTACATACTTGTTTGGTTCAGATCTACTAGTTTGCTTTACTCATAAATAATTGTTTAGTTCAGATCTACTAGTCTGCATATTTTATCATTTAGATCTAACTGTAGTGTTTCAGATCTCTGTATTTCTTATGCATCTCTGATCAGAGTTTTTGATTTAGATCTACTGTGTACTTGTTGATGTAGCTAACAGATTTTTAAAAGTATATTTTTCTGTTATTTTCCCTATTTCTAACATGGGATCAGATCTTAGGGCGTGAAAAGAGCTCAAGAAGTGCAGACTTGAGCCTGCATGGATCCATATTGTTATGGTTTGTTTTGTAGATCAACAACATCTCATTTACTAAACTGATCCAGAACTCAAAATGGCCTCCTCTTCAGTCAAAGTTGAAGATAGACTTATAGGAGCCTCCAACTTCAATGCTTGGAAATGCAGGATACTTAACATTCTCGAAGAAAGTGAACTAGAAGAGTTGATTACTAGAGTAATTGAAGAACCCACTTCAAACACAGCCAGGGCAACATACATGAAGAAACAAGCCAAGGCTAAAAGAATCATTTTTGATTCTGTTAAGGATAGCATGATGCCCATCATTGGTCATCTCAGGACTGCCAAAGATTGTTTTGATGCTTTGACAAATCTTTATGAAAAGAAGGCACCAAGTTAGAAGAGAATATTGAAGAAATAACTACGTACTTTAAGGATGGGAAAAGATGAATCAATTGTTGCCTTCTTCTCCAAGATTGCTCAAACCAGAGATCAACTTATAGCAATAGGATTTACTGTAGATGATGATGACCTTGTGCAAACTGCAGTTGATGGACTCCTTGAGTCATGGGGAGTTTTTCTCGCATCAGTCAATGGAAGAGAAGCTCAACCTAACTTTGACAGATTATGGCATGACTGCTTAGAAGAAAAAGGAAGACTCAAAAGCATAAATGATCATTCAACTCTAAGATATCATGCCCTTTCAGCGAAAGCCAATAAATGGAAGAAGTTCCCTAAATCTAAAGGCAAAGGTAAGAAACCTCAAGGTAAGTTATCTCATTTTAATCCTCATTTATCTAAAGTAAAATGTTTTAACTACAATAAGCTAGGACATTATGCAAGAGATTGCAGGAACCCTCCCTCTTAGCAGAGAAGAAAATAAAAGTTCTAAGCCTTAGTTACTACCGAAGAGGCTAAACCTCAAGAGGAACCTCAAAGAAGACAAACTAGGGTAGCCACCAAAGAGCAAGAACGACATCAAGAATATTGTCTCATCTCAACTCTTTCTGGCACTATAACCAAGTCGGAGGAGATTTGGTTAATGGACAACGGTGCTTCCAAACACATGACAAGCTTCAAACAAAATCTTGCAAACTATTGGGACAAGAAATTCAATGTAAAGGTAGAACTGGGTGATGATGGTACTTATGACATAAAAGGTTTTGGATCTGCTTCTTTCCAACTTCAATCAGGTAATATTTTTCATATTGATGAAATTCTTTATGTTCCTGGTTTAAAGAAAAATCTAATCTTTGTTGCAGTGTTAGAAAGAAAATGATACTCACTAGCCTTCACCAAAGGGAAGACTCTCATGTGGCCCTCAAATGGAGATATGAGCACTGCTATGACTATTGGAACTTGTGAGAGTGGACTTTATAAAATGTTAGGTCAAGTTGTTCAAGAACTAGCTCACGAGATGATAAATCCCTGCGAGCTCTGGCACAAGAGGCTTGTACATCTCAACTACAACGCACTTCCAGGTTTGCAAAAGATGGTGACAGGTATGCTAGTTTTTTCTTTTGAGCATGATAGTGTTTGTAGAGGTTGTGCACTCGGTAAGAATACAAAGAAACCCTATCCTCACAGCAATAGAAAATCTAATAGCATTCTAGATCTAATTCATTCTGATCTTTGTGGGCCCATGAGTGCCCCATCTATGAATGGCTGTATTTACTATATCATTTTTATTGATGACTATTCTCGTAAAACTTGGATTTACTTTTTAAAGACTAAAGATGAATCTTTTAGCAGATTTCAAGATTTCAAGAATCTTGTTGAAAATCAAACAGGCAGACACATCCGGGTTTTCAGAACARACAATGGTAAAGAATTTGACTCCTTCAAATATGATGAACTCTGTCGGGCTTCTGGGATTAAGAGGGAGCTGACTGTGCCATATAACCCCCAACAGAATGGGGTTGCAAAAAGAAAGAACATAACTATCTGTGAAGCAATCATGACCATGATGTATGACCAGAACATACTGTTATCGCACAGTTTGTAGCTAGGAGAAAAGACTATAAGGTAGAGGGTCAAACTGGCGTAACAGGAACCTATCCCACCCAATGTCACCACGATGGGATGGTTCTTTTTGTTTAGGGAGGTGAGGCCCAGGGGAGACGTCCCCGATGACCTGGGGCTTTGAAGGGGCTAAAGGATAATCAGACAATGACAAGTTTCCCCTTTCACAGATCACCGCCAATCAGATGTTCCCGGTTAAACAACCAATAATAAAGTAAAACCCAAAGAAATGTACCTGCCTGGAACAAGACAACAACAAACTGGCACGTGCAAGCTATTTCAATAGGTTAGTACTTCATATCAATCAAGAACTATCTAATGAACTTATAAGCAATTTGAATATAAATATTGACGGAGTCAATGTTTATCAATAGCAGTAAAAATCATATGACTTCATCAATAATTATTAGAATGATGTGGCATTCAATGTAATAAACCAACACTTCACTCAATTTATGCCTAAAACCACATTCAATTGCTCACAAGATGAAACGTTGCTGCAATAAAGATGAAATATCCAATAATGACGTCAACAACTTAGGGTTAGTAGGGTTAGCTAGAGTTAGGGTTAATGTAGTTAGGGTTTCAATTCAAAAGCTTTGAGAGGGTTTAGATCAAGTTCTACTTCAACGTTTGAGGTCTTAGATCAGTGCCTTAGGGTTTAATGGAGTCATAAGTGAAGGACGCACAGGTTGAAGGAGGCAAAATTTCAAGGACTAGAGGGAAAAGTTTTGAAGTGTTGCTAAAGCAGGGCCTCAAAATCGGAACCCTAGGGGAGAGAGGCTCACTCTGGTGTTGCTAAAGCAAGGCCTCGTGCTCTCTCCTCCTTCCCGACAAATGACTAGCTCAATAATAACAAAATATAACCAAAACAAGAGGGTTTGATGAGGGAGGTGTTGCTAAAACAAGGCCTTTTAGCAAACCCTAGAAAGAGTACGACCCTAGTGTAGTAGATCTAGGCCAGGGACGTCTCACTCTTCTTGGCTTTCAATTGGTACAGCTAGCAAAGAGGAAGAAGAAATAGGAGTGTAGCTACGGCTAGGATGTTTCTTCCTTCTTCAATGGCTGAAAGTTTCTCTATCAGGGGACATGAGACAAGGACCTACTTGTGTGCTTGTCACCTAGGGTTTTGATTAAGCAAAATCATAAATACACGCAAGAAATTAAACTACAACCATTCGTTTAAGAAGTTTTGCAGAAAAATACTTACAATTCATCAAGAAATAACCATGCAAACCCTAGTTGTAACACTTTCCTTCAAGAGAAACACCATAAAATGCCAAAAATTGTCTTCCTTCAACAAGTGCGCCTCACTAGATCAGCCAAAACCCTAGAATAGGGCACAAATTCCAGACCTCACCAAGTGGTGAGTGAAAGATGATGATAAAATGAGAGTGAAAATCCCTCATTTATACAAAACCTTGACTTAATTTTACATTTTAGGTCAGGTAAAAGGCTGACAAGGCCAAATTGTCAAAATCATACTGTTTTACATTAAATTGTCAAATTAAAACCCTAATTGAGCTATAAAAAGATAAGAAGCCCCTCTAAGGGAGGCGTTAGCTCCTTTTAGGGCAAATGGGGCATCCTAGAGCAAAACATTAGCCCTTCTTGGGCTTCTCCAACCTGCCACACGTGCCAATATTGCCCAATCTGCCTCCCAAAACGTCCATACTGCTGCTGACATCATGGCTATGATGGGTGACGTCCTAGGCCTTCCAAGGCCAACGTTTCACTGAAAAGGGCCAATCCCCCTAGGTCAAGCTCTGTCGGGGTGCCTCTGGTGGAACATCCTCTTCTTCTTCGATGCAAGACACCGATCCATCTCTGTCTCGTCTCTGCCCATGGTGGGGTCTCAACATCCATCTGATGGGCTTTTCAGCCCCTCCACGTCTGAACTAATCATCGCCCCATGTGTACCGGTCCAAATGGTACTTGTTCGTCGGGTATGGTCCTGCACATCAAAGGCTACGCCCTCCATGGGCTCATCAGTCACAGGGATCATAGCAATGTCAACCACATTTCATCATTAATATTATTAAATACATGCATAAAATCCCTAATACATCAATCAATAGCTCAAAGACGTTACACAAGCCTGCAATACAAGTCTGAAAAGGACAAGGCTTCCTATTGGGCTAGTGTCCACAGAAAAAGGAAAGTTCCCAGAGAGACCTCATCCAAGCCATGTAAGTGGATGATGTAGTCAGGGGATGTCCAAGCATGTGGGTGCAGTAAGGGCCAAGGATGCAACATGTTACCTGTGGGTGCCTTTGTAGAAGGCGAGTTGTCCCTGTCATGGATGCATTTTTTCCAAGCCCATTCTTGCCTTTATTCTTTTTATTCTTTTATTTTCTTTTTGTTCAAAAGCTAATTAGGGGACACTGCCTTGGCATGGTGACCAGAGCTGACAACGTTACCCACAAGTACTTTCACAGAGATGAGAAGGCTGGCTCATGATGAGACCCCCTTTTCCTTGGCCATGCAACCAAGAGTCATTGCCCTGACGTGATAACCAGCTGGTGGCAATGTCATACTGCTAGGTACCCATGGACCAAATAGGCTGGCTCGTGATGAGACTCCCTATCCTCTGATTAGGTCTTGTTTTATTATTTCTTCGGGTCCCTCTTGTTTCTTGTTGAGAATTTTTTTATTGCTTTCTCGGGGATCCCTGGGCGAAGCATCTCGAGGTTTATTCTTAGGCTTTTATCTTTTACCAGCTTGCTTTTACCTTCTAGGCCTTTAGCCCCTTCTTCCCATGAGGTAAGGTGCAGTCCTGAAAATAGGTCAACCTAATGCCCGGACAAGGGGAATGGGATAGATGAGCGGGAAACAAGATGTAAAAGTGGTAGTATGATGGGAGTGGACGATGGCTTTTCAGAAATCCCTCCAGTGGCAAACCAAAAACCTATAGACACAGGCTTGCTAGGGCACCCTATCAATCCCCCCAAACATGGTCAAGTGGGCAAATGTAAGATCCAAGCAGTTGTTAGAGATAAAATGAATCAGATGCATATATTCAAAGGTTTCAATAATCAAAAGCGACACATACCATGATACCTGGACCAATTACCTCATGGAGCAAGAACCTTTTCTGATACAGGACCAAGCCGATGGTGATGGATGCTGTTGTTGCTGACAAGGCAAAGACAATGGAAGAAGAAAAAGTGGGCCCTCCAGGGCCATGCTCAGGTCAATCCTGCTCTCGGTACTCCATGTCTAGGACCTGTGGGCCTCGAGACATGATCTCCTTGTTATCCCAAAAAGTGGGGATAACACATACCATTATCTCTTTGGGCTGAAGTTGTCAGTACTGCAGTCTACATTCAGAACAGATGTCCGCACAAAGCTCTTGAAGAGAAAACTCCAGAAGAAGTTTTCATTGATATAAAGTCTTCAGTTGATCACTTGAGAATCTTTGGCATTCGAGTCTATGTTCACATCCCAAAAGAAAGAAGGACTAAGCTAGAGCCCTCCGGACAGAAAGGAACCTTTGTGGGATACAGTGAAACCTCAAAGGCTTACAAAATTTATATCCCAGGTCAAAAGTTCATCGAGGTCAGCAGAGATGTGACCTTTCATGAAGAAACAACTTTTCGTTGGGCCAGAGAACTTCCATGTGATTCAGGGGAGCAGGAAGCTCCATCTCTTGAAACTTTAGATTCACCTCTTCCAGATGAGCAGAGAGAGGAGACCTCAGAACTTCCAGTGGATCCCTCAAGGGATACTATTGAGTTTCCTTTAGAAAAACCTCCTATTAAAAGGAAACCAGCATGGTGTCGGGAAATTCTAAAGGAAGCAGAAAAACATTCAGCTCCTAAGGGCACTTTCAGAGAAAGCAAGAAACCAGATAAGTACTCCAGTCTTATAGCTAAGTTGAATCTTGTGATTGATTCAGAACCTTCCACATTTGAAGAAGCCTCCAAACATCAAGTGTGGAAAGATGCTATGATAGAAGAATATGATTCAATTCTAAAGAGTGATGTATGGGCAGTGGTTCCTAGACCCCGTGGCAAATCAATGGTAACTTCCAAATGGATTTATAAGATAAAGCATGCAGCAGATGACAGTATTGAAAAATACAAGGCTAGATTCGTGGCTCGTGGTTTCTCTCAGAAAGAAGGAATTGACTATGACGAGATCTTTGCTCTAGTTGCCAGATATACTTCCATTAGGATTATTATCTCTCTTGCCACAGTTTTTGGTTGGAAACTTCACTAGATGGACGTTAAGACTGCTTTTCTTTGTTGATGATTGTAGCTATGTGAGACATTCTCCAGCTTACAAACCTGTGAGACATGGATCATTGCAGCTATGTGAGTCTTTCTCTCAGCTTACAAACCTGAGAGAAAGCCCCTAAGAAGGGTACTACGTGGCTCCTGCCTGAGACAGAGCTAGGAACGTAGAGATGACCTCCTCGATTCAGAGAGTTGAGACGAACTCTAGATGATTATCTAGTGGGAAAGGCGATCTGTTGAGTTAGACATGCCTGTGATTGAGCACAAGGTGAACGTGTGAAATCCCAAAGTGTTGGGTGCATCGTCATGTGAACAAGAATGAAGATGATGTATTAGCCTCCTCTGAGCTGCAAGAGTTGACGAGAAGACTCTAGATAATTCTCCTATGTGAGGCAGTGGGAAAGAAGATCTGTAGAGTGGACGTGCCTGTGGACGAGCACAGGTGAACGTGTGAAGATCTGGTTCTTCTGTGTAATGTAGTGAACTAGAGATATGACATCCCTATGGATGTGCCCCTAGTGGATGAGCACTAGTGGGTGTATCAGATCCTTTGCTGTATGTTGTTCAAGAGTCAGACCTGCCTGTAACCCTAATTGTAATGTAAAGGGTACAGGTCGGCCCCACCTTAATGTGATTAATAATAAATGTAAAAGATAATTAATTTGATTAATATTAATTATAATATAATAATAATAATAATAATAATTATAATGTGAGTTAGAGAGGTCGGCCCTGTTGAGCCAATAGACACTTATGTTGACAGGTTTAGGTTAGTATACGTAAAGCTAAAATACGCATTGTGGAAACACATCGTTCATGTGAGTTTGGAAATTTCAGCAAGTACATTTACTTGGGAAAAGTGCGCACCTCTCTTGGGTGCTAGTCTTCTAGGTTTTGAGCACCCTCTTGTGTGCTAGGTCTTCCTTGGTGGTGAAGGTCTTTCTCTTGAAGAATGTAGCAAAGGATTTGGCTGGGTTTTCTACCCTTGTTGAGAAGGGTTTTCCAGGATACTTTTTGTGTTCTTGTGCATGGTGTTTCTTCTTGTGATCTTGGTTGCTGCAATATTATTGTTTATGGTAAAGTGAAATGATAAAAATGGAATGAACTTCATGTTTAACCTAGCTTATGAAAAATTAACATGGTATCAGAGCATAGGTCTTGAAGAACCCATTGCACAAGCTACAAGATTTTACCAGTCATCCCTCCTCTTCTGCAGAATCGTACGACCCTCCTAGGGTTTCCAGAAAATCTGTACGACCCCCTTCTTTTGAGTGTTTCAGCACTTGGAACTTAGACGTTGGGGCTAAAATTACCATAGGAGTGTACGACCTCCTTCAAGCGCACCTCCAACAAGCTTCAGATTGCATTTCCGAGCATTTTGATTTTTTTGGCCCTAGGGTTTCTAGGGTTTCGCTAATTTCTGCAGAAACTTCAGAATTAGGGTTTTTGAATTTTCTTGAAGGAGCTCTTCAACTCACCAGTGTTCTCCTATCTTTCAAAGGCTTATTGTTGGCAGTCGTAAGTCCAACTAAGCCTAAAAGTGCTAGCCTAGCCTAGCCGTTAGGTTTACTAGCCAAGTTGACAAAGGTTTGTGAAGAATCCAAAAATGAGCAAAATCATAATGGGAGGAAAGCTTGATGATTCAAGCAAACTCGGTTCTTGGAAGACAAGACTTCAAAGGAAGACTTATTGTGGGTGATACAAAAAGGTGTCACTATGACATACCTCCTTCATGAAGATGTCAGAGGACAGAGATCAACCATGTGCCATTGGAGAAATCATGTCAACACCCTCAGGTATGCACTTGGATATATATTATTTGTATCATTATCATGAGGGTAATTGCAGGACGAAGGAACCTTTTGCTGAAGTCTTGGATCCAGAGAGATCTCAGTGCATTCAGAGGAACAACACACTGGAAGTGAAGACTCTAGGTTTGATTATTGTAATTGTCATTCCTCCAACCTATATTTCTAAAGTTTGCTACATTACAAAGTAGGTGTTGTAGCTGTGACAACAATCCTTAAATTGTTTTGATTCTAGGGATACACTCATTATTCTTCTTTAGGAGATATTCTTGTTTTGGTGCCTCTTGTTTTCTTGTTCCAGACAAGTTAAGATCAAAGGAAGATGTTTATCCTTCAGAGGGAACCACTTGACTCAGAGGGAGTCGAAACTATCTGAGAAAGAGGAATAATAGAACCATCATCAGGGCAACCAAAGCAATAACACATTATCAGAATCCTTCTATGATTCTATGGGCATAAAGCATGCATGACATAGTATATGTTTAGAACAAGAGTCTTCACTTGACTTTGAAAAACATAACTCCCGAAGAAGTCCTCACCGGAATAAAGCTTGAGATTAAACTCTTTAGGTTATTTGGGTGCCCAGTGTATTTTCATGTACCCAAAGAGAAGAAGTCTAAGCTAGATCCTTTAGAAAGAAAGGATACAGTGAATTCCATATCGACATCCCTGGTCAAAGATTGATTGAGACAAGTAGAGATGTTGCCCTTGAAGAAGAGACCATCTTTCAAAGATCCAGAGAATCTCAGATGGAGATTGACAGTAAGACAATACCTTCTCCCTCTTCAGCAGTTTAGAGGGAGACAAACATTATTTCAGTTGATCCAGTTTCTCCAGTTGATATGTTCAGAGATATTGCAGTAAGGCATAAAAGGCCTACCTAGACTCACTCCGCGAGAGGCAGAGAAACATACAAGCCTCTCAATGCACATCCCGAGAAAGCAAAAGAGATTTTCGAGCTATCCTTCAATCATGAGCCACTTCATTGATGATGAGCTTCTTGGTCCTAGAGAAACAACAGGAGAACAGGTATGGCAAGATGCCATAACATAAGAGTACCAGTATATCTTAAAGAATGATGTATAAGACATTATTCAGGGACCAGAAGGGAAGTCGGTGGTAACTTTCAAGTGGATCTATAAGATCAAGCATACAACTGATGGAAGTGTTGAGAAATACAAAACGAAATCTATAGCCAGAGGTTTCTCACAAACATAGGGAGTTGTCTATGATGAGACACTTGATCCAGTGAACCCGATACACTTCCATCTGTACTACCATCCATGAGTTGGAAACTATATCAGATAGATAGATTCTTCATGAGTTTGCATTTCAGCAAGAGTGTTGTTGATCCAAACCTATATCATTACAGTGTTGGTGACGAGAGCCTGATCCTGATGACTTATTCGGAAAGCCTTGTTGTTGGATACAAGTAATCCTTGACTTCTGAATTCAAGATGAAGAATCTGAGTATGATGCACTACTTCTTGGGACAAGAAGTATGACAGAGGACCGATGAGATTTTCCTGAGTGAAGGAAAATATACAGTGAAAATATTAAAGAAGTTCAGTATGACAGAATGCAAAATCCACCGTGATGGATTTAAAGAAGAAGATTGATGATGATTCATATGAGACTGATCCACAGCTGATTGGATCACCGATGTATATGGTTAACACTAGACTTGATTCATGCCATGCGGTGAATGTGCTTAGTCATTTCATGAGTCAACCGAGACAGACTCACTAGACAACAACAAAACATTTATTGAGATATATACGAGATATGGCCTGAGATATGCCTCTAGTGTGAACTTGAGTGTGCAGGATATGCCGATTCAGATTGAGCAGAAAGTACAGTGAACCGGAAAAGCACATCTGACTGATGTTCTATTGTGAAGTTTTCCATGGTTTCCTAATGCAACAGGAAACAAAACTCTGTGGCCTTGAGTGCCACAGAGGCAAAGTAGATAGCATCGAGTGTGCGAAGCAATGTGGCTTCACAAGCTTCTGACATATTTACTTGACCATGAGATGGATCTTATGATGATAACCAAGGGCCGTGTATAAATCTCCTTAAGAATCCAGTGTTTCCTGATGGATCGAAACACGATGAGATGAAATATCCTTATATCAGAGATATGATGCAGAGGAAAATCGTACACATGTAGTACCTTCCTACACGAGCAGATTACAGATATCTTCACCAAATTAACTTCATGAAGAATGGCTCCCTAGTTGAGAGGGAGTGTCGATGACTCCAACCAAGACAAAAATCAAAATACATCCGTGTGAGGCTTGGCATGATAAATAATGCCTCCCTAGCTGAGAGGGATTGTTGATGATTGCAGCTATGTGAGACATTCTCCAGCTTACAAACCCGTGAGATGTGGATCATTGTAGCTATGTGAGTCTTTCTCTCAGCTTACAAACCTGAGAGAAAGCCCCTAAGAAGGTCACGTGGTTCCTGCCTGAGAAAGAGCTAGGAACGTAGAGATGACCTCCTCCATTCAAAGAGTTGAGAAGAACTCCAGATGATTATCAGGTGGGAAAGGTGATCTGTTGAGTTAGACATGCTTGTGGCTGAGCACAAGGTGAACGTGTGAAATTCCAAAGTGCTGGGTGCATCGTCATGTGAACAAGAATGAAGATGATGTATTAGCCTCCTCTGAGCAGCAGAGTTGACGAGAAGACTCCAGATGATTCTCATGTGTGAGGCAGTGGGAAAGAAGATCTGTAGAGTGGACGTGCCTGTGGACAAGCACAGGTGAACGTGTGAAGATCTGGTTCTTCTGTGTAATGCACTGAACTAGAGATATGACATCCCTATGGATGTGCCCCTAGTGGATGAGCACTACTGGGTGTATCAGATCCTTTGCTATATGTTGTTCAAGAGTCAGACCTGTCTGTAACCCTAATTGTAATGTAAAGGGTACAGGTCGGCCCCATCTTAATGTGATTAATAATAAATGTAAAAGATAATTAATCTAGTTAATATTAATTATAATGTAATAATAATAATAATAATAATAATAATGTGAGTTAGAGAGGTCGGCCCTGTTGAGCCAATAGACAGTTCTGTTGATAGATTTAGGTTAGTATAAGTAAAGGTAAAATACCCATTGTGGAAACACATCTTTCATGTGAGTTTGGAAATTTCAGCAAGTACATTTACTTGGGAAAAGTGTGCACCTCTCTTGGGCACTAGTCTTCTAGGTTTTGAGCACCCTCTTGTGTGCTAGGTCTTTCTTGGTGGTGAAGGTCTTTCTCTTGAAGAATATAGCAAAGGATTTGGCTGAGTTTTCTTCCCTTGTTGAGAAGGGTTTCCTAGGATACTTCTTGTGTTCTTGTGCATGGTGTTTCTTCTTGTGATCTTGGTTGCTGCAACATTATTGTTTATGGTTAAGAGAAATGATAAAAATGGAATGAACTTCATGCTTAACCTAGCTTATGAAAAATCAACATTCTTAACGGTGAAGTTGAGCAAGAAGTGTATATCGAACAACCTGAAGGTTTCGTGATCCATGAGAAAGAATCTCATGTGTGCAAACTCAAGAAAGCCCTGTACAGGTTGAAGCAAGCTCCGAGAGCTTGGTATGGTAGAATAAACAACTTTCTACAGAGTTTTGGATTCACCAAGAGCATAACAGATCCCAATCTTTATATAAAGATTGTACAAAATAATCCGGTTATCTTAGTCTTATACGTAAATGATTTGTTCCTCATTGGAGAGGAAAACTTGATAGCTCAGACTAAGAGGGAGCTTTCCACAGAATTTGAAATGAAAGACTTGGGGCTCATGCATTATTTCTTGGGTTTGGAGGTGTGGCAGAAACCAGGTGAGATCTTTCTCTCACAGAGCAAATATGCAGTTGATGTGCTCTGCAGATTTGGCATGATGGACTGTAAGTCCATGACCACACTAATGATCTCTAACCTAAAGAAATTACAAGATCAGGTTACAGGTTCAGATCCAGAAGACCCCACCTTATATCGACAGATCATTGGGTCATTGATGTACCTCGTACATACTAGACCGAACATTTGTTATGCAGTAAATGCCCTCGACCAGTTCATGTGTGAACTGAAGCATATACATATGGTTGTTATTAAACATATTCTGAGATATGTTCGGGGGACTATAGTCTATGGTCTCAGATACACTTCCAGTGGAGGTGTAATGCTTCATGGATTTACAGATTCAAATTGGATGGGCAGTACAGTGGATTGGAAGAGCACTTCCGGATATTGCTTCAGTTTGGGTTCAGCGATGATTTCCTGGTCCAGCAGGAAACATGGCTCCATAGCCCAGAGCACTGCAGAAGCAAAATACATTGTTGCAAGTGCTGCTAGCAGAGAAGCAGTGTGGCTCAGGAAGCTACTTTCAGACTTGTTCAGTTCAGAGCTAGAACTCATAGTCATCCACTGTGACAACTAGAGCTGTATAAAGCTCTCCGAGAATCCGGTGTTTCACAACAGATTGAAGCACATTGAGATGAGATATCACTATGTCCGGGACATGGTGCAGAAGAACATTCTCAGTATTCAGTATGTTCCGACGACAGATATTTTGACCAAACCACTGTCCTTGACAAAGTTTGTGTACTTTCGAGACAAGCTTGGTGTTGCTGAGAGGGAGTGTTGAATTTAATGCAGCTGCAAGAGCCATTCTCCTGGAGGATGGCATAAGACCCTAGTTGTGGACTAGGGCCCCCAGTACACTCCTGGGGTTTTTGGTCTGGGACCATGCAGTTAGAGCCATGGCAAAAGACCCTTGTGAGGGCCCCCAGTAGATGACTGGGGTTCTTGGTCTGGAACCAAGCAGTAAAGACCCTAGATGTATTCTGGGGCCCCTGATTGTGTTCCAGGGAATCCTTGCCCTGACCTTGGATTGATCCTTGGATGTGTTCCTTGGTGGTTGATGTAAGTCCCTAGAAGTGTCTAGGGCCCCTGGATGTGTTCCAGGGAACCCATGCCTAAAGCATGGGTTGATTCTTGGTCTTGTACCTTGGTGGATAAGACCTCAAATGTGTTCTGGGTCAACCTGGTCTTTGACTAGGTAGATCTTGGTGTAATACCAAGATATGTTGGTGTGTGATCCTCTTCCTCTCTCCCAGGATGGTCCACAAGACCTACGAGAGACTATGAAGATGGGCATGACCACATTGTGTGATGTACCCCTTATGCAGTGATGATAAAGTTAATTGGTCACCTTGAGAATCATATGGACATGTTTTGCCACTAAGAAAACGCCTTTGCCCTTCCTAACCCTTTGTTTGATCTTCACCCTTTGGTTTTTGAGTTTGGGTTTGAGTGGGGTTTGTATTTTTGTTTTAGGGCTTAGTGAGATTAAAATAGAAATATTAATTAATATGACATATGACATATTAATTTAATATTTATATTAATTAATATGTCATTATATTAATTATTATTTTATTAACCTAAGTCCTAGCCTAAAACTATAAATAAAACCCTTCTCACTATTCCTATTCACTCACTCTCACTCTCCTCTTCTAAGTGGCGGATTGCTCTGAGATTTTTCCTAAGTGCTGCAACCTCCTTTGACTGTTCAGTTCGGCTCCCCTTATTCTTTGTGCTGGAAGGTGATCTAGGTGTTGCGTTGAGGGTTGTCTAGGGGCTGCGTTGAGGGTTGTTCCATTGCTGAGTTATATGTTGCTGCCAAGTCTCTCTTGCTACTCAAATCAGCTCATTCTAAGCAGCCAACTACCCCTCTCTCATCAGATCTGTTCCATTCTATGAAGCCTGCCACCCTACCACAGTTCTGCCCTCTTTCTAGCAACCAACCCTTCTATTCTTGTGTGTGACATAACTGCTGGTCATCTCTGAAGGCTGTCGTCTAACTTAGTATACAGATCTGGAATCTTTGTGGGCCGTGTTATCCCCGATTTTTAGGGATAACTAGGAGATCATGTCTCGAGGCCCACAGGTCCTAGA
>ML777525.1:1251721-1266601 GCA_009831015.1 Picea engelmannii | reverse complement strand
TCCCTAACTCAGGATGCTATTGTTTGTTTTAGAAACTTTGGAGAGTTATGCTCACAACCCTAATCCAAAGTACTAAGCCTAGTCTACTGTTGGTGGAGGATCCTAGAAAAGAAAAAGTTCTAGATAATTTTTAATTAGCGTTGTTTTTTATGGCTGTTCTTTACGCAAAAGGGGTGTATGGAAGTGAAACAAATGGAATTATGACTCAGACCCAAAGAATGCATTGAGCATGATAAGCAGCCATTTCCTTTAGATGAACGTCTATCTAAGGGAGAGAGAGAGTTCTTTTCACTTCATAAGCACGAATACAGAGTGTCCTCAAACAATTCTTTTTCTCAATCAAATCCTGATGTAATGCAAAAACTTTCAAATGCCTTCTAACATGCTCAATCAATCGTGAAGATATCTTTTATTGTTTGTGTATGGATGACGATCAATACATAACAATGCTTATCTTTGCTAATTATCTTCTTGGTATGAATGAGAACCAAACTAGCATAAGCAAAAATCACACAAACAATACACCCTTCGTAGCAATCAAAACGAAAAATGAAAGAAAAGAAACAATCAAAGAAAAAAAAAACTTCACACCCAAAAACAAGAGTTGAAGAACAATTATTTCAACTGAAATCAAGATAAAGAGGTCTGTAGGCCTTTGATGACCTTCACCAGGGTTTTTCTCAACTGAAGAGAGGAGAAAACCAATGCATAGGTTTCAAGCTTCACTCAACAGGAAAACTCAATGAAAAATGGTGAAGAAGGCTACAAGATCCAATCAACAAGGTGTTTGTTCTTCAAAAAGACGGATGTCAATGCTAAAAAGGAAGAAAAATTGACTCACTAGATCACTCAGCAAAAGAGCCACAGAGGCAAACCCTGAAAAATGCAATTGTGGAGGGTTTTTGGGCCAAAAGGAGGTTGGCGCTCTATTTCCAAGGGAAAAGAGAGTTATAGCACTCTGTGTAAGGCTATTAGGAGTGCTGGCGCTCTGTTAACACTAGGACAGAGGCGCCAGGGTCTAAAAGTCTCAGAAATGTCAAAAAATTTCAAAAATTGAGATCTGAGCTTGACAAATAAGCTGAATGTGACAAGGTAAGGAGCCAATCATCTCATGAAACTAATCAAAGAGGGGTGAACCAGGTCTGAAACAATCAAGGGACAGAACAAGGTCAATGAGGAGAAAAATCCAAACAAGAGGTTTGGATTCGAGGCTATCTCCCCAGTGGAGTCGCCAGTTTCTGTTGTAGGAAAATCTCCCTGCGGACAGGTAGATCACCTCTAAGGCATGACCTTAACCCTAGACATAAAAGTGCTTAACATGGACACTGAATTCCTTTCAAATCTATCTAAACCAATACATGAGAAGGAAGGATGATAGAGGTACCTTTTAACCGACGTTTGTCCCTGGACGCTCCGAGTTGCGCTCTAATCCTTTTCTCCTCGCTAAGCTCTATGGACAAAACAAGATACGACTACTTCCTACTCTATTGATATTAGCTTGAAAATAGATCTACCAACAAATTATAAGTTCATGTAGCATCAGACACGAACTAGAAAGAAACAAGCCAAGTGTGTCATATTAATGAGAATAACGACAGTAGTTCTTACAATCGTAGATGCGAATGCGACAGCTTCGTCAAGTCCTCTTCGTCTGACCCTTGCCTGAAAGATCCACAACCTGGATAATAACAGCTTCACTGATCACTCTCCTTTGGCTGGCTGTAAGTTTCCTCCAAGATCATAAGTTTCATATGTTCAGTTCTTCCCCAATCAACTATGTTCCAACACCACTTATGAGATCATAAGTTTGGTGCAATTCTTCCTTTTCCCAGTCTCACTTATGAGATCATAAGTTTGACATTCTCTATTTTGCAGTTCTCTTTTCACCATTAGAAAGCTTACTTATATAGCCTTGGAGAGGCTCAAAAATCTTGATATATCCTTGGGGAGGTTGAGGATTTGCCTCCTTCAGTTGAGGATCTGCCCTAGGATCATGGCTGGACTAGGGATTCGAATCCAAATTCCTTCCAAGAATGAAAAGATGCTTCCCCCATTCATCTCAACAGCTTAACAACCGCCCAGAATAGGTAGCGCTCCCTCAAAAGGGCCATCAGAGCATTGTAGCGCTCCCTAGTAAGCTTTAGGGGGCACCAGTGCTCTCAAAATCTATAGCGTTCCCTCAAAAGGGCCAGGGGAGCGTTATAACGCTCCTTGACAGTGTAAGGGGGAGCACCGGTGCTCCGGGATAGTGTAAGGGGGAGCGCTCCTCTCCAAAAACTTAGTTTTTGAGGTGCTTTCAGATGGAAAAAGGTTTGCACGCCTATTGACTCATTTCTCCTCTTCCAAATAAATGTTTGAGGCGTTTCAAGTGTCTTTCTCATGTCGTTATAGGCACGACATAGGCATCATGACAACATGCGACACTTGCAACCTTGTGAGCAACATATGACACTTGCGACCTTGTGAGAAAAATGCGACACTTGCAACACTTGTAATGATGACACTTGCGACACTATCAAAGTGAGTAATTTTGATGTGTAACAGTACCCAGATTTGCTACATGAATTATTTTCTACTAATTTTCTACAGTAATATACCCAGATTGCGGAAGAGGACATGAATTATTATAAAGCTAGGGAATCTACTCAGGCTTTCTCGAATGGGGTGCTTTTCAACTCATGGAGCCCCGTACCAAGTGGCATTTTCTCAAGGACTGTTGAAAATGATGAAGATGCTAAGGAAATTTCAATATTGAGTGGGCATCATGAGCTTGTATAATGATCGTCTAATGCCATCAACTCATCCAAATGGTCTTGTCACAACTCTTCTTTAGACATTCTGGTGGCATGTGTGGCGAACAATCTGGGTATCAAGAACTCTTCTAGGACAATGAAGGCTAAGAAACCCATTAGACAAATACCAGACAAACCAAGACAGGTATCTCTTATCAAATGGAACAACACTATTAGGATTCCCATGTAAACTACACCCCAAGTTCATAAGAAGGGTTCATTCGTTAGCTAGAGTATGGTTGTTCATCAACAACAACAGGGTTTGTTCTTATAATAGAGTAGTACCAAACAACGTATATTTGTTCCCAAAACCAATGGGACCGTGTTGAGTAATTTTTTGAACAGTCGACCTTCACTTTGTTGCCAATTCAATGAGTTGATCTTGAAAGAATTTAACTAACTCTTATTCTATCTCAACATGTTTTGCCACACTATTTCCCTGTCTATCTTTTGAAGATGTGATGCGATTGTGACGCCTCCATTGAATGATAGATCTATGGAAGAATTTTGTGTTTTTTTTCCCCTCTTTGAGCAAACAGATTCTTCTTCGCCTTCATGATTGATTGCAGGTTAGCTTATCTTATTACCATTGATTGTGGATTATCTTAGCTTATTACCATTACTTGAATATGGAAATTAGTACAAAACTAACTATTAGTACAACTTCCTGATATGAGTAATGTATCTGATTATGAACTACTGATTACACTAATTTGAATCTCTCATTATGTAGTATCTAGTGATATTGCTTCCCATTAATTCCATAACATTCCATACTGTGAATCTCATCCTGGTACCAGAACAATGATCACTATAAGGAAGTAAGTCCATTGAATAGGGATACTACTAACCTCTTCCCTATTTGTCCAGTTACAGTTAAAGGTTGTTGTATGAGCTATAACATAAGGTCATGAAGCAAACAACATAACTATTAACTACAAAGGGCAGTATATAATAAGAACTAAAAGAAATAACTTAACCTGTAATACAAGGGGAATAGAGCCATTACATTATATGATATTAGTAATACAAGAACAACTTAGCTTAAGGTTCAACAAGGTGATATCATGTTACCTATTTACCATAATCAATATGTATTGTGATATTAATATTATATCTTATTAACTACATGGGATGCCACTAGAAAGCAATGGCACTAAGTGTCAACACCTATATTACACTTGTATGTGATTCCAATGATTTTGTAAATACAAAGGGTGATAGATCACCATCTTTAACTAGTATGTGATCCAAAGGGTAATAGAACATTATCTTCAACCAAATGCTTGTGTAAATACAAAGGGTAATAATTCATTAACAAGGGTCTTTCAAATGGTATATACTCTTATCCAATACATATGGGTTTTACTTAGTCTGATTAAGAGAGAGCTAAAGCATTGGAATCAACTTCATATCTTACCCATATGAGCTATGTGAATATTACAATATAGTTAAGAGTGTAGAGTCTCAATATAAGGTATAGGCCACTAATCACAAGAATTGTTGAATCATTTGGGTTTCTAAGTGGAGATGAAAGTTCAAAATACATTTTTTACTTTCATGAATGAAGATTCAAGTTCAAATTTCATTTTTTACATTCTTGAATGAAGATGCAAGTTCAAATTGCATTTCTGCTATGAGCTTTTCGTTGTGTTCTGTTACATATTTCAGTGTATCTATTCTGGAGGTTGAGAGAATGACTACAGTGAATATACTACCTATGTTTCATTGTTTGTTTTCTATTTGTTGAGTGTTATATTAATGCAGATTTTTCATAACATATTATAATGTAATATGTTATAACATATATTACTATAACATATTACAATGTTATAACATATGCACTGATATTAAAATTGAAAACATATATTATCCAAATTATAACATATGCATAGATATTAAAACATATGTACAGATATTATACATATGCACATATATTAAAATTGAAAACAAACTGTAAAATGTAAAATGTAAACCGTGAAATGTATTTAAAACTGTTCTTTCTTATAACTTTTTGAATGAGGCTTTGACATGAAATATTGGTCCGTCTTTTATCAATTTTGCTATCAATGCAAAGTGATTGTTACATATTTCGGTGTATCTGTTCTGGAGGTTGAGGGAACGACTTCAGTGAATATACTGCCTATGTTTCAAAGTTTGTTTCTATTTGTTGAGTGTTATATTAATGAAGACTCTTCATAACATATTACAATGTAATATGTCATAACATATTACAATGTAATATGTTATAGTTGTGTTCAGGATATAAGAGTTAGTTATACCAAAGGTCTGATTTGGATCACATGCTTTAAGAGAATGGGTTAATATATCACATATATAGAATGATAAGTTTATAAAGAGTCATCTAATTCAAGTAACTTTTATGCCTACTACTTCTCTCACGTACTCCTCTTACATTTTTTATCCTATGTCCAAAATTGTTGTTGCCATGATTGAAAAATTCTTAAGTCTCAATTATAGTTTTATAATGGATACCATTGTTTTTGGGTTTCCTAGTAGCCTTGTCACACCATGAGAATCAATCCTTCATAAAGTTTGACTTCTAAAAGTTCTTGGGAAATACAATGCACCATCAGGTTTTAGATTTTAGGGGTACCAGGTCATTTAGGTACCAGTCTCACTTGATCCATATGTTAATCCATCAAAACTACTCACATTTGGGTTATTTTAAGTCTAGGATGGTGAATGACCAGCCAACATGTTTCTCTCCCAACCATTCAGTGGCTGCCTATGGTAAGAGAACATGTCACCAATGAAGGTTTTTTGCAGTATGTAAACTCGTTTATATCTATATTAGACTTTATTATCCACAATGAAGTATTCGTTATAATTATTCCTTTAGTCAAAGGGTCACTACAATTTCAAAATGACACCAGAGTGGAAGACTGGTTCCTTTTTTATCAGTTTACTATGATAAGAGTCTATGGTTTTGAAGATGAGCCATATCAAAAGTGAGTGCTGAATTTGGTTGTTCTAGAGACTGAAAAAAGAGAAATTCAGTGAGTTGTTGACCATATTACATTAAATGTTGATCATATGAATTTCAAGGACAAACCAAATATACACAGGTAGGTCATTGATGTCTCACATAGAGATGTGACCAAGACTCATGATAATATGAAGAAATTGAAATAGGCATTAATCAAAGTGGAGAAATAGCTGAGGCAGGATAAAGTGGTTACTATAGCAAGGAATTCCATAATCAACAATCTGTAAAACAATATTTATAACTTATGATACTCTAATAGTACATACACAAAAATGGATTTATAAATTGAATTCCTAAAGATATGAATTTTTTATAAAATACAAAACGTTTGAAATAAAAAGTTGGACAGTTTGAAATTTTTATGAAATTTTTATAAAATACAAAACGTTTGAAATGACTGTGACTTGGTCATGGGGGGCCAGCCATGTGACCAAGACGTGGGCATGCCCATGGCTTGGCCACAGGGATGCCCCCCCACGGCCAAGTCACAGCCAATTTTAATAAGAGATTATCTATGCACATAAAAACATGGCATTTGAATCTAAATCTTTAACACTGGAGTGAAAGATAGTCGAATCGGCTCCTGGTCGACTGTTCAGGCACATACTAATCACTTAAATGCTTACTCTATTCTTAATATTTGATTGTTATATGTCTATATCAAATTTAAAAACTTAATATTTGATTGTTAAATGTTTATATCAAATTCACTAAATCGATATTGTTTATAAATTATTTATTAATGTCTATATCAAATTCACATTTTTAAGTAAATCCATATTGTTTATAAATTTATTGTTTGTGCGTATAATTTGAACATATAAACATGCAATTTTTAAATTGTCTTCCTATTTTATTTTTAAATTTATTAAAAATAAATAAATATATATTTTTTAAAAATATTCCATTGTATGTATATTTCAAAAATATTCCATTATAAATTATAATATAGACAGTAATGTACAACAATTATATGTATATTTGTTGGGCATTCAAATGATCAAATGAATATGTATATTTGTTGGGCACTCAAATTATCAAATGATTTTGTATATGTAGAAATCTAATTGACAAAGAATCGCTTAGTGTTAGTTTTAGTTGTTTAAATTGTAATTTTGAATGATAGATTGAGAGCAATGTAATTAATCTAAGATTGCAATTTGCAATGCAATAGTTGAACTTAGATGTATAATTTGTTTTTAGTGATAGTAAATGTTGTATAATTCCTGTACTTAGATGTATAATTTGTTTTTAGTGGCAGTAAATGCTTTATAATTCAATGTAGTTAGATCTACACTTAAACGCATCTCACAATTACATAATTTAAATTTAAATTACATAATTTAAATTTAAAACTGCATATAAAACCGCATTACAGAATTTAAATTTAAATTACATAATTTAAATTTAAAACTGCATATAAAACCGCATTACAGAATTTAAATTTAAATTACATAATTTAAATTTAAAACTGCATATAAAACCACATTACAGAATTTAAATTTAAATTACATAATTTAAATTTAAAAACATAATTTAAATTTAAATTACAGAATTGAAATGTAAATTTAAAAATGCATTACAAAATTTAAATTTGAATTTAAAACTGCATATAAATGTTAAAATTATAACACATCTCACAAATAACAATTATAAGTTGAAAATGTTGTACTTCGAGTAATCAAACTAGTTCCACTACTCAGGCTATTATTTAGAGTTACTTAAACTAGTAGTAGTTAAGCAAGGTTCAGAGAGCAAGTACTCACACATATATGGCTCTTTGATCACAGTGGGTGAATTAACATACGTGTAATCGTTATCTAGGATTATGAAGAACATATTAGGAAAAACAAGGCCTTATAATTAAAAACATTGTACTAGGCAGTTAATTGAAAAAAAAAATGGTAACTATGGAATAATTGTTGCATGTAGACTGTGACTTGGTCGTGAGGGGCCAACACTGTGGCCAAGCTGTGGGCCACAGGGCCGGCACCCTACGGCCAAGTCACAACCTGTGGGTTGTGACTTAGTCGCGGGGGGCTAGCCCTATGGTCAAGCCATTGGCATGCCCATGGCTTGGCCACAGGGTTGGCCCCCTGTGGCCAAGTCACAACCTGTGGACTATGACTTGGCTGTGGGGGCCCAACCTTGTGGCCAAGCCGTTGGTGTGCCCACGGCTTGGCCACAGGGATATCCCCCCGCAGACAAGTCATAGTGAAATTACATAATTTAAATTTAAAACTTAGGCTTACCTGCATATTCGATCGCCCGTCCGCCTGCAGGACCGCACCAACACGACAACGCAAAACACGTCCCAACCAACACGTTCACACCTACAAACTCACTATCACTCACTCACTCAAGAAACCACTCACACTCGCCAAGATCTGAAAAAAACGTAACAGTCAGGATGTGCAGTAAATATATAAACATGTTTTTGGCAGAAAGAATGGTTTGGCCGAACGAATATTTCGACCGAAACAATATTTTGGATGAAATATTCTTTCGGTCGAAATATATTTTCGGGTGGAATATCTTTCGACCAAAAAGAGGTTACTGGATGAAAAAAATTCATCGAGCTAAAATTCTACATGAAAATCGAGGGCGTCGTCACGGTACCATTCGATTTGACGTTCAAAGGTTTGGCCGAAACATATTTCGGCCAAAAAATAATAGTAGTTCGGTCGAAAAAAATGTCTTTTGAAATTTTGGAGATCCGATTGTCACGAAAGTGTTACCCACCTCCATGAATTTACCCAGATACTACCTATGTCTCCTCTAAAACCGAATAAGAGACTCACCTATATTCTTTGTGTCTTACATAGTTAAAATTTTCATCCTTAATGACTACTCTACCAGTGCAATTCTCTTATGCCATATGGGAGGTCATAAGGTTATAGCTTCTTCTATGTTTCCAACACACATATATATATATATATAATTAGATGATACAATTGGAAATATCACCATTGTTTGTATCATATGTCTGAATGTTTATGCCCTAATTTCGTGTTTACCAAGGTAGTTAGAGAATAATGCTAAGAATATCTAGGTCTTTCCTATTTTGAGAAGATATATATGATTTATCTTATGAACAGTTAATGTAAAATTAGTTTTAGGTGACATGAATGACATGGTTTTGTATTTAATAACAATTAATGTAAAATTAGTTTTAGATGACATGAATGACATGGTTTTGTATTTACTAGTAATTAGTGATGATAATATAAATTTTCTTTTGTTTTATTTAATTTTCATAACAAAATGTCATTCAATGTCTAGGTAGAAAATACCTTTACATAATAAGATGTACATGTAACATCTTTTTTGGTTTTAAAAAAATTGTAAAAATTTATTATCATTCACATTCTTCAGCCTCGTAAAAAGTGTTATGCCACACCATGCTTTGAAATTTGGACTTAATAGCCAGTGTTGAAACTTCGTTTCAGGAGGGGTGAAGTCATGGACTTATCACACGTCCACTACATACGACGCCTCCCCTATATTGACCTCTCTCGCTGTTAGAATAATCTCAAAACTTCTATGTTGTTTGAGGTGTGTTCAGGAGTTTATTTGACCAGATTTGATTTTTAGATCATAGGTGATTCTAGATCCACAATTGCAGGATTATGCTTCTGGTTTATTGGTGATCTCTACAAGTATAAATGTACCTAAGTTTCCTTTCAATAACAAGATGTGTGTGAGCATTGTCTCATTGAGGTGTGCATTTCTCCTATTCATAATTTATTTCATAATTTATTTTGGTATCAGAGCTCGGGTTGATAATTGTGTGAAGACCCACACAATCGTATATACAGGCTGCCATTTAAATGAGTTGTTTGTTGTTTAGCTCCAGGAATGTATCGTGGATATGATTACTGGTCTAAGTACGTGTACAAGAGTTTATGCAATCTTCCACTCCCTCTACGTGGAGCTGCACACGATCGGTGGGATTGTGTTGTGTATGTGCGAGATGAATGTTGCATGTTCCATTACCTATCATTGCACCATGTAGAGTTGTCTTCTCTCGGTTGTGAGTCTGTGCTATCTGTGTGGAGTATACCACGGTTGTTGCAACCTCGTGCTGGAGTTGTTCAATGACTGGAGTGTGGTGTCGACCCTCTAGTGCTGGAGTGTGGAGTGTGAAGGGAGATGCAAGCTGGAGTATAGCCGAGTTTGTTTCTTGCCATAGGAGAGCCCCCGCAGCCTGCCACCAAGCCCGCGTGAAGGCCTGAGACCCTTCCTCGGCTTGATATTCAACATGATCGTTGTATAAATATTGTTGTCCCTATTCGATATCACTGTATCTCCAACTATGCACTTATTTTTTTTGTGTTGTGTCCAATCTTTTACACTGCGTCTGATCGCCAATATCATTGTTGTCCCTACAAGAGGAGCCACATAGCCCGCAATATGGTATTTTTTATGTCTATTTTACAATATTTTTTTGTATGCGCTGGAATATTATTCGAGATCATTGTATAAAGAACTTTTCATCTCCACCATCATCTAAAGAATGTTGTTCATTGTATAAGGGAGATAGATCACTTCTGGAGATAGATTGTTGCTATCGTTAGTTGGAAATCGCTCCTATCGCCACCATAATTTTGTTTGCTGAGGTATAATTGTAGAGACAGAAGAGAAAACGCTCTTACCAAAAAGAAGAGACTGCAGAGGAGGAGCTTGTCTACAATAGAGAAGGAGCTCACAAGGTATTAGTCATTTATTTACTGTCTCTTTAAATTGGCGAATAATTATTGAATTATTTGTGGAAGAAAATGGCGAATCCTCTTGCTAATTCATATTTAAATGAGTCTACTAAACTTGATGGCGAGAATTATGTAAACTCGAAGTTTAAGATGACCACCATTCTTGAGGCATATATCCTATGGACAATTTTCAAAAGTGATAAGCCCAAACCCACTATTGCTGCCTCGATTCCAGATTGGGATAGGCGAGAGATGAAAGAGAAAGTGTTGTTGCATATGTCCGTAAAGGACAACATCATTCCTCATATAAGGGACTGTAAAACTTCCAAAGAGACGTGGGATGTTCTCAAAGGTTTGTATGAAACCTCTATTGCAAACCAGATCCTATTTTTAAAAACTAAGCTACTATCTATCAAAATGGAAGCCAATGAAAACATAAGTAATTTTGTATCCAGAATTAAATATTTAAGTGATAAACTAGGTGACATTGGTGAAAAGGTCTCCAGTAATGATTTAGTAACAGTTGCTTTGAAGGATTTAGTGAAATATTATAAGGTCTTCATTTCAACACTCTCAGCTAGACCAATACCTTTGATGAATTGGTTGGTATCCTCCTTCAAGAAGAAGAAGGAATGAAGAACTATGATCAAGATTCAAGTGGCTCATATTTGGATTTAATTGCAAAAGGTAAAATATCATACCAAGGTAAACCATGGGACAAGAATAGAGGCCGGTTTCAAGCAAAGAAGAAAGGTATGACACATCCAGATTCTTATGTTAAGAGAAATGTTGAATGTGATTATTGTGGAAAATATGGACATCTTGCTAAATATTTCTATAGAAGAAAGGATCATGAATCAAATCAGAGATTTAAAAGGCATAATGGAAATTATGTGCATAAATACATTTCAGTTAATGATGGATTTAAAAATCTTAAGTTGTTTATTTCTGAAGCTGCGTTGTCTGCTGAAACTGATGATGAAAATGCATGGTTCATAGATTCTGGTGCATCAACTCATATGACTTGTAATAAAGAATGGTATGATGAATATTATGAGAAACTTGATGGCACACACATTTACTTAGGAGATAACAGATCACATAAAGTCCAAGGCTATGGAGTAATAAGTGTGAACTTACCTAATGGACAATTGCGACAGATTCATAATGTGATGTATGTTCCTGGTATTAAAAAGAATTTGATATGTGTTTCAACTATCACTAACAGTGGAATTTGGTAAGTTGAGGTGTGATGTGAAAGATATCCAGAATCACTACAGGTTTGTTTCCATAGGTACCGGGGTTGGTGGATTATATAAGTTGGATGTGACAATGAAGCGTCATGTTGCATTGACATCCACAATAATGTAAACAAAAGTGTTATGGCACCACATGTATGGGCACCTAAATTACAATGTTTTGATGTTGGTGCAAAGAAAAGCTATGGTAGAAGGTCTTCCTGTTATGAAGAATGGTCATTTTCCATGTGAAGCATGTGAACTTGGTAAACAACATAGAAAGGAGTTTCCCATTCATACAGAGAAAAGACAAACAAATATTCTTGAATTAGTTCATACTGATGTATGTAGACCTATGCAAACTAGGTCACTTGGTGGTGCTTTCTACTTTCATATTTTTGTTGATGATAGATCTGGATATACATGGGTCTATTTCATAAGGAGAAAGAGTGATGTATTTGAGTACTTTAAAGAATTCATAACTATGATTGAAGAAAACCCAGGAAAATGTATTAAAGTTCTGAGATCTTATCAGGGTGGTGAATATACATCAGGTGCATTTAAAAGTTATTGTAAATTTCATAGGATCCAACAACAATTTACAGTACCTCATACACCTCAGTAAAATGGCGTTGCTCAGAGAAGGAACAAAACACTGCTAGAGTGTGCTCGCAGTATGCTTCAAGGTAAAAACATTTCTAATGGTTTTTGGGCAAAAGCCATTAATACTGCAGTTTATTTAAAGAATCGAAGTCCAACTAAGAAATTATATTTCCAAACTCCTTTTGAGATTCTTTATGGTTATAAACCCGATGTCAGTCATTTTAGAGTATTTGGATCCACTGCCTTTGCACCTAGTCCAAAGGATGAGAGAAGCAAACTTGATGTGAAGTCAATCAAGTGTGTTTTATTGGGTATTGTACTGATAAAAAAACATACAAATTGTTTGATCCCAGTTCACATAAATTGTTTGCAAGTAGAGATGTGATGTTTCATGAGAATGTAGATAGAGTTGATACAATGAATGATGTATATGCTTGGCATAATGATAGTGATAAACATGTCAAAATAGATGCAATGGTTAAATAGGAAATGAAAAGGTACAGGTTCAAGAATGGAATGAAAGTAGTATGGACACTTCAAGTAGTCAGGATACATCAAGTGGAGAAGAGTCACCACATAGGAGGAGACGAGATGAAAGCAGTGAAGGACCAAGAAGGTCATCATGTCAAACTCAATGACCTATAAGGTATAAAGATTATGCATTGATGTCTTATGTAATGAATGTTGTAGAACTTGTAAAATATGATCAAGTTAAAAAACATGAAGAGTGGAGAAATGCAATGAATGATGAATATGACTCCCTTATGAAAAATCAAAGATGAGAATTAGTTGAACTGCCTGAAAACAAAGTTCTTATTGGAAGCAAATGGTTGTATAAATCTAAATTTAAAGTAGATGGTAGCATTGACGAAAATAAGGCAAGATCAGTTGCAAAAGGATATTCACAAAAGGAGGGAATTGATTATGAGGATACTTTTGCACCAGTAGCTAAATTGAATACAATTAGGGTACTAATTGCCTTGGGTACAAAACATAATTGGAAAATACATCAGTTAGATGTCAAATCTGCTTTTCTGAATGGTGATTTAAAAGAAGAGGTTTATTTGGTTCAACCTGAAGGGTTTGTTAAGCAGGGACAAGAGCATCTAGTCTGCAAGTTAAGGAAAGCATTATATGGTTTGAAACATGCACCGAGATCATGATATGTAAAGATAGATACCTTTTTTATTAGAATGGGTTTGTGAAAAACAAAAATGATCCTAACATGTATGTTAAAAAAGATGAAGAAGGAAATGTTTCTTTAATATCTTTATATGTGGATGATCTCATTATTGCAGGCAGTGCATGCAAGTTAATTGAAGAAATTAAAATTCAATTGTCTCAAGAATTTGAAATGAAAGATCTTGGCGAATTGCATTACTATTTAGGAATTAAGGTTTGGAGAGAGTCTCGTAAAACATTGATCACTCAAAGTAAATACAAAAAAGAAATTCTTAAAAGGTTCAACATCAGTGAATGTAAAGCTATGTCAGCTCCTTTAGAACACAATGCAAAGTTGTACAATGAAGATGGATCTAAAGAGACAGATGGTACTTTATATCGTTAGTAGGTGGGAACTCTGAACTACCTCACCACTACAAGGCCAAACATTGCATACTCAGTTAGCATCCTTAGTCAGTTCATGGCTAAGCCTTGAGAGAGTCACTGAAAAGTTGCAAAGAAAGTACTCTGATACTTGAAAGGAATAATAAATTTTGGTATTATGTATACTGATGAATTTGATGTTGATCTAACAGGTTTTTTTTTATTTAGAATAGGCAAGAAATCATGATGATAGAAGATCTACCTCAGGCTATGCATTTGATATAGGATTAGGGGTTGTATCGTGGAGTAGCAAGAAGCAGCCTACTGTTTATTTGTTGTCAACATAATCTGAGTATAAAGCCTTGACCAATGCCACCTGTGAAGTTGTTTGGTTGCGGAGAATTCTTGCAGATGTCGAAGAGGAGAAAAATGGTCCAACATGCATCAAATGTGACAATCAAAGTGCTATCAAATTGTCACACAATCCAATATATTATGCAAGATCAAAACCCATCGAACTACAACATCACTTTGTGAGAGAGAAGATTGAATCAAACGAAATTGATTTGATATTTTGTAATACCAATGATAATGTGGTTGATATATTTACCAAACCTCTTGGTAAACTCAAGTTTGAAATTTTTAGAAGAAGTTAGGTGTCATAGAAAATCTGTTTCTCCATTAAAGGGGGATGTTAAAATAATCTCGAAACTTCTATGTTGTTAGAGGTGTGTTTGGGAGTTTGTTTGACATATTTCATTTTTAGATCATAAGTGATTCTAGATCCCTAAGTTTCCTTTCAATAACAAGATGTGTGTGAGCATTGTCTCACTGAGGTGTGCGTTTCTCCTATTCTTAATTTATTTCGTAATTTATTTTGAGAAGATTTATATAATTTATCTTATGAACAGTTAATGTAAAATTAGTTTTAGGTGACATGAATGACATGGTTTTATATTTAATAACAGTTAATGTAAAATTAG
>ML777525.1:1224239-1248418 GCA_009831015.1 Picea engelmannii | reverse complement strand
TGATATCATGATAGGTGTTATTTATATATTGCAATAACTTTAATTGAATGTTGACAAAGCCATTGTTTTCTGAGTGGGTTAATTTGGGAATAATCTTTCATCCTGAGTTATTGTAAGTTTTTTGGTGAAGTAGTTTTAAATTTTTGGTCAATCTAGAAGAGAAGTCTGATCGATTTTTTGAGCATCTGAATTGGTTTAAAATGGGGCAAAACCCCTGAGGTTAGGTTCTAAAATGCACGAAACTTTGATCCATGCCAAACTCAGACTACTCCTGAAAATCTGGCCAGATTCAAACCCATTTTTTTACTTGAAAAGAAAGAAAATTGCTCCCTAATTAACTAACTCCATTGTTTACATGACACTAAGAACCCTTTTCACACCTTACACTAAAGTAATACAGTAATACAGATTCAACCCTCATTGCAGTCGTTTGACAATGACTGCAAACTTTAAATGACTGGGAATTTGTTGCTATCAATGAACCATACTTCCGAATTCCATCGGTAGTAATTCTTGAGAGTGAAGTGAGTAGATTTATCCAGGCCCTAAAACTTGCAGTATTTTGAAAACATAAAATAACTAAAGGTGACGAAGATAGTTTTACATCAAAAAGTATTAGTTGCCTTTATGGATGACCTACTGTTATAAAGTTATAACCCGTTGTCAGTGTTTTGCATTCTGACCAGATATACATGTTTGAACTTTGAGGTGTCACATTATAACGTCTGTTCTTAGAAATCGGCCTAGACTATGATTAGATCAGGGTGTGTTAAAAGCGTTGCTCTCAAACTGTTACATCGTCTTGGAAAAGTGTAATCCTATGGTGTCTATTGGGACCAAAAGCTACTGTTGTGGAGTTACCTACTAAACCCTCATTTCTTAGTCCTATATTGTGATACTTTGGTTGATATTTTTCAGGGATTAGGCTAAGTTACCAAAATAGTTGTGTTCCAAATGGTGATGTCTTCCACCTTTAATTTTGAATTTCAAACTTTAATTTACATGATGTGATGTATGAAAGGTAAACGAACATTAACAAATTGCAGAAATTGTTATCTTAATATTTGTATTTCTTCTGGGTGCTTCTTACACCAAGACCGAAGTTCTACCTATTATGTTCGTTGGCCCGATCTGAAGAATTGATCTGTACCCGTTTTAGAAAATTTATATTTCACTATCATTAAGGTAGTAGGTGCCATTGTAGCCTGTGATGTTGAATATGAACTCTGAGCAGAGGGTTGTTGTAGTGAACCAGCAGTCAAACAAAACTTGCCCTTTATTATGAGTGGTCAATAGGTGTCTTCTGTTCCTCTTTCTCTTTCAGATCCTTCAAGGGTTCTCAGAGAACTACCAAGGCTTCATAATGATAAGTTGTGGCATAAACGAAGAAGAAAGCACAACACTTCTTCTCTCATAAGCATTGGTGAAGGATCCATTTAACAAATGAAACATCTTTGATTTCTGGTTCTAAATTAAGCATTACATGCATTTACCTTGATTATTTTTAAGCACCACTCATGAAATTCTGTGAATAGAATTTTCCCTGTTTGTTCATGTATGTTGGGATATAAAGAATTGATCATGAGGATGATAGATACAACTTGTGTTTTTGTGGCATGGAGCAACCACAAGATGCTCAAGTGTCTGTGTATTGCATTAAATTGAACCGGTTGCTCTGGAATTTTCCATCATCTTAATTGATTTTATTGGAGGCTCATCTATAGTTAGAATTTTCCCTTTAAGAATTATGTGATTTAATCTACATGGCACCCAAAGGATATGTAAGTAGAAAGTGATCAGTTTTGTGATTCTCTCTAGAAGCCTTGTAGTCAGCTGCTATGTCAATATTGATCTGATTAGCACCGCATTCTCGTTATGTGCTTTAAACCATTTGAATTTTGAATTTCCCTATTCCTCTTGTATAAATTGACATATGCTTTTTAGATAGTAAACCAAAACTCATTTATTACGATGAAGCTAATTTCTATAGATTTTAGAGAGGAACCATTAACATCATTTAAACTACATGTTTTTTTTATTAATTAATCCGTGTAAGAGCACAAACATATCACTGGGATTGACTTAAACACTGGTGTGAGCAATATTGGCTACCCATTCACCTATCCGCAAACTACTATTAACGTTTAAAACTAAATTTAATTATTAACAGTGATAATGAGAATTGTCTTTCAAATTCTTCCATTTACATTTGGAGATCTCTGCACTTATAGATTATCACCCGGTTTTGGGTGCTTCTTCTACGAGGCATGGGCTTAGCCGCTCTTGTAGATGTTGTATGGGTAAGGCAGTATAAACTGTTTCATTGATTGTGCAGTGGATTTCGAGAATACATTGGCACTCTAAACTTGGTATATACTTTTTGATTTATTGTTACTATAACTTTTCTAACACAGTGTATCCAAAAATATATTTAAAACATTGTGAAAGTTTAAAATAACAAATCCAAATTTTGCAGGCTTAATTTCTATCCAAAAATATATTTAAAACATTGTGACAGTTTAAAATAGCAAATCCAAATTTTGGCAGGCTTAATTTCTATCCAAAAATATATTTAAAACATTGTGAAAGTTTAAAATAACAAATCCAAATTTTGCAGGCTTAATTTCTATACACGTTCCTGTACTAACTTATTAGTGGGTAAAAACAGGGCATACAATTCTATCTGTTTTTTTAGTTGTTGGTGGTGGTTCTTTGTTCTCATATGTATTGAGCTCCGCTTCCAACGGTGCACAATTTTTGCTCTATTTTATGTCTTTGATAATTGGAATGAGATTTTGAAGGATTGTCAAGCAATTATCATCAAATCGGGGATTCATTTGCTTTTAAAAACTGAGTTGATCCTTTTATTGTATATCGAAGGAATTTGATCTGGGAACATTTATGCACAGCCTAAATTGAATGATTGAATAGGCAATTTTCGACTTGACTTGGGCTATATATGCAATCCTTGGTAAGTGGGATACCGTGAAATGTTTCATAATGCTGTGCTACGTAATTGTTCTAGGTTCGAATTTAATTGTACTTAGAAATAATGGAGATTAGTTGTGATTTAGATATTTTTTTGTTAGAGGTTGGTTCCAATCATTTAAACTATAGCATCCTATATAATGTACTCCTCAATTGATTTAATAAAATGCAATGTAGCTTAGCTCTGATGGTCTCAGCATTGATTATGCATAAACATTTGCACTAGTAGCTAAATTAAATACCATAAGATTGTTAATTGCATTAGTTACAAAGTACCATTGGAAGCTTCATCAATTAGATGTAAAATATGCTTTTCTGAATGGTGAGTTAAAGAATGAGGTTTACCTTACTCAACGAGAGGGGTCTGTGAAAAGTGGTTCGGAACATTTAGTGTGTAAATTAAAAAAAACATTGTATGGACTGAAACAAGCACCTAGGTCATGGTATGATAAGATAGATTCCTTCTTTCATCAAGAGGGTTTTATGAGGATCAAAAGTGATCCAATTCTGTTGTATTGATTTCCCTATATGTTGATGATTTAATTATTACATGAAATTCAGAAAAATTGATTAGTAAAATTAAATAGTAGATATCATAGGTATTTGAAATGAAAGATCTTGGTGAGTTACATTACTGCCTAGGTCTTGAAGTTTGGAGAAATGATGGTCAAACCTTTGTGTCTCAAGGTAAATATGTCAGAGAAGTACTTAAGAAGTTTAAAATGGATCAGTCTAAAGTTTCTTATGTCCCAATGCAGCAGAACATGAAACTTTACTGTGATGATGATTCGAAGGAGGTAAATGGTACAGTGTATAGACACATGGTGGGAAGCTTGAACTATCTCACTATAACCAGACCCGACATAGCATATTTTGTTAGTGTGTAAGTCAGTTTATGGAAAAACCTCTAGAAAACCATTGGAATGCAGTGAAAGGGGTACTCATGTATCTCAAAGGAAGAATTGATTATGGTATCAAATATACTGATTCATTCGATGTTGAGCTGACAGGTTACTCAGATTCAAACTGGGATGGCAATCCGAATGATCAAAGATCTACTACAGGTTATGCCTTTGGCATTGGATCCAAGATCGTTTCATGGAGCAATAAGAAGCCTACTGTATCTTTGTCATCCACTCAGGCAGAATATAAAACATTGTGTGCAACAACTTGTGAAGCTTTTTGGTTGAGAAGACCACTTCAAGATGTTGGAGAAGAACAAAGGAAAGCTATGATAATCAAATGTGATAACCAAAGCTCAATCAAGTTGGAAAATAATCCAACCTACCATTCAAGGACAAAGCATGTTGATACTCAATTTCATTTTGTTCGAGAAAAGATGCATTCTAATGCCATTGCTTTAATGTATTGTAATACTAGTGAAAATGCTGCTAATATTTTTACTAAGCCTCTTGGGAAGATAAAATTTGAACTGTTTAGGGAGATATTAGGTGTGGATGTCAATCCTTTCTCCATTAAAGGGGAGACTTAGAAATAATGGAGATTAGTTGTGATTTAGATCTTCTTTGTTAGAGGTTGGTTCCAACTATCTAAACCAAATATCATCCTATATAATTATGTTGAAAGGCGTATACCTATTGGCTATGGGCACATTTAATGATCTTTTAATTCTAAATCTTAATCTTATGGCTAGCAATTGAAGATGTTGGCATATTTTTCGTCGTCCTCCCAAATCAATGAATGAGATTTAATGCTTATAACTTGCTTGCATTTATAAATGAATCCGTTAACCTATTTACTTTTTCACATTTACCTAATTATATTAATAAATTACTATCGAGCCATATAATTGCCAGGTTTACATGATTAAGAAAAATTAATATCCACTCAACCTTTTATTGACACGTTTAGATTATTAGCAGTCATTACCTCAACCTCATTACCACGGATTTCATGTATGTATCATAGGTTTGGCCTCAACCTTATTAATGCATTCATTAATGGCTGGCGTTTCATATTATCATCGCCTTTTTGTGATCATATACCTACATATATTTACTGCCATGTTATTACTGCGTTCAATTTAAAGTAATTACCGGTTGGCGTTTCATATTATGGCCGTAGTTTTGTGATCATATACCTACACGTACAATATCCATACTATTATGGTAAACTGTTGCAGATCGAACGGATGCATTGGAGCCCAATCTAGAGATACTGCTATTGTAAATGGTTGTGGATCGATTTGATTCATTGGAGCACAATCACAGATCAATATCCATACTATTATGGTAAACAATTGCAGATCTAATGGATGCATTGGAGTACAATCTAGAGACACTGCTATTGTAAATGGTTGTGGATCGATTCCATTCATTGGAGCACAATCAATAATCAATATTTTTAGCATATGGGAGTGGGAAGAATACTAAGTGAGCAAAGAATCAAGCAGTATGAGGTAAAATTTCTGGAATTGGTTTCCCCTAAACCTAAATTACATTGAATTTTTTCGTGATATGTATTGTAATGTATAGTATACACATCAAACATAAATATCAAATTTCTGGTAGACGAATCAAAGTGACTCTGATCTAAATTCGCAATAGATGCATCCTCTCATCTATGATTTGTATCTTTGATATGATTTAGGTTAACTCATGAGAGATTTAGGTTTTACTATTTTATATTATGAGTTTTGTATTTTATATGATTTAGGTTTAGTGACCTAGGATTTAGGTTTTACAATTTTATGTTCTGTTTTTTATATGGATGCATGCGGGCTCGCACCGCTCTTCAATGTTACACCCGCATGCGGGTAATGAAGCATTTGCTTCTCTGACATTTTTAATTTTTTGAAACGTTATTAAGCCCTAAGATTACACTTCTTCATTCGGATCCTAGCTTACACTTAACACCCTCACATTATTCTTCATTCCAATCTGTATTGGAAACCATAATAGCCACCAAGTGGATCTTGTATGATAGATTCAATACGAAACGTATACAATTTTTCTGTTTATATTACATAAAATGCAGCAGCCTAAATGAAATGCAAATGTAGCAACACTTAAATGAGATGCATTGCATTTGAATGTTCCTTTGCATGCAGAACTATTCATCTCTTCAATTCTAGAATGGTTTTTTGTTTCATGTCTAACCGCCAATATAAGGATGAATTTTATTGATTTTATTATATTAAGTTCAATCATTGTTTTGACTTTAGGGTTACTGTTAGGGTTTTCTTTCACTGTTTTTAGGGTTACATGTAAAGTTTATTGTTAGGTTTTAAAGTTATAGTTACTATTTTCAAAATCTTCTTTTAACTATTATAGCTTTTGGTGTTTATTAGTCATAAATTATGTGATTGTGCTAGTGTACTCCTGAATTGATTTAATAAAATGTAGTGTGGCTTTGCTCTAATGGCCTCTAAGTGTTGCCTTACCTGAGAATAGTTGGTTCCTTTCCATTCTTCTATTTTCAAGTATTTTTGGGGTTAAATATTTTTTTATGATCATTCCGTGTTCGTTAAGTTTGTTTTTAAGTAAATTTTGTGGTCTTCTAAAAGAATTGAAGGGAAAGAGAAAAGACAATTGCTTGTATACAATAAGATGATATGATTTTGTACAATATTTGTGTTACAAACACTGTTTTTAGTTGCTAAACGAGACCAAGACAATTAACTTCATTCCTATCATGTGTAGGATTTATAGTACTACATTGGTTGGAACTTGAAAGAAAACTCATTTCAAGGAAGTGATTCATGTTGTAGGATTGATGGAAGTACATTTTGTAAAATAACAGATTGATTGTTTCAATGGGTAGGTGGGTTGGTCGGGGATGGTTTGGGACACTTACACCTACCATAATGTTCTTCATTATCTTGTACTACCAGGGGTTTTGTATGTCATTCTTTATGTTTACCAATTAAATCTCATTTTAGTTTTGATAGACAATAACCTTGTTCATGATTTGTAGACCCTATTTTTCTGACTTTGTTTTGATGCATTTCAGTTTTATTGTTATTAGTAAAAAATGACTTTCAAAGTCCTAATGCTAAAGGAACCATTTGCAAGTATGTGCATGATCACAAATGTTGAACTTTGTTAATTAAGGCTCCATAAAACTTTAGATTAACATGAATGGCGGTACTAAAGGAACCATTTGCAAGTATGTGCATGGTCACAAATGTCGAACTTTGTTAATTAAGACTCCACAAAACATTAGATTAACATGAATGGTGGTACTAAAGGAACCATTTGCAAGTATGTGCATGGTCACAAATGTTGAACTTTGTTATCTAAGATTGGTAGAAAACTTTAGATTAGCATGAATGGTGGTAGTTATATAAATGTGAAATGGACTCTTATATACATTTAAACATAAAAAAAAAATAGCGTGTTTGTGGTGCAAATGTAGTATACCTAGATATTTCCAAAATTTTAAGATATTGTAATGTATATTTTTTTCTCATTGTTTGTTTATTTATTTATTTGTATTCCAAGAAAAACCTTGTAATTGTTAATGTTTATATTTTTTTATGTTTGGCCTCCAAGGAAAACCTTGGACCCATCTTGTTTGTTGGTATTAAATTAGTCAAATGTCCAAGAACATGAGGTTGAGCTGACTTCTTAAGTTAAATGTTTATAAATTATATGGTACTTAATATGTCATTTATTATCAAATTAAAAATTACATACAAATGTGAGATTTTTCCCATCCCAATTAAAGGTCAATGACCAACAAACCTTCAAGTTGCTAATTTAGTACATAGAAGTGATGGAGCTCAAAGTTGATTGAAAACACATCACAAATAAAAAAAAAAATCTTTCAATTTCAGGAAAACCCCAAAGATGGAATGCCAAAGAGTAGAGAGACCTGAATTATATTTCTTGAAATAGTTGTTATGTTTGTTCTATAATATACTGCTTGTGAGATTGGGAAGAAGAGGAAGGTTTTTGATACCAAGAATGAGAGTGAGTAGAAACATGCAATTACAATGTTTCATTTATAAGATAAATCCATGACTATTTTGCTAACAATTGATAAGTCCCAATGGGGATTTGAATCCCGTCTCTTTAAAAAGAGGCATGTTAGAATCCTAGTGGAAAATACTGTTAGTGTAAATAGAGGTGAGTTTGTTTCCCAAAAACCATGGAAAATATTGTAAGTGTAAAATAGAGGTGAGTTTGTTTACCAAAAACCATAAGAAGCACACATTAAATCTCCTTTGATTCATGATAACTTCAAATTTACTAATGTTTAAGGAAAAAAATGTAAACCCCCAGCCTAGTTTATCCCAACCGTTTACATGAATATACAATGCATTTGAAGTTAAAGAAATATAATTATGATGATGTAGATGGATTCATCATATTTGCTTATACGGAATGATACAAGAATGTTAAAAGGCATGTAACAACCCTAAGTAATTAATCAATTGTCATGATTTAAATAACTGGTTAATGTATATTAGTTAATTAATTAATTAATTAATTGTCCTGATTTAATAATTGTTTAATGCATATTAGTTAATTAATTAATTAATTAATTTCATGATTAAATATTTGGTTAATGAATTTGAGTTTATAAATTTTAATTTATTAAATGGAGACTTAATGTATTGAATGATGGAACCATTAAAGAGAAAGGGGATAAGGTGGTTGGCGTTGAATGGAGGGATAAGGTGGGTGAGTCTTAAAGAAAGGGAGAAGGCGGTGAATGAGAGAGGGGGAAAGGAGGATAAGAGGAGGGAAAAACACTCGAGAAAGGAATTTTGGATTTTTGGGGAGAGAGCATCATTTCGAGAGAGGAGAGGATTGTATCGCTAGTTTGGAGCTGGAGTAACTTGGTACTGGTTTTTGTTTGAGGACTGGTTGGAGTTTGGTGGACTGAGACAGGGGGCACCTGTTGCTGGGAGTTTTGGGCTTGGCAGCCAAGAATCCTTACAGAATCCTGGAGCTAGGGAGCCGGAGAGGCTCTGTTCCTAGTTGGCTAGGAGGTTAGTCAGTTTTGGGTGGAGCATCAGGCAGAGTTGGTGAAAAACAATAGCATCAACATCAGTTAGAGGTATGTATTTTCATTATTATGCTGTGTTATGTAGTTTATTATGATGCTGCTCATAAATTTTAATTATGCTAAATAACGAATGGTTATGAATGTTTATATGCTGAATAAGGAATTGTAAAGATGTTAGGATAACATTTCTCTATTTAAATTTATGTTTTATAAGGCTCTGTTGGAAGAGACCTTACACATGGTATCAGATATTTAGTTTTAAATATGGGACCAAAGGCCCACCTACCCACCCATCCTCTTGACTCTGGACAAAAATCTAAGCTGTGTGTCCTGTAAACAACCCTGAAACTCTCTTAAAAAAAAAACTCTAAAACTTATTGACCTGTACAATGCTTTACCCTTCAGTAGTAGGTTGGTAGTTATGTGTTGTAATGACTACAGATTTTCCCCACAAAAGACCTCTTGCAACATGGATCATGTAAAGGATGAAAATAAGCAAAAAAGATCGTGAAATGGGCAATATGGTAAACCTGTCTCTGAGAATATTTTCCTAGAGATTTAGCATCTACATAAAGGAACAAGGCAAGACATAATTATTCCTTGTATTTTACAAAATTCCTTAAGAAGATATGCAAACCCCTAAATAAGTAATGATATCAACTACAAATCTAATGGTCAAAAGAGAATCTGAAAATGAAATGATCTTCAGACACCAACACCCAAATACAAATTCTGCAAGAGTGGTGCTCACTCAAACAAAATGATGATCTGTCTTCATTTGCAGCTGTTGCGAACAATCCTAAGTTTGAACTAGAGGAACTCTCAAGCTACAAGTTAGTTGCATTATAATATACTCCAAGGTGTAGATGATGTAATCTTGAAAAGGCAGGTAAGAGTGGAACTAGTAGATAACTTGTGGGGATAAGGGCTCCTTTGGCTCAATCCATGCGACTTTCTTATAAGCTTTGTACATCTCATCCATAGAACCTATATCAACATCCCACCTACTGAGAATAGGGAATCAAAATATAACCCTACAGTAGGGACTTCTAAAATCCAACTTTCATTGTTGGAGAAAGGAAGTGACCCTGGCAAACAAACTAGTCTCACCACTTGGACTAACAAGCAGCATAGATAAATGAAATATTATTGTTTGTAATTGAAATAACATCATGACAATTTAAAATGAGTACCAATAACGCAAATGAGTACCAAATCTCCAAGTCAAAACAATGCAGTAACCAAAGCTTGGGGGAAATATCACATGGCGAGGCAAGCATTAAACACATATGTCCAAGCACCAATGCACAAGGTGCCACAAGGAGGAGAGCCCACAAGGGGCGAATACGTTTGCACTACGCGTCGAGTAGGCTCAACACCAGAG
The DNA here is from genome assembly GCA_009831015.1 of Picea engelmannii. Taxonomy (NCBI): domain Eukaryota; kingdom Viridiplantae; phylum Streptophyta; class Pinopsida; order Pinales; family Pinaceae; genus Picea; species Picea engelmannii. Next base: position 1,238,070 of record ML777525.1, on the reverse strand, counting down.
ACCAAGCGCCAAATCCAAGGCCACAAAACCGTGCCTGGCATAACAAAAGTAATACAGGGCCTATTACCCTCAAACGAAATTTCAAGCATACGATCGAGGGCTAGAACATCCAACGAAGTCATATTATATGTCAGTTCATGGGACAACACACATAAGGATTAAGGAGTAGAGTCTACAAGGGGTGTCATGCATTCTCTACGTGCATATTGGGTCCGAAGCCCAATCTCCAAGTTTCATTATGGTTCCAAGACTATGAGCTAAGCATCAACAACACAAACTAACCAAGTATCAACACATCAAAGCCCAAGGCTAAGAAAATGATGCCCGAGTCTAGCGCCAAGCCAATAGAGGAAATAAGCAAGCATTGTGCACGATGTGTGCACGTGCATATTGGGCATTAAGCACCAATATCCAAGACCACGAGCCAAGCACTTGAGAGTTAAGCATCAGATCTAATGACAACCCAGTTAGAAGCTTGAATCCAAGTCACAACACCAGACACCAGGCAGTGCACACATGCCAAATGCCAAGGGAGAGCCCACGATAGAGCATAAAGTGAACAACTCGTAAAAAAAAAGTTAAAATAGAGCCCATGACAGAGCATAAAGCACACAACTCATAAAACATAAGTTAAAATAGAGCCCACGAAAGAGCATAAAGTGCATAGCTCGTAAAACAAAAGTTAAAATAGAGCCCACGACAGAGCATAAAGTGCACAGCTTGTAAAACATAATTTAAAATAGAGCCCATGACGGAGTATAAAGCGCACCCGAGAGCTACATCCAAACAGAAAAGAAAACCCTACCCAATCAGGTTAAGCCGGTTCTATAGTTAGGAAAAAAAAAAATCAATAATCTGTCTATTGTAAACAAATGACTATTCAAAAGATAACCTATAGGAAATAAGAATAGTATGCCGAGCACCAACTACCTAGTCACACCACAAAGAAAAGGTGACAAGGAGAGTCGATCTTGCGACCTCCCTGATCACCCATATCTTGTGAATTCTGCGCTAACAAAAAAAAAAGGCCAAGGCCATGGAAACTCGTACCGAGCACCAAGCCACCAGGGAGAAGCCACAAAGGAGAAGAGGGAATGCACTACTGTACACAACGCGCCTGCCAGACCTTGAAACCATGGACACCAGGGTAGACTGAGTAGAGAGATGGCCATGGCCACCGGCCTCATCCTTCACCCTGAGCATTTGAAAAAAAAAAAAAACGAAATGTAAAGGGGAGAGAGGGTAGGGTTTGAAGAGATAAGGATGGAGGAGATTAGGGTTAAGGGATGAGAGTCGGGGGGGAGGGGGCATGTGGGCCTCATGCGAGGACCCACTGCCCGACTTTAGATATATATTTTTTAATTATATCATTTTTTTATTTTTAATTATTATTTAATTATTATTATTATTATTATTATTTTTAATTATTTTATTTTTATTTTAATTACTTTAATTGTATTTTAAATGATTAATTTTAATTTTAATTCTTAATTTTAAATAATTAAATTAATATTTTAATATTATTCAAAGCATTAATAATAGATATTAATTAACTAGTGATTTGAATGATTAATTAATTAAATGTGTAATTAACATTAACATATTCAATAATTAACATAACATTATGATACTTATAAAATTTATTTTTGGATTAGATTAATTTTTTATTGGAGCGGATGAGTTTTGAACCAACGACCTATCCACCGAGTATAGAGCTTTCACCAAAGACTGTACACCACTGCACCATGATAGTAATGATAGGTTAAATGTGTTGATCACATGCGAGAGAGTCAGTAGTTTCATTAGGCAAAAAAATTGAGCTTAGAGGATTTTGACCCTGACCTAGCCACTTCCCCTAAAGTGAGTAACGTCTATTTACATACAAGTAAAAAAAAAATTACGCCTAACCCTGTTTTCAAGTTTAAGTTGCGCAAATGTGAATTGCCCTAGATGCTCCCTGACAAACTTTTGGTTGATGAAGATTCCATTATACAAGATGGTTAGGACTCGTGGAAATCAAGGCAGAGGGGCATCGTCATAGGGACTGCCAACACCGCCACCACCATCGCCTGAATTAGCTCTCATTCTATGCTCTTTGGGGGCCATAAATGAGACTTTAAAGGGGCGTCAACTAGCAGGGATCGAAGTGGAGCCCCCACCATCTGGAATGGGTAATCCTGAAGCATAGAGGGATTCAAGGGGAGGGCCTCCACCTAAGGACATCACTAGAGAACTGTAGAAGATCAAACTTTCAGAGTTCATCGGGGGTTGTGCCAGTGAACGTGCAGAAGCATGGTTGGAAGGGATGACATGATGTTTCGCCTTAAGGGACTAGGCATCCACATCAAAGGCAAAAATAACAATCTTTCAGTTAAGGGATAGTGCCTTGAACTGGTGGGGAAACCTGGAGAGGCAGTTGCACCTTACCCCAGACACCGTCTCTTGGGAAATTTTTGAGGAGAGGTTCTGAAGGAAATATATACCAGCTTACTATGAGGAACAACAGGTGGGAGCATTTCATGCTCTAGTACAAGGGAACATGACCATGGAAGAGTATGAGATCAGGTTCATGGAATTGGTAAAATATGTTTCGTACATGGATAATGAACAACGACAGGCAGAATGCTTTTTCTATTGGTTAAACCCTAAGATAAGGGCCATGGTACAGATGTGGAAACCATATTCAGTAGCAGAAGCAGTAAAAAATGCATGTTATGCTGAGGAACACATGAACTTAAATGGATGTATTAGGTTGACCTTTCTGCATCATCCTAGATTCGTAGGGAAGGACCCTAGGACATTCTCCAGGGGAGGGAGCTCCATGCCACCTCCATATGGTAATAGAGTCACACCAAGGATAGTCGCCACAGGTATTTCAATGGCAGTGAGTGTAGCATCCCATTCATCACCAACGACGCAGGCAAGTTCACAACCATCTCCGAGAGAAACTGGTAGAGGCAGGGGTTCCAGGGAAGGAACACATTTCAGAGACCATCACAGAGCAATATGCAAGTTCAATATCATGTTACATGTTGGGGATGTGGAGGACCCCATTACCAGTGTGACTGCCCAGAGTTGCAAGAAGGATTTGTGCATAGAGAAGGAAAGGCCCCGATGGGGAGGGCAAATGGCAGCCACCAGATTTATGTAGCAGTTAATAATTGCCAGGAAGAACATTAATCCACGGTGGTGGAATCGTCAGGTACGCTAAATCATATCAATGTTAAAATTTTATTTGATTCAGGTGCTATAGATAGTTTCATTTCACCATCTGCATTAGAAAAGAGTGGGTTGGCAGCCTACGAGCATGATGACTTTAAATAAGTTGAGATGGCTTTGGGGGAAAAACAAGCGGTAGGACCTAAAATTGATAATTGTATAGTAGACCTGGGAGTGTGTACTACCAAGTTGAAGCTATACGTCACTGCTCTCGGGACGTATGACCTAATCATTGGAATGGATTGGTTAGAAGCACATCGAGCTATGGTAGACTATTTCGCAAAAAGGGTGCTTTGTGTTGACAATGAAGGAAGGCCAGTAGAGATCCATGGTGTATGAAGAAAGGTGTCTCTACGCTTTATCTCAACTATGAAGGTTAAGCGATGCATGAGGCAAGGGTGTCGACTTTATGTAGTGGAAGCAATGAGTGAAAGGAAAGGACCCTACTTGGATCAGTACCCAATATTGTCAGAGTTTAAAGATGTTTTTCCAAACAAGTTACCAGGGTTACCTCCTAAGAGGGAGCTTGATTTTACTATTGAGCTAAAACCTGGTGTAGAACCAATTTCCAAGACTCCGTATTGGATGACAGCACCAAAACTTTGTGATTTGCAGATGCAGTTGAAAGAGCTACTCGACTTAGGGCTAATAAGGCCCAGTGTCTCACCTTGGGGTGCACCAGTGATTTTTGTGAAAAAGAAGGATGGTTCCTTACGACTGTGCATAGATTACAGGGACTTGAACCGTGCTACAGTGAAAAATAGGTACCCAATGCCACGAATAGATGATCTCTTCAATCAGATGAAGGATCAACGGTATTCTCCAAAATTGATTTGCGATCAGGGTATCACCAGTTAAGGATTAAGGAAGGCGATATTCCTAAAACTTCCTTTTGAACTTGGTTTGGGCATTACGAGTTCATCATAGTACCTTTCGGATTGATCAATGCGCCAGCAGTATTCATGAACCTTATGAATGGTGTATTCCGGAAGTACTTAGACCACTTTGTACAAGTCTTTTTAGATGATATCCTCATCTATTCCAAGAACGAAAGAGAACATTAGGAACACTTGCGAGTGGTGTTGTCTTGCCTTAGAGAGAACAAATTGTATGGGAAGTTGTTGAAGTGCTTCTTCTTTCAGAAAGAAATTCACTATTTAGGTCATATCATTTTCGGGGAAGGAATCTCCGTGGACCCAAAAAAGGTAAAGGCCATTATGGAATGGCCAGTGCCGAAAAATGCTCATGAGGTAAGAAGATTCATGGGGTTAGCAAGTTATTATCAGAGATTTGTGGAAGGGTTCTCTAAAATAGCGAAACCCATCACCACTTTGCAGTGCAAGGGGGTCAGGTATGAATGGACAAAAGAATGTGATAGTGCATTCATCGAGCTTAAAAGGTTACTAACTAGTGAACCAATTCTACGAGTGCTGGATATGGAAAAGGATTTCATAGTCTGCAAGGATGCCTCGAAGAAAGGGTTGGGGGGTGTGCTAATGTAGGATGGAGGAGTGATAGCTTATGCATCAAGTAAGTTGAAGAAACATGAGGAACTTTACGCTACTCATGATTTAGAGTTGGCAGCTGTAATGCTAGCTCTGAAACTTTGGAGGCACTATCTAGTAGGGCGAAACTTTGAGCTCAAAACGGACCATCAAAGTTTAAAACATATCTTCACTCAAAGGGATCTAAATGCCAAGCAAAGGCGACGGAGTGAGTTCATGAGTGAGTACAATTCTGGTATTTCATATATCAAGAGAAAAGAGAATGTGGTCACGGATGCCTTGAGTAGGAGACCACGTGTCTTCTCCTTGGTACCCTTAAAAGTCAATCTGAGGGAACGTGTGTTGACGCAACTCCATGGAGACAGTTGGTATTTAAAGGTTACTTCAAACCTCCAGAATGGGAGGCAATTAGACCTAAAGTATGAAGGATATAGTCTGGAAGCAAACAGACTATTAAGATATCGAGGAAGGATGTACATCCCTGAAAGTGGGGATATTCGAAGAATCATACTAAAGGAATCCCATAGAGCACTTTATTGTGCGCATCCAGGTGTGAAGAAAATGTACGCAGACATGAGGAAGCTATTCTTCTGGGTAGGCATGAAGCGCGATGTAGTCCTTTTTGTCACCAAGTGCCTAGAGTGTCAACAAGTGAAAGCCAACCACCATCACCCGACAGGCCTCCTATAACCACATGATGTTCCTATGTCCAAGTGGGAAGTCATTTCCATGAATTTTGTTGTGGGGTTGTCGCTCACATCTCTTAGACACAATGCCATTCTTGTGATAGTTGATAAGTTAACCAAGAGTGTTCATTTTATTTCGGTTAGAGACACTTATGATGTCACTGATGTGGCACGCATGTTTGTAAGTGAGGTCATCCATTTGCACAGAATACCTAAGAAGATCATTTCAGATAGGGACTCCATATTCACTTCTAGGTTTTGGACAAGTTTGCAGTCAGCGTTGGGGACTCAGTTGAAATTAAGTACAGCTTATCATCCTGAAACAGATGGGAAAACTGAGAGAGTAAATCAGGTTATGGAAGACATGCTTAGGATGTACGTCATGGATAATCAAACCCATTGGGTGAAGTACCTACCTTTGGTAGAGTTCGCCTACAATAACAGTTTTCATAGCTCCATCAGAATGCCACCCTACGAAGCTCTGTATGGAAGGCCATGCAGAACACCGTTGAGTTGGGAGAGGTTAGAAGGGCGAGTAACAGTTGGGCCATAATTGATTCAAGAGATGAAGGAACAGGTAATTCAGATTAGGCAAAGACTAAAGGAAGCACAGGATAGACAGAAAAGTTATGCGGATGCACACAGGACTAACCGAAGTTATAAAGTGGGAGATCAAGTTTTCATTCGTATCAATCCTAATAAGAATACCATACGGTTTGGAAAGGGGACAAAGTTGTCACCTCAATTTATAGGACCATTCAGAATCCAAGAAAAAATTGGACCCTTGGCCTATCGTCTCATACTGCCACCCCACTTGCATAAAACTCATAATGTTTTTCATGTATTTGTTATACGTCATTATGTTGCTGATGAATCACATAAACTAAATTGGAAGGAATTGAAGGTATCGGATGCGGGAACCCTCACTGTAACACCGTTACACATATTGGAACATAGAGTCCAACAACTTAGGAACCGTCTGGTAGACCAAGTTAAGGTCCAATGGGACAATTTTAATCTAGGATCTGCTACTTGGGAGGATGTTGAGACATTACGATGAGATTATCCCTCACTTTTTTGTCCACCTCGAGAATATGTTTCTTGAAGTTTGGGTGTATGTAACACCACCTTTTGACTTAGACAACTAGGATTACTTGAAGCCTGATTACCTTTATTTTCTGTCACCATGAAACTATTAATGATACACTTGAACTTTTAAGATGTAGAAACATGTATGAATGTTTAAATGTTATTTGAATGATGATGGATATAATGCGATCTATTATGTGAATGTAAATTTTATGAATGATTAAATGTTATTTGGATGAAGATGGATATGATGCGATATACTATGTGAATGAGAATCCTATGAAGGTTTAAATGCTATTTGAATGATGTTGGATATGATGCAATCTATTATGTAAATGATAATTCTATGAATGGGTAACGTTAATTGAATTATGGGATATTATGAGATCTATTTCTAACTTGGAAAACTTTGATGTTAAAGTTGTTGGTACATGGATACCGCATTGAAATTATGGTTGTATGCAATTATGTGATGGTAATGCATAGATATGTATGAGTTTGTGTTACAGACTAATCTACAGGTCATTGGGCTATAAAATAGTGAAGGGATAATGATAATGGAAGTGGATTTCATGACCATTGACCGAGAAACAATATGGTATGAATCTTTGTATGTGAAATTGTATTGGTTTGGATGCATTGCTATGATATGTGGACTAGTGCAGGATTTCAGGTGGTGAGACTGCCCACAAAATTAATAAACGATGACAAAACTCCCAACAACAAGGTGCCACTGTATATTCCACTGTAGGGTGTGGACCCTATTCCTATTAGGAGGGGTGGAGGCATTTCCCACCGTGTATCCTCCGAAACCTGGAGTGATGGGAGGACGGTGTTAGCTCACGCTCCCCTAGATGTGTGATGATGATTGTCAGTTGCCTACTGGGGAAACTACAATTGTCTAAATAAAATTGTTGAGCTAGATTATTGTAATTAAGGGAATTCACAAACATTTCATTGGTTATTATCTTTTATAAAATGAATAGTCTTGTTGATTGGATTGGATGCATACATAAATTACTATAGGGGTGATAGTTATTGTTATTAGTACATGCACGAGACTTGTATGTACTAGCTACACATGCATTTCTTGTACATGTACACTAGTATGTATGATTTTTCTTGGCTTACTTACTAAAAATGCTGGTTATTGGATATGAATGTGTGAACCCTGTGTCTTTTCCCTTCTATCTTAAAATACTTTAACTTTGGGACAAAGTTTCCTGAAGGGTGGGTGTATGTAACAACCCTAAGTAATTAATCAATTATCATGATTTAAATAAGTGTTTAATGCATGTTAGTTAATTAATTAATTAATTAATTGTCCCGATTTAATAATTGTTTAATGTATATTAGTTAATTAATTAATTAATTAATTGTCCCGATTTAATAATTGTTTAATGTATATTAGTTAATTAATTAATTAATTAATTAATTTCATGATTAAATATTTGGTTAATGAATTTGAGTTTAATAAATTTTAATTTATTAAATGGAGACTTAATGTATCGAATTATGGAACCATTAAAGAGAAAGGGGATAAGGTGGTTGGCATTGAATGGAGGGATAAGGTGGGTGAGTCTTAATGAAAGGGAGAAGGCGGTGAATGAGAGAGGGGGAAAGGAGGATAAGAGGAGGGAAAAACACTCGAGAAAGGACTTTTGGATTTTGGGGGAGAGAGCATCATTTCGAGAGAGGAGAGGATTGTATTGTTGGTTTGGAGCTGGAGTAGCTTGGTATTGGTTTTTTCTTGAGGAACTGGTTGGAGTTTGGTGGACTGAGACAGGGGGCACCTATTCCTGGGAGTTTTGGGCTCGGGGGCCAGGAATCCTTACGGAATCCTGGAGCTAGGGAGCCAGAGAGGCTCTGTCCCTGGCTGGCTGGGAGGTTAGTCGGTTTTGGGCAGAGCATTAGGCAGAGTTGGTGAAGAACAATAGCATCAACATCAGTTAGAGGTATGTATTTTCATTATTATGCTGTGTTATGTAGTTTATTATGATGTTGCTCATAAATTTTAATTATGTTGAATAACGAATGGTTATGAATGGTTATATGCTGAATAAGGAATTGTAAATATGTTAGGATAGCATTTCTCTATTTAAGTTTATGTTTTATAAGGATTTGTTGGAAGAGACCTTACAAGGCATATGTTAAGCTTAGGTATCGTGGCATTGAAAATTGACAAGAAAGGCATATGGTCCATCACTTTTAAAGAAAGTTGTTGATGAATACCTTGCTAAACAATATCTTTCAAAATTTTGTAGTGAGCTTCTTTGCAAAGATGCTAAAGAGTTAGTGTCAAGAAAGTTAGGCAACAACAATATAAAGGTCATCTCCAATGTAAATGAAAACATAATGTTTGTCTTTTCTCTCCCTATCATTGTAATAGAAAACTCAAAACATATTGCTCATTACAATGGAAAACATTGGTCCAATTAAACCCAAGAAAATTGTTCTTGTAGTCCTTGGTAGAGCATAAGTCCATCTAGATGCATTCAATTTAAGAATCGCAAAGAAAAATCCTTGATTAAGAGGGGAACAATATCGAGTGTATTGACATTTGAAATAATTTTGACCTTCCATTTTCTTTTGTACTATATTGATAGTGGAGGGCTCTTAAAATTTTTGAACAAGGGATTAGATAATTGGTGGATAAGAATGTCTAAGGTGTGTGATTTGGATTTACTTACAAGAGGGATCCATCTATGTTTATATCCCTTTCTTGGAATTTAATCAATGATGAACATGCATTGATCTTACTTTTGGAAATTGATTCTTCATGATTTCCCAAATCAACAATTTCCCACTTTTATAAAATAGCAATGATGTTTGCATTTCTAATGTTGGGGGAATGATGCAGAACAAAAACAATAGGAAACCTATCAATATACAATCAAGAGTTTCTTCTATAATGCTATCAAAATCTACATCAAGAACATTTGTGGGTTCATCTAATATAATTTTTTTTTTTTTTAGCATTGCTCTTGGGTGGGTTCAAGCTAATGATGGTCTCTCATGATGCATTAGTGGCAATGAAAACATGTAAAAACAACAATATGTTAACTTGGAGGGATGATTCAAGGTACTTTCACAATGAATTTGAATATGGAGTAAAATTATGAAATGCAGGAAATAGAATTAGTTTTCCAAATATGTATTTTTTACTTATAGAATTTGTGTATGACTCTGTGAAATTTGAGGTTTTCTAACAATGATATGTTATTTTACATGAAACATAGAATTCATATGTTCTCGTACCTAAATAATGAAATTTCCTTTAAAAAATGTAGAATTGCAGAGAACACATTGTTCTTGCGCATGGTTATTTTTTCAAAATTTATAATATTAATTATATATATATATTTTAAATTATGAAAGCCATTATATCTTTGAATTTACAAGGCCCTATGTTAGTGTAGGGTATGCGGGCCTTAACATAATCAAACATAATTTTTTTTAGATTGTAGTTCTTGGTATACATACTAGTGTAGTGTATAACTTGTTCAAAAATGGTTAAGGAGATAAAAAGTTATAGTACGAATAAAATATGTATGTATTTTAAAATTTTGATATATATCAAGATAAAAACATATCAAAAGTGGTTAAAAATATTATTTTTTAATACACACACACACACACACACACACACATATCGGATTTAGGTTCAAAATGACTAGCCTCGTGGTTTGGGCTACAAATACATCAAAACCTCCATTTTTCTAAATGGCTCTCAACGTCTCTATTTTTCACATTAATTTTGTCATTGATGAAACTACACACATATAGAATCAACTATGTAGATTCCACACACATATATATCTATATATCTATATATCTATATATATATATATATATATATATATGGAAAAATAGAGACATTGAGAGCCATTTAGAAAAATGGAGGTTTTGATGTATTTGTAGCCCGAACCACTAGGTTAGTCATTTTGAACCTAAATCCAAGGCAACCAAATCAATAAACACATATGTTAAAGTTGTCACTCTCACCCGAAATAATTTGAATGGAAAGAACATGCACGCATTCTAGAGTGTATGTGAATTCTTAGAATGCCCATGCATTGTTTTGACTAGGCATACTTGTGAATGTGTCTAGATGTAGATCTAATAAGAATGTTCTTTATCCTTCTTGAACTTTCTTGAGCTTAAGGGACATGAATAAACCTAGACATAGTGATATGAGCCCTCGCTAGGGGGTGTTTTCCCTTGTAGTTGGATAAGTATTCCATTAAGATGTTTCATGCCACACAATTGGGTATGGAGGCCTTGACCATAGTTGTGGTAGGGAAACAACATACTTAGGGCCTTGACATTGATTGGAGGAGGGAAACAATGAGTTTGGTCCCTAAACATAACTTCTTATGCTCAGGTTAATCTTATCATGCTTAAGTGCCAGGAACAATACCAATAGAGGTCAAGTGCCTTGATATGGTTGAGGGGTGAAACCCAAACCTTAGCTAAAGCACAAATATTTTAGGAATCTAGAGTAAAACACAATGGCTCTAACCACCACACTTGACCTCCCAATGTTTTAGGCAACTTTTAGGTTTCAAGGGTTGTGAATAACACCTCAAATGACCATAGATGACCTTTCTAGGGGATTTGTAATATGCCAGATATAAAATGTATGCAGAACAGAAATAAAATGCTAGTAATGGCAGAATAAAAACAATATAACTAGAACATTCACCACAATAACACTGAAACGATACGAGAAGAATAATAGAAATAACAATTTGAATCTGAAAGCAATGTTCATGGGCCTCTTTGAGGGGGCAACCTCTAGTTGAGCAAAGCTCTATTACAATAGCATCCAAGCTAGGGTTCTCATACCCTCAACTCCTATTTATACTAAAGAGAAGCATATAGAGGAAGATCCTTTTGGAAGCGGAAGGTTCTATTAGGTCTTCTTACATCCGCCTTATTCTATTTTATTGAAAGGCCTTATTAATAATGACCTTTATTACATCCGAATATATTGTTCTACCTATGTGTGAGTTAGGACCCTAACATGTCCTCCCCCTTAAAAACATGCATGTCCTCAAGGCTTGAGATGAGGAAATTGTTGCAGAAGGGTAGCTGGTTCCCAAGTGGCGTCTGCTAGAGTTGTATCTTTCCACTAGAATAACACTTCCTTGATGGTTCTTTGACTTAGGGGATGCTCATGCTGGTCCAAAACTGCTTATGGCTGTAGCCAAATGGATCCTTCTTCAGCTAACTCTAGAGGGTTGGTTTGAATTTGGCACTTAGCTCCAATCACCTTCTTTAAGCATGAAACATGAAAAACAAGATGTAGCTTCGAATGGTTGGGAAAAGCTAATTGATAGGATACTTGTCCCACATGCTTGAGAATGGTATAAGGACCATAAAGTTTGGGCGCTAGCTTCGGACAATGCTCGGCCTTGAGGGAAGTTTTCTTGTAAGGTTGCAGTCAATGAAACACCTGATCCCCTTCTGCAAATTGACGTTCAGAGCGACCTTGATCTGCTTATTGCTTCATGTGACTTTGTGCCATGACCAAATTCTCTTTGAGGGTATGAAGAATATCCTCTTGAGCTGTAAGTGCTAGGTCAACCACCTGGACCTTCGAGGCACCCAGTAAGTATGAGAGAACTGAAGGTGGCTTCTATCCATATGCCGCTTCAAAAGGAGTCATGCGTGTAGTTGTATGGTATGAAGTGTTGTACCACCATTCAACTAGGGGTAACCATTGAGCCCATTGATTTTTCTTTTCCGAGGCAAAAAACCTCAAATATGTTTCCAAACACTTGTTGACAATTTCCGTTTGGCCATCCATGTGGGGATGATAAGTTGTGCTGAGATGCAATTCGGTGCCTTGTATCTTGAACAGTTCTTGCCAAAAATTACTTCTGAAAGTTGGGTCACGATCAGAAACAATAGAGTGCGGCATGCCATGAATCTTGAAGACCTGATCCACGAAAATTTGAGCCACCGTGGATGCTATAAACGGGTGTTGAAGGGAGTGGAAATGAGCATACTTGGAAGGCGATCAACAACCACCATGATGACAGATTTATTTCCCAATTTTGGTAAGCTGGTAATAAAATCCATAGAGATATCCTTCCAAATAATAGGTGGAATTGGGAGCAGTTGTAGTGTGCCCAGATATTTGACTGTTTTTCCCTTGTTGCATTGACACACATCACATTCAACTACAAAATTATGAATGTCCTGTTTCATACCATCCCAGAAAAAGGAACGTTTGACTCTGTCATAGGTTTTGGTGAACCCAGAGTGCCCTGTTGTGGGTGTAGCATGAAGCTCAGAAAGTACCGTGGATTTAAGCTTTGATTGTTTTCTTAAGTACAAATGGGCTTTGTATCGAAATTCATCATGGAGCCAAGAGTACCCTGGGGAAATTAGAGCATTGGACTGCAATTTTTGGATCAACTGTGAACTTTTGGGATCTTGTAGCCATTCCTGGCGAATGGCTTGGAGCTAATCTGGTACAATGAATGAAAGAGAAAAGAGGGATCCTTCATCTTCATATTTTCGGGAAAGTGCATCCACAACCACATTTTCTTTTCCTTTCTTGTAAATGATCTCATAATCATATCCAAAGAGTTTAGTTACCCATTTTTGTTCTTCTTGGGAGGAAATGCATTGTTCCAGAAAATACTTTAGGCTTTGATGGTATGTCTTAATTTGGAAACGTTTCCCCAATAGATAAGGGAGTCACAGATCAACGACATGCAGAATAGCCAACTTTTCCTTTTCATAGATGGATTTGCCTAGATTTCTGTCAGATAGTTTCTTGCTGGTAAAGGCCGAAGGTCGACCCTCTTGTACAAGGACAACACCAATTCCTTTCCCTAAGGCATCACATTCCAACACAAAGGTATTTGTGAAATCGGGAAGGGCGAGGAATGGAGTGGTGCACATGGCCATATTCAATGTTTGAAAGGATTGAGCAGTAGCTGGAGTCCAAGTGAAAGAGTTCTTTTTTAGGAGAGCAGTGAGAGGTGTTGCAATCTTCCCATAATTCTTAACAAACTTGTGATAATACCCTGTTAAGCCCAGAAATACATGCAATCTCTTAAGAGTCTTTGGGTGAGGCCAGTCTTGCATAACTTCAATATTTTTAGGATCCACCCTGACGCCATCTTTGCCAACCAGATGACCCAAGTATTCTACTTCTGAGGCGCCAAAAGCACATTTAGAATGTTTTAGGAAAAGTTCGTGCTGAGAGAGTAGATGGAGAACTCGATCCACATGAGCAAGGTGGTCTGTCCAAGTTTTTCTATAGATGAGGATATCATCAAAGAAAACTAAGACAAAATGGTAGAGAAAAGGACG
>ML777525.1:1180177-1195799 GCA_009831015.1 Picea engelmannii | reverse complement strand
ATATATATACCTCGGATTTAGGTTAAAAATGACTATCCTGGTGGTTCGGGCTACAAATACATGAAAACCTCCATTTTTCTAAATGGATTTCAATGTCTCTATTTTTCACATTTATTTTGTACAGGCTAGACAAATTAATCATTGATGAAACTACACACATATAGAATCAACTATGTAGATTCCATATATATATATGAAAAAATAGAGACATTGAGAGCCATTTAGAAAAATGGAGGTTTTGATGTATTTGTAGCCTAAACCACCAGGTTAGTCATTTTGAACCTAAATCCGAGGCAACCAAATCAACACACACATATTTTAAAGTTGTCACTCTCACCCGAAATAATTTGAATGGAAAGAACATGCACACATTCTAGAGTGCATGTGAATTCTTAGAATGCACATGCATTATTTTGACTAGGCATACTTGTGAATGTGTCTAGATGTAGATCTAATAAGAATGTTCTTTATCCTTATTGAACTTTCTTGAGCTTAAGGGACATGGATAAACCTAGACATAGTGATATGATCCTTTGCTAGGGGGTCTTTGCCCTTGTAGTTGGATAAGTATTCCATTAAGATGTTTCATGCCACACAATTGGGTATGGAGGCATTGACCATAGTCGTGGTAGGGAAACAACATCCTTAGGCCCTTGATATTGATTGGAGGATGGAAACAATGAGTTTGGTCCCTAAACATAACTTCTCATGCTCAGGTTAATCTTATGATGCTTAGGTGCCAGGAACAATACCAATATAGGTCAAGTTCCTTGACATGGTTGAGGGGTGAAACCCAAACCTTAGCTAAAGCACAAAGCTTTTAGGAATCTAGAGTAAAACAAAATGGCTCTAACCACCACACTTGGCCTCCCAATGTTTTAGGAAGCTTTTAGGTTTCAAGGGTTGTGAATGACACCTCAAATGACCATAGATGACCTTTCTAGGGGATTTTTGACCTTCAAGTGGCGATATGGGCATTGTTAGGATATTGTGAGCACTAGGTATGGGTCTTGGGTCCTTGGAAATGATCAAGAGAGGAAACCCAAGCCTTAGGTATAAAGGAAGCCTTTATACACCTATAGGCATCAATGACACGTTGAACCACCACAAAGGACCTTTCTCGGTATCCTTGGTCTTCGAATGGGGTTAAACATCATTATGAGTTTTTGAACATTGATATGAGTCTATGGAACATGGATATGGTTAGGGGAACAAAATAAAGAGATAGGCCCTAAAGGAATATTATAGGTTTCTATGGCTAATAATGACACCTTGAATTACCACAAATGACCTATCAAGGACATCATTCGCCTTTAACCAAGTATATAGGTACCACTAGAATTTTTGAGAATTAAGCATGGGTCTCATGGTGCTGGACATGGCTAGGAGAGGAAACATGAACATTATTACCTAAAGGAATATTTTAGCCATCTAGGACCAAGAATGATGCCTTGAACAACAACACATGTCCTCCTAAGGGTATCAATGGCCTATGCTTGGGTATGTAGATTCAGTTAGGTGATTTTGAGTAGTAGGTATGTGTCCTAGGTCATTGTAAATGATCTAGGGAGGAAAGTGATGCCTAAGGCCCTAAACAAATCTTTGAGGCATCTAGATTCATAAATAATGTCTTGAGGCACGTGAGTGTCGTCACAAGGTTTTGATCATTAGGTATGGGTCTTAATGCATTGATATGGTAGAGGGAATAAATCCAATATTTAGTTGAAGTTAAAAGATTATAAGAATCTAGGGCCAAACATGACGCCTCAAACCACCACACCTGACTCTCGAGGTCTTAGGAAACTTATAAGGCTCAAGGGTCATGAATGATACCTTAAACAACCATAGCTAACCTCTCTAGGGGATATTTGGCCTTCAAGTTGGGATATGGGAATCATTAGTATATTTTGAGCATAAGGTATGGGTATTGGATCCTTGGACATGATCAAGATAGAAAACCTATGCCTTAGGTCCTAAAGGAAACTTCTAGGAAACGAGCATCGCCATTGGCATGTTGAACCACCACAAAGGACCTTTTAATGGTATCCTTGGTCTCATGATGGGGATAATAAACATTATGAGATTTTGAACATTGAGTATGAGTCTTTGGAACTTGGAGATGGCCAGGGAATAAACCCAAGAGTTAGGCTCTAAAGGAAACTTACAATCTTTTGGGGTCAAGAATGACACTTTGAATCACCACAAATCACCGATTGAGGGTGTCCTTTGTCTATAAATAGGTATATAGGTACCATTTACATTTTTTTCAGTGTTAGGCATGGGTTTCCATGCCTTAAACATGGCTAGGGGAGGAAACATGAACATTAGGCCCGAAAGGAAGCTTATAACCATCTAGGGCCAAGAAGGATTCCTCAAAAAACCACACATGATCTCTAGAGGGTATCATTGTTCTATTATTGTGGATTTTAGTGCTGCTAGGTGGTTTTGAGTAGTAGGTATGTGTCATAGGGTCCTAAAAACAATCTATGGAAGAGGGCCTTCCTTAGTTCCTAACGAAATCTTTGAGGAATATAGAGCCATGAACAATGCCTTGAATACCCACATATTAACTCTAGAGGGTATCCTTGACCTCTGATAAATATGTTAGTGCCATCAATTGTTTTTTATCAATAGGTATCAGTCTCAAGGAATTATATGGTTGAGAAGGGAAACTCGAACATTAACTAAAGTAAAAATATTGTAGGAATACGGGGCCAAACATGATGCCTTAAATCACCACACACAACCTCTCAAAGTATTAAGTATATCCTAGGACTCAAGGGTGATGAATTACACCTCAAATGACCTCTTGAAAGGACCTTTGTTTGTTGTAAAGCCAGATGATGCAGTGCCCCACCTCGACGGGGTCTGCCGACCTCTCGATCATTAGATCTTCAAATTACCTGATCTTAAATAGCTCTTTGATTCCATGCTGGAATCTTCAACAAAATAATCCATAGGTCTTTTTGAAACTCCACTTGCACGAATCGACACTAGGCGCAATCCTCCTCCACGTGACCATTGGCTGTGACCACACGCCTAACCAAAAGGCACTTCATGACTTCATATGCTATAGATTTGTATGTGAGCCAACATTGACTCTCCCGACTCCCGAACTCCCGAAATCCCACTGTCAGATCAATAGTCTGATCCACCCCTTCGTGTTTCACAAAGTTAGAAGGTCGTTTGCCTCTCTTCTCCCGAATTTTGACTTTCGATTTTCCAAGATCTAAAATCCCGTGGGCGCTAGCTCCTTTCCTCTATCCCCTTTGATTTTGATGTTGGGCTATGACCATGGGGTCAACTATTAAGTTCTTTGGGACTTCGCATTTCGCAAAGTCGAAAGACTTCTCACCTCATATCTTCTGATCCCTGAAACCCCGCTTGCACTAGATCGATGGCAATGGCTCCTCTCACGATCTGACATTTAATATCAGCTCACGAGTTCTCACTTCACAAGTTCTAATAACTCTACCCTTTGACTTCCTTGAGTCACAAGTCAGTGAAATGATGATCTCCTGCCACGTGTCCTTTCTTGATGGATGGTAAGGATCTATGCAGCTCCCAACTCCTCGGATATTCACCTCCTACCTTCTTGCTAATATTATGAGGTCTGAATCCTTGAACTCTCGGATTTGCTTTCACCTGTGTTCGATGATGGACATTTATGATTGACATCGAAACTTCGGGACTTCGTAAAGTCTACTATCCCATTTGCTATCAAATAGTTAAGGCACGTGCACCTTACCTGGATCCAACGACTGTTGGCACTTGCACTCAGATCTGATCTCCTCCCAAGCTTTGGATTTCTTCCCAGACTTGGAATATTTCGATGCTTCAAAGGTCTCAGCCTTCGATCTACCTCTTGTGAGCCCCGTGACTTTGGATATCGACTTACACTTTCCCTCTTGAGCTTTTTTCAATGAAAATTGACCTCGGACGTACAGCACTCCTACGCTTTCCATGCAACTTTGTGTTATCTCTCCTGAGCTTGTCAACCTTGTTATGTCTCTAAGGGACTCGACCCTTCTATGTATTCCTTAGAATAATTCTGGTGCTCCTCCTAGCACACTTCTGCGCTCAACCTCCTGATCTTATGAACTTGAAACAAGTTCTCTCCTCTGCACACTCCTTGTGCTTGACTAACCTTCAACTAGATGTCTTTCAAAACTTCATCCAAGTTTTGGCCTCGTTCACTCCTTGCACAGGTCTTCCTCTGGAGTGTTCAAAAACTCTATAAGTGTCTTCTCCTATGACACTTCTCTTCTGTCTTAACTCTAAACAGAGTTCTTTCGTGCACTCCTTGCACTCGCTTGATGCTCACCTGGAAAATCTCTATAGAGTTATCAGTGAATCTGTCTCTCTGTGATTTCTCTGTACAACTTCTCCTCTAAGGTATTCAACAACCTTGAGGTTTCTCTCTTGAGTTTATGATTTCTTTGGTCTGCCCTCCTAGAAAGTCCTTGCCTGAATTTGACACAGGACTCAGAAGTGCACTCTTTGCACTGGCTAAAGAACCCATAGATAACTCAACAACTCTCAAAGATTAAGAAGTCTATCTCAATCCTACATATGAGAATTAGCCTATACATCTACAACATATATGAACATACACAGATATTATTCAAAGAACACAAATAACATAAATAGACATCATATGCAGGAAAAATTGCTCTTCTTTGTATTAATATCAATATCTGTTTACAACTATGTACAAGACTGGACTATCACAAAGTCTCTCTCTCCTCTCTACTTCCTATCTCTTATAATCTAATAAAAAAACTCATCTTGATACAAAAGATCACTCTTTTTTTACAAAAGAGGGCTCTATGAGCTTATCCTCTCCACCACCTTACTGCCATCAACATTTTCGTTAAGACACCTTAACCCTATGACTCATTACATTGAACAAAGATTTAGACCTGACATGGATCTAGACCTGCTTGTAGTCTATTATTTCGATGAACCCATCCACACCTATCCAAAGGCATGGCTTTGGGATTTATCGACCTTACACATAAACTAAGTTAATTTTATAATTCAAATTTTGAAAATGAGAGGGTCGGTTCCTCTCCCTATCTCCAAATACGTTCTAACGTGTTGATTTGTTAACGCATCTTTCGAGTCAGAAAGATGCTCCTGCATCATACTCCACTGCTGTGAAAAATTCATGAGATCTTGCTCATGAGCTCTCCAACTTTGTTGAAATCGACCTAGATCCCAAACTTTTATTTGGAGTTGTCTACCTGCTCCTCTGCTTTGTTGTTGTTGTTGTTGTTTTTGCTTCCATGTTGCTATGGTAGGATCTCTTCTGCTTAGCTTCTCCTTGCTAATAGTCTCCTCTGTTGACCTCAACATCGGCTTTTTGATCTCTTCTATCACCCTGTCCAGTCGCTCCAGTGGTTGGCTCTTCTTATGTAGTCTTCTCTGCTGCACTTCCTCTTCTCCATACTTATCAATGGGCATATCTACTTGATCTCTCATGTTGTCTTCATCTCCTCTTGTGGCACTAGTTTTCCACTCTACAATAGACTTCAATTTTGCAGTCTCCTTGCTGAATTGTTGCTCAGCTTATTCCTTTGACATATTGGTTTCTGTCAACTCCTCTTGTGCTGGCATATCTACATATTCTATTAGTTGTTCCTCTGATTGGAATTCTACTCCCTCTTCTGTTGCATGCTTCAGTGTTGTAGTCATCATCTATTCAATGCCCCACCTTGGCATGGTCTGTCGACCTCCTGGTCACTAGATCTTCAAATTCCCTGAGATGAAATAACTCTTCCATTCCCTGCTAGAATCTTCCACAAAATAATCCACAGGTCCTTTTGAAACTACACCTATGTGAATTGACACTAAGCGCAAGCCTCCTCCACATGACCACTAGCTATGACCAGAGGCCTAACCAAAAGGCACTTCATGACTTTGTATGTCAGAGATTTGTATGTGAGCCAACCTTGACTCTCCAAACTCCCGAACTCATGAACTCCCACTGTCAGAACAAAGGTCCACACTCTCCCACGATCCAATGGTTTGATCCACCCCTTCACGAACTCGGGACTTCACATTTCGTGAAGTTAGAAGGTCATTTGCCTCTCTTCTCTTGACTTCTGACTTCTGATTTTTTGAGATCTAAAATCCCATGGGCGCTAGCTCCTTTCCTATAGCCCCTTTGATTTTTATGTTGGGCTATGACCAGGGGCCAAATATTAAGTGCTTCGAGACTTCACGTTTCGCGAATTTGAAACACTTCTCACCTCAGATATTCCAATCCTCGAAATCCCCCCTGCACCAAATTGACGGCCACGACTCCTCTCACGATATGATGGTTTAGATCAACTCGCGAGTTCCCACTTCATGAGTTCTAACAACTCTACCCTTTGACTTCCCTGAGTCGTGAGTTAGTGAAATGTCGATCTCCCGCCACATGTCCTTTCTTGATGGATGAGTAGGATCGTTGCGGCTCCCAGCTCCTTTGATATTCACCTCCTTACTTCTCGCTAATATTCTAAGGTCTGAATCCTCGAACTCCTGGATTTGCTGCTACCTTTCCTCCGATGATGGACGGTTCCAATTGCCCTCAAAACTTTAGGACTTACAAAGTCCACTCCCTCGTCTTCTATCAAATGGTTAAGGCGCATGCACCTTACCTGGATCCAACGACTGTTGGTCCTTGTGCTCAGATCTAATGATCCAGATCTGATCTCATCTTGAGATTTGGATTTCTTCCCAGACTCAGAATATTTCGACGCTTCGAAGGTCTCAACCTTCTATCTACCTCCTGCGAGCCTTGTGACTTTGGGTCTCAACTTTCATTTTCCCTCCTGATATTTTGTCAATGAAACTTGACCTCCGCCCTAGCGCACTCCTGTGCTCTGCATGTAACTTCGTGCTATCTCTCCTAAGCTTCTCGACCTTTCTCCATCTCTAAGGGACTCAACCCTTCAGTGTGTTCCTTAGAAGAATTTTGGTTCTCCTCCAAGTGTTGGCCTGTTGCACTCCTTGCACAGGTCTTCCTCCAAGTGTTGGCATGTTGCACTCCTTTCATAGGTCTTCCTCCAGAGTGTTCAACAAATCTGTGAGTGTCTTATCCTCTAACACTTCTCTTCTATTTGAACTCAAAACAGAGTTCTTTCATGCACTCCTTGCACTCGCTTTATGCCCACCTGACAAAGCTCTACAGAATTATCAGTGAATCTGTTTCTCTATGCTTTCTCTGCACAGATTCTCCTCTAAAGTATTAAGAAACCTTTAGGATCCTCTCTTGATTTTATGATTTCTCTGGTGTGACCTCCTGGCACATCCTTTCTTGAATTCGACACAGGACTCAGATGTGCACTCTTTTCACTGGTTAAAGAACCCAGAGATAACTCAACAACTCTCAAATATTAAGAAGTCTATCTCAATCCTATAGATGAGAATTAACCTATACATCTACAACATATTGGAACATACACAGATATTATTCAAAGAACAAAAATAATATAAATAGACATCATATGCAAGAAAAACTGCTCTTCTTTGTATTAATATCAATGCTTGTTTACAACTGTGTACAAGACTAGACTATCACAGAGTCTCACTCTCCACTCTACTTCCTATCTCTTCTAATATAATGATAAAAATCATCTGTATACAAAATATCTCTCTTTTTTTACAAAAGAGGGGTCTATGAGCTTATCCTCTCCATCGCCTTAGTGCCATCAACATTTTTGTTAACACACCTTAACCCTATGACTCATTACATTGAACAAAGATCCAGACCTGACACGGATCTAGACCTGCTTACAGTCGATTATTTTGATGAACCCATCCACACCTGTCCAAAGGCATTTGTCGACCTTACACATAAACTAACTTAATTTTATAATTCAAATTTTGAAAATGAGAGGGTTGGTGCCTCTCCCTATCTCCAAATGCGTTCTGATGTGTTGATTTGTTAATGCATCTGTCGATTCAGAAATATGTTCCCGCGTCATACTCCACTGCTGTGAAAAATTCATGAGCTCCTGCTCATGATCTCTCCAGCTCTGATGAAATCCACCTGGATCCCAAAATTTTACTTGGATTTGTCTACCTTCTCCTCTGCTTTGTTTTTGTTGTTGTTTTTTCTTCCCTGCTGCTATGGCATGATCTCTTTTTCTTAGCTTCTCCTTTCTAACAATCTCCTCTGCTCACCTCAAAATCATCTTTCTAATCTCTTCTATTACCCTATCCAACTGCTCCAGTGGTTGGCTCTTCTTATGTAGTCTTCTCTACTTCACTTCCTCCTCTCCATACTTATCAATGAGTATATCTACTTGATATCTCATGTTGTCTTCATCTCCTCTCGTGGAACTAGTTTTCCACTCTGCTGCAGACTTCAATTATGTAGTCTCCTTACTGAATTGTTGCTCAGATTCCTCCTCTGACATATTGGTTTATGTCAGCTCCTCTTGTGCTAGCATATCTCCATATTATATCAGCTATTCCTCCAGCTGGAATTCTGCTCCCTCTTCTATTGCATGATTCATTGTTGCAATCATCATCTGTTCAACTTCCTGGCTGAAATTTCTAAGCAATTCTATCGAATACTCTTTTCTTGCAATATTCGTGACTGTCTTATGCAATCCATCTTCTGGTTTTGGATTGTCCAAGCAATCCTCCAACATATTAATCTCTTTATCCCATTGAGTGAGAAATTCTTCTAAATTCTCCTCTTTTTGTGCTAGGGTAGACATCAATGTCTGCTATTTCTCCTCTTTGATAGTCTCTATTGGTTGTGCTTCTGTTGCTGCTCCTGCAACACATGCTCTAGCCCCAACTGGGCTACTTGGTAGGAATATCTCAATTCCTCCAATGATCAAAATAATCCTATGATCCACCTCCACCAACTCTCCTTGCTGATATGAACTCTCATCTAAGTTCATGAGACTATCAAACAATCTCCTCTCACTTGCCTTGCCCACCTGGAAACTTGGGATTTTTCTTCTGCTCTCATGGAAGTCTATGAGATCCTCCAATGATCCATCTCATTTCCCACCTAACAATATGAAATTTCATTACTGCTCCTCTGGTAGTATATGAGACCTCCCATTGATCTCCTTCCATTTCCCACCTGGCAACTTGAAAGTCCATTTCTTCCCTCTTCATAGTTTATGAAATCCTCTACTAATCTCATATCATTGCCCACCTAGCAATCTGATAGCTCACTGCTTCCCTTATGGAAGTCTTTGAGATCATCCACTGATATCTTATCCTCATCATCACTGAGACTCTTCCCAGTTTCTGGCTCACAGATGTGAACCACTACCTCTTCTGTGTCACTGAGGTTTTTAGCATGCCTCAACCACCTTTTCAACATTTGTTGCTTCTTTCTGGACATCAAATTATGGACAAGCCATTTTACTTTCCTCTTCAAAGGCCATTCATATGTCTAGTGTACTGTTGCATCATGTTGCATCTTCAATGCTATCCTCTCCATATTTTCTCTTATTTTTGTGAGCTCTTTATCTATCTCAACTTTTTTTTTTCCTGCTGGTGGTCCTTGCCCTGACCACCCATATGGCCTTCAGTATCCATTTTCCACTCTCTATTTTTAGCTCATCTAGATTTCTACCATTTACTCCACACCTTGCTAGAAATCACACACAAAGCATCAGTACTCTGTCTCCTTCTCACCTGTTGTCTACAGGAAAACTTTAGCTTCTAATATCATTCAACGTTATCATATTATATTCTTCACCTCCTCACTTATTTGCCTGTTGTCTACAAGACAAATATCAGCTCTGATACACTTGATGCAGCACCCCACCTCGGTGGGGTTTGTCGACCTCCCAGTCACTGGATATTCAAATTCCCTGAGATGAAATGGTTCTTCAATTCCCTTATGGAATATTCAATAAAATAATCCATGGGTCCTTTTGAAACTCCACCTGTGTGAATTGACACTAGGTGAAAGCCTCCTCCACGTGACCAGTAGTTGTGATGACATGCCTAAAAAAAATGCACTTCGTGACTTCGTATGTCAGAGATTTGTATGTGAGCCAACCTTGACTCTCCTGACTCCTGAACTCCTGAAATCTTGCTGTCAGATCAACAATCCACACTCTCCCGCGATCCAATGGTCCAATACACCCCTTCACGAACTTGGGACTTTGCATCTCGCGAAGTTAGAGGGTCATTTTCCTCTCTTCTCCTGACTTCTGACTTTCGATTTTTCGAGATCTAAAATCCCATGGGCGCTAGCTCCTTTCCTCTAGCCCCTTTGATTTTGATGTTGGGATATGACCAGGGGCCCAACTATTAAGTGCTTCGGGACTTTGCATTTCATGAAGTTGAAAGAATTCTCACCTCATATTTTTCGATCCCCAAAACCCCGCTTGCACTAGATCGACGACCACTGCTCCTCTCACGATCTGAGGGTTCAGATCAACTCGTGAGTTGGCACTTCACGAGTTCTAACAACTCTACCCTTTGACTTCCCTGAGTCACAATTTAATGAAATGATGATCTACCGCCATGTGTCCTTTCTTGATGGACATCTAGGATCGTTGCAACTCCCATCTCCTCGGATATTCACCTCCTGTCTTCTTGCTAATCTTCTGAGGTCCGAATCATCGAACTCTCAGATATGCTACCACCTAGCCTCTGATGATGGACGGTTCTGATTGACTCGAAACTTTGGGACTTCACAAAGTGCACTCTCCCATTTGCTATAAAATGGTTAAGGCACATGCACCTTACATAGATCCAATGATTGTTGGTCCTTGCACTCAGATCTAACGAACCAGATCTGATCTCCTCCTGAGATTTGGATTTCTTCCCAGACTTGGAAGATTTTGAAGCTTTGAAGGTCTTGGCCTTCGATCTACCTCCTGCGAGCCTTGTGAATTTGGGTCTCGACTTCCGCTTTCCCTCCTGATATTTTGTCGATGAAACTTGACCTCAGCCCTAGCGCACTCTTTCACTCTACATTCAACTTCATGCTATATCTCCTGAGCTTCTCGACCTTGCACTGTCTCTAAGGGATTTATCCCTTTTGCATCTTCCTTAGAAGAATTCTAGTGCTCCTCCTAGAACACTTTTGTTCTCAACCTCCCGAGCTTATGAACTTGAAACAAGTTCTCTCCTCTGCACACTCCTTATGCTTGACCAACCTTCAATTGGCTATGTTTCAAGACTTCATCTTAGTGTTGGCCTGGTGCACTCCTTGGATAGGTCTTCCTCCAAAGTGTTCATAAAATCTGTAAGTGTTTTCTCCTCTGACACTTCTCTTCTTTCTAAACTCGAAACAAAGTTCTTTCATGAACTCCTTGCACTCACTTTATGCCCACCTGACAAAGCTCTACAAATTTCTCAGTGAATTTGTCTCTCTATGCTTTCTCTTCACAACTTCTCCTCTAGGGTATTCAACAACCTTGATGCTCCTCTCTTGAGTTTATGATTTCTCTGGTGTGCCCTCTTGGCACATCCTTGCCTAAATTCGACACAGGACTCAGATGTGCACTCTTTGCACTGGCTAAAGAACCCAGAGATAACTCAACAACTCTCAAATATTAAGAAGTCTATCTCAATCCTATAGATGAGAATTAACCTATACATCTACAACATATATGAACATACACATATATTATTCAAAGAACACAAATAACATAAATAGACATCATATGC
Organism: Picea engelmannii; assembly: GCA_009831015.1. Classification (NCBI taxonomy): domain Eukaryota; kingdom Viridiplantae; phylum Streptophyta; class Pinopsida; order Pinales; family Pinaceae; genus Picea; species Picea engelmannii. Next base: position 1,184,150 of record ML777525.1, on the reverse strand, counting down.
AGGAAAAATTACTCTTCTTTGTATTAAGATCAATGTTTGTTTACAACTTTGTACAAGACTGGACTATCACAAAGTCTCGATCTCCTCTCTACTTCCTATCTCTTCTAATCTAATAAAAAAACTCATCTAATCTAATCTAATCTAATAAAAAAGGGGGCTTAGATTAGATTAGATTAGACTAGCTCTATGAGATTATCCTCTCCACCGCCTAAGTGCCATCAACATTTTCGTTAAGACACCTTAACCCTATGACTCATTACATTGAACATAGATCTAGACCTGACATGGATCTAGACCTGCTTACAGTTGATTATTTCGATGAACCCATCCACACCTATCCAAAGGAATGGCTTTGGCATTTATCAACCTTACACATAAATTAACTTAATTTTATAATTCGAATTTTGAAAATGAGAGGGTCGGTGCCTCTCCCTATCTCCAAATGCATGCTGACCTATTGATTTGTTAATGCATTTGTCAAGTCGGAAAGATGCTCCTGCATCACCTGATTATCTTATTGATTCATAGGTCTTGTTTTAGCTATCTTTGGATCCTAGTTCTTGATGAGGATCTGTGGGGGGACTTGACGCCCCCCACTATTGTCTCCAATGGGTCTAGGGGAGTGAAGAAAATGTTTTTGTAGGCCCCCCAATGGGGGTTCAAGGTAGTATCCCCAAAAATAATTGTTTTGAAAAATTCCTTTTAAAATATTGTAATTTCATAGTTAATATGGACCGTTGATTATTAGGTCACAGAATTGATGGTAGAAATTATGTTGATGATTTTTTTCCTTAGAAGGAAACCCTCTTTTATGGGGACATTGTATTATAGTCAATGATAGGTTTATTGTCAGTGGTTTACGGGCCCATGGTATTGGGTATCCCATGGTATTTTCCCATGTGATTATATGTAATGAAGCCTATTTGAAGGTTGTGTAACTGCGAGAGAGAGTATTGTGTGTTTGAGAGAGGATATTATGAGAGAGTGAAGAGGAGGCTGCAACGGATGTGTTGTAGGTGTTATCCCTTCATTTTGTTGGATGGAATAAAGGAAGGAATGGTTGTTTCTCTATGGACATAGCCCATATTTGGTGAACCACATATATTGGTGTCTCTCTTGTATTGTGTTCTTTTGTTCTTTATTTGTACATTCATTTTCATTTATTATTATTATTATTTCTTTGCGATCCTATTCCTAATAACTGGTATCAAATCCAAAGGTCTATCTGGATTATAAACTTGCAGGAAAGGAGGGTTCCTGGTTCTAGTTTGAATAATTGAGGAATAAGGCAAGTTTAGGGTTGAGAAGTTTAACATCCAAAACTACCAACTATGGAAAATTCAAATGGAGGACTATCTATATCATACAAATATTTTCCTACCATTGAGCGGAATAACAAAGAAGCCAATGACTATGAAGGATTAAGAATGTGAGTTTCTTGATATAAATACAATAAGATCAATACGTTTATGCCTAGCGACATCCATGGCTTTCAAAATTTCAAAAGAAAAGAAAATGGAAGATCTGATGAAATCATTGGCTAAACTGTATGAAAAACCCTCAGCCTCCCGTAAGGTATTTATTATGAAACACTTATTTAATATGAATATTTTAGAAGGTGGGCGTGCTGTTGATCATTTAAATGAGTTTAACATGGTCACCAGTCAATTAGGTTTTGTAGGAGTATACTTTGATGATGAGATTAGGGATCTTTTCATTTTGTGCTCATTCCCAAAAAGATGGAATGGTTTGGTCATGGAGGTGAGTAATTATGTCTTTGGTTCAAACACTTTAAACTTTGATGATGTTGTTGGTTTTATCCTTAGAGAGGAAATGTGATAAAAAAACATAGGTGAGACATCAGGTAATGCTTTAATTGTGCAGAACAAGGAAAGACAAAGGGAGAGAGGAGAGAGCCTGGAAAATTATGGGAATTCTAATAAGGGTAAATCCAAATCCAAAGGGAAGATGGAGTGTTGGCATTATGTGAAGAAAAGACACCTAAAGAAAGACTATTGGTGTTGAAAAGGAAAACAAGAAGATGGAAAACATGAGAATAATTAGGAAAACATGTAATAGGTGATGTGTTGCAAGATGATTTAATCCTTTCATTATATAACATTACTTATTATTGGGTGGTGGAATCAAGAGATTCATTTCATGCCACACTCTATAGAAATATTTTCAAGCCTATTTTCAAGGTGATTTTAGATAGGTCTATTTGGGTAATGATAACATGTAATATTGTTGGAAAGGGTAAGTTACAGATAAAATTACAGGATGGAAACCAATGGTTGTTGAAAGATGTGAAGCACTTTCTTGATTTGAGAAGAAATGTAATTTTAGTAGGGAAGTAGGAAAGTGAATGTTGTACAATTACATTTATAAGAAATTCATGGAAGGTCACTGAAGGATCACTGTTAATAGAAAAATTAGAGAAGGTAGGTATGTTGTATTTATGTACCGATAATGATAAATCTTCTATTTCTTTAGTTTATATAGGAGCATATAAAACTTTGTGGAATCATAGGATTGCGCACATGAGTGAGAAGGTGATGCAGATTCTTCACTCAAGGAATTTTTTATCCGGATATGAAGAAGTTTGATTTAGAATTTTGTGAGCACTGTGTTTATCAAAAAAAGAAGAGAGTCATATTTCTTAGAGCTGGGGAGAAAAAAAAGAGCGAACAGTTAAATCTTGTGCATATATATGTGTGGGGATTGGTTCAAGTATCATCCCTTTGTGGATGTTATTATTATGTTATTTTTATTGATGATTCGACTAGGAAATCTTCGGTTTATTGCATTCGAAAAAAATATGATGTTTTTTATACTTTTAAAAATGGAAAGCTTTGGTTGATAATGGGATAGGAAATAAGTTGAATCTCGTAACATCCAATGGAGGCAAATAATGTAGCAAATATTTTGATAGTACACTATTCATACCATGGGATTCATAGAGAGAACAAAGTTTCAGGAACACCACAATAAAATGGTATGTCAGAAAGGATGAGTGGGACAATCCTGGAGTGTGAAAGGAGTATGTAACTGCATGCATGATTTCCCTTATAGTTTTAGGAATAAGTCATAGATATTATTGTTTACTTAATAAATAGAGGTCCCTCAAGTTCCTTGGATGGTGGCATTATAGAGGAGTCATGGATAGGTAGAAAGGTAAAATACTCATTTATGGATACTTTTGGTTCTAAGGAATTTTTCCATATTGTTGGGTTGTTATATTATTTACAATGAAACATTCACCTGATTGTCTAGTCGAGGTTTGATTAGGAGACAAGTTGTTCAAGAAGTCGATTGAATTCAATGGTTAAGTTGGAGTTCAAAGTTATTGACCAGAAATTCAAAGTTGAAGTGATCGACATTAATTTGAGAGGTCAACCATCAAGAGGTTGTTAGGAGGTTGAGTGGCGATCGACTGAAGACCGATTGGAGGTTGACTAGTAGCTGACTATAACATAATCCCGAGATTCACAGGACTTGTAGCCAATGGTTTCTGTGGATTTGTAACCATTTTTAGGAACCATTCTTTAGGGTTTTTCCTACTGTAAATCCTATATATATGGTGTGATATAATATTGTAAAAACTAATCATTAGATCAATATTTAGAGGTTTTTGTTCATGTAGATGTAAGCCATAATGGATGCATAGTTTTTCTTATGTAATACAAGAGAGTATGATAGTGATTGTGTCTTAGATGTAGACAAAGTTTAGTTATGTTGTTGATACTGAGAGGGGGGGTGAATCAGTATCAAGTAAAATTTGAAAACCTTTTTCAACTTATACTTAAACCATTCAATTATATCCAATGAGTAATGAACAATAGTATAAGAGTTACACCAATACACCACAATACACCATGCACAATATATGAGAGATAATCAATAGTTTTTGTTCAAGGGAAGTAATGACTTCCAAAGGTAGCTACAGCTTCCAAATGTAAAGGGAGGGATAAAC
>ML777525.1:1114148-1167595 GCA_009831015.1 Picea engelmannii | reverse complement strand
ATCTTTAAATATATGCTTGAAAGAATGGCAAGTGGCTCGAAAATAGAGATCAAAAAATTCAATGGCAAGAATTTTGAGCTTTGGAAGCTTGAAATTGAAGATCTCCTTGTAGATCAAGAACAATCAGAAATGGTCTTCTGAGGTACCATTCCGACAGGTATGTCAAGGGAATAATGGGGGAAACTTGAAATAATGGAAAGGAGTACAATTCGACTTTGTCTTGGATATTTGATGTTGCTAAATGTATTGGGTGAGGACTCAATCAAGAAAATGTAGGATAAGCTGGGAAGCTTGTACTAGTTGAAATCCCTGGTAAATAAGTTGTTCTTTCAGAAGAAATTGTATCTTATGAGGACGAGTAATGGGAGTTTGGTAAATGAGCATTTGAAATGCATTCAATATTGGAATAAGCTAGTTATTATTTGTAGATATTAAAATCACTGAGGAGGAGAAATGTGTTAGCCTATTATGTTATTTTCTAGACTCTTAGGAAAGATTAGTCATGGCTATAGGGAGTAATTCAACCAAATTAGTGCTAGAAGAAGTGGTTGCATCTCTATTGTCAAAATAAATGAGATGGAAGAATGATGCACGTCCAAAATGAAATCTTTTTTGCACCTCCCTATAAAATTTTTGATCACCTTTTTCCCAATTTTATGCATTTCTATCACTTACCCTATTCACCAACATGAATTTTTTGGACCAAGCTATAACTAAGTCTTTTCAATGATCATTCTTACATATTTAGGGAATAACCTACTTCTTTTTCATGCTAACTAGTGAAATGTACAAAGAACAGCTTGTATAGAAATATATGTACTATGGAGGCATTGGGATTAGTTGTTGCAACATCCCATGTTCAAGTGTTGCAACACCATCTACACACATGCTTCAAGACTCTATGTTGCTACAACACCTTTTGTATTGTTTCAACACCTTTTGTGTTGTTGCACCACTTCTTGAGCACGTACTATAAAACTTCATGTTGTTGCAACACCTCCAGTGTGCGGTCAAGGCATGACCATAACGTCGATGTTGCAACAACTGGATGGCTCAGAAGCGATCAATCTTCATGAAAAAAAATTCTAGGGGGATCAACTGAGTAATAAAAAGGATAGACAAATGATCGACATAATTGACAACAAAAATAAATGGATTGGACCATTGGCCAACAAAGAAGGAAACAAACAAAGAATAGCTAGACAAAAATCAATTGCTTGTTTAGTCGGTTGAGTCGACCGAAGATATTTTAGAATTACTGTTGTAACCAATCAAGGAACAACCAATATTCTCAAGGTTATCCCTCAATATGATGAGAAAAATAAGGAATGAAATAGATGTATAAATTGTCCTCCATTTGAGCATGATAGAAAAGGAAGAGACAAAGCTGAAACATATCTATCACATTAATAAATATAATCTTAATACTTGCGTAAGTCACCTTTACTTTTCTACAGTGTGATTTACTTTTCCTGCAAATGTGATTTACTTTCTTGCAAGAGTGATTTATTTCCCTGCAAGTGTGTCATTTACTTTCCTACAAACATATGTTTTCATTCCTTCAAGTGTGGATTTGATATAATTTAATTCGGTGACTTGATAAATCATCTTATTATCTTTCCTTGTGACATTCAATTGAAGGTACTACAACTCATTGGAAATTACAACATTATACTTGCATATATGATGCACGAAATTTTACAAATTCAATATGACCTCAAATTTATAATTAAATGTACAACTCTTTAGTTTCTCAAAAATTTAATTAGGAAGTTTTTGAAAAGTCCATCAAAGAACACAGAAGGATCGACCACAAATGATTTAATAGTGAGAGGTAGACTAGTTAACAGAAATAAGAAAACTTTTCCTGTAGAAATTCCAAGTCGAAGTGTAGATCTAAATCCCCGACTCAGTCAATGATAATATGCTAGAAATGCGGTAAATATGGGCATTAAAAAATGGACCACAAGTTGAAGATGATATAAGTCGGTACTTGACTACCTTCTTGTCCATCTTGTGATAGAATTCAGTACTTGGTTGTCTTCTTATCTAGTTTGATCCTCTTTTTTTCAACAAGGTGAGTGGTGGAGATGTGGACATTCTATTTAAAAAGGATACATGTAAAATAGTTAGGGAGGTGATGGTCTTAATGAAAGTATTTAGGAAGGGAACCTTATATAAGTTGTTAGGGAATGTAGACTCAACTTGATGCAATGACATTGTTTTTCTTGAAATTGAATCGACTCATCTCGAGTTGAGTCTATTCCAACCGACTCAATATTTCTTTGTCAAGTCAAACAAGCGATGTTATGGCACCAAAGGATGGGACACATTGGTGAAAAAGGACTTCGAGATATGCACAAAAAAGGTATGGTCGAAGGTTTTTATGATTGTGATTTGGAAGTCAACTTTTGTGAACATTGCATATATAGAAACAAAAAGAAGTTAGGTTCTTATCTGGAGCGACACTGGAACATGGGATTATAGAATTGGTTCATAGTGATGTGTTTGATCCTGTAATATTCCATTCACTTGGTGGATCCATGTATTATGTCTTCTTCATAGATGTTTTTTCTAGGAAGACATGGATATATTTCCCGAGGAAGAAATCAAAGGTTTTCAAGAAATTCAAAGAGTTTAAATCTCTTGTGGAAAACTAGATAGATAATAAGATCAAGATGATAAAAACTGATAATGGTGGGGAATTATGTGGAAATGATTTTGCGCATTTTTGCAAGCAATGTGGAATAACACACCAAAATATCACACCATATACCCCCAAAAAATGGAGTTATAGAGAGAAAGAATAAGACACTAATGGAAAAGGCAATGAGCATGCTCAATGGTGTAAGGATCGCATAAGAATTCTGGGAAAAGGTGGTCAAAGCGATAAAGTATTTGATAAATAGGTCTCCTTAATCAGTGCTAGTCGACTCAACTCCACTTGAGGTATGGTTTGGTAAGAATAATTCACTTTCACATCTCAAAGTATTTGTCTATGATGCATTTGTGAATGTTCCCAAGGAAAGGAGGAGCAATATGGACAAAAAGGAAGTCAAGTGTATCTTCAATCAGTACAAGGAATGAATGAAATGATATAAACTCTGGGATCTTGCATCAAGGAAAACAATGTATAATTGAGATGTCGTCTTCAAGGAAGCCATGGAAATTTTGAGTTTGAAATGGTTTAAACAAAGAAATATCTAGAGAAGTTGAGGTTGGAACCGAGGAATGAAAAACATGATTCCTATGAGTCAAATGAATTAGATGAAGAGGTGGAACAATCAAATATGGTTGTAAGGAGTTCTGAACGAGTAAGAAAACTAGATGAAAGGTATTATCCACCCAATTTTCATTCTACATTTATGTTACTTCCACTAACAAAGGGACCAACTGGGTCAAAGGGACAGTTGACTCAACATAGGGTAAACTATGGAAGGATGCCATGGTTAAATAAATGGAATAATTGCATAATAATGAGACATGGGATTTAGTTGAATTACCTAGTGGATCAAAACCTATAGGTAGCAATTAAATGTTCAAGAAAAAACTAAACACAACAGGTTAAGTCTAGAAATTAAAAACTCAATTGGTAGTTAAAGGATATTCCCAGGTCAAAGGAGTCGACTTCAATGAGATTTTTTCCCCTATTGAAAAATTAAATTCCATTAGAGTACTAATGTCTTTGGTTGCAACATTTGATATTGAAATAAATAAAATGGGTATGAATACATTGTTCCTACGTGAGGACCTGGAAGAAGAAATATACATGAAACAACCTGAAGGATTTGTAGTAAATAAAAAGAAGAGCTAGTGTGCAAGTTGAAAATATCCATTTATGGTCTAAACCAATCACCAAAGATGTGGTACCATAAGTTTGACACATACATTCTTAGTTTGATATTTGTGAGAAGCAAGGTTGATCATTGTGTATATTGCTAGGAAGAAGGTGGATGGTTCATATATGTAGCATTGTATGTCGACGACATGTTGCTAGACGAAAGCATCATGGACACAATAAAGGAGGTGAAAAAGTAGCTATCCTCCAAGTTCTACATGAAGGATCTTGGTGCAACAAACTTCATTATGGGAATGAAAATCAAGAGAGATCAAGCAACTAGAAAGCTTCGATTGAATAAGAATAAGTACATTGAAACAATTTTGACGCAGATCAACATGAAAGATTGCGAACTAGTCAAGGTGCCCATTCCCATGGGAGAAAATATAATTGTTGAGAAATGTCCAAAGACATACGAATAAATAGAGGACATGGCACATTTTCCTTATGTAAGTGTTGTTGGAAGTATAATGTATGCGATGGTTTGCACTCGACTGGAAATTTCTCATGAAGTGGGAGTATTGAGCATATACACATCGACACGTAGAAAATAGAATTGGAAAATTGTCAAGAGAGTGTTCAGGTATTTGTGTGACATAAAATATTATTCTTTATGTTACCAAGGGAAGCCTAAAGATGATAAGGAAGTAGATGTATAGGGATTTTTTGATGCTGATTGGGATGGAATTCTTGATCAACAAAGGTCGACCAGTGGAAACATGTTCAAGATGTACAATGGAACAATTAGTTGAATGAGTAAACGAAAGGAGGTGATAACCTTGTCGACAAGAGAAGCTAAATACATGAGCATCTGTCCTAAGACTAGGGGGTTGATGACCCAGGGTTTTTCCAAAATTGACTAACAAAACCCTAGGGCGTCGACATATCAATCTTCAATTGAGGATTGAATAATGCCTCACCGAAGATGCCATGAGAATCATAGAGACCATATGGTTTGGTGTCAAATATGAAGGGATAATGCACACAAGGAAACCTCTTAGGATTTCATTCATTCATTATTAATATATAAACACAGTAGTGAGCATAAACCATTAATTAAAACATTCATTCAACTCAAAATGCATATACAATGGACAAAGAGAACTATGGATTTATATTATATTCATCAATCTTCAACATTCATACAAAAATAGACTCATATTACATATAGAACTGTGCTTTGTGATATGATTCATTCTACAACCACTGTCTTACACTACACTATGCAATACATTCTCATTCTCCACATAGGAATGACTCCATTACATACTCTTTACAACACTTCTACAAGACTTAAGCAAAAATGATACAAGATTTGAAAGGACTCATACAAAACTTAGATAGATTTCTTCTCCAAAAATTGAACTATTATTTTCCCTCTCATTCTCTTTTGTCTGCTCTTGTTTTTCTCTATCCCTTTCTTCTCTGCTCCACTCTCTCAAGTGATTGCTATTTCTACATGCTTCTTCTTTTTGCATGCAACCAATATATATTCCTTGGAGCATGGAAATCCTAACTATCTTTCTATCTCATCCATCATTTATCCCATGATCTCTTTTGTTTTATTTTTTCATCATTTGGAAAGATTCCCAAAGATATTCTCTTATTAGATTTTCATGCAGTATCTTCTAGATCTTTTTTTCATAGTACACAACTTGGTTGGTGTGTGCACTTTCTTCCTTTGGCTGGTGCAATTGTGAATTCTCCTTACACCATGTGGTGTTGATATATGCACACAATGATGATATGTGCACGTGTGTAACTAACCCAAAACCTTGGGTTCCAACAGGCCCCCAACACTATTAATTGGCTCGTACTCGAGCCAATGGCACTTGTAACATTGTCATTTCCAAACCCCAAACTAGTGATGTATATTTTAAATGTGATGTATGTCCAAGGGCCAAGCAATGTAATATGTATATGATGTATATTGAATCACTAGTAAATTTGGGTCATTTTGTGATGGCTATTTTGATGCTCTTGCTACGTTATGTCATGGAGATTCTGACAAATCTTGGGCCCCTCAAACATCACTTCACATGCTGTTGAAAGTGAGACGAACCTAGGAAGGTCGTCGACCTACAGAGGTCATCGAGAGAGAGACGAATTATGGTTCTCATCGCACGAGAGATGCCCAATGGTCATCGTTGCAAGAATGACATCCAAAGATGATCATCGCAAGAATGACAACTGAGGATGATCGTTGCATGAACAAAAATCGAGGTTGATCATCGCAAGAGAGGTGATCGACCTATCCTAGTTTCTGCGATGAATAGTTCGTCGCAATATAGACAAACTATTCATATGATAGACGAACCTCTTCGACACAAGAGAAACGAACTATCCTAGTTTCGATTTTGAATTGTGTGTAGCAAGAGCGACGAACGGTCGATAGTTGTGAAAAAATATTCATATGATCAATAATCCTCTTTATCACAAGAGAAACGACCTATCCTAGTTTCTACGACAAACAGTTCTTAAGAAGAGTGACGATTGGTCGATAGTTGCGACGAACTATTCATACTATCGTTGATCCGTGTTGTCCGAAGAGAAAAAAAATATATCTATTTTAAATAAACATATTAAATATTAATGCAAGAATGAGGTTTTTGGATGTTGGTATGGTCATTCTTTGCAAATATTCCATATGAATATCTTTCTTCTCTTGATGCAAGAACTAGATTATGGAAAAAAAAAAGTTATGAAGCTATTTAAAAAAAAAAACAACAACAAGAAGTCATCACCAATACTAACTGCCATTCATTCATACAGAGGTGTATAAACAATATTTCGTGCCAAGGGAATATGAAGAGTCACAGAAGTTTTCATCCCATCTGTTCATATCTTGATTAGTCATAATAGTTTAAACTTTACACATCAAGATGAATCTGCTCTAAAAAAATATAGTAGAATGAACAAGAAAGATGTTGAAAGTAAAAAATGAAACCAGAAACAGGTTTCAGGAAAATATTATTCCTAGAAAGATAAAAGAATATTTGTGAGTACTTTTTGAAGATTTAATAATTTCAAGGTTTCTACAATATATAACCTATATAAGATCCTAGCAATTTTCAAGAAGAAAACAAATGTTTCAGAAAATAAGAAATAAAAAGTCACAGAGACACTTGGATGGACAGAAGCAGAGAAAAAATAAAAATAGAGAACAAGGAACTACATTATGTCACTTTACTTCATCTCTTTCAATTTTCCAACCACAGTTACAAATTTACAGTGAAAAATAGAGAACAAGGAACTACATTATGTCACTTTACTTCATGTCTTTCAATTTTCCAACTGCAGTAACAAATTTACAATGAAAAATAAGATGAAAAATTCAATCTAACATTTGGTAAAAGTTATGATATACAATGTCAATAAATGATATACACATTTCCATAATCCAGTTTTACCTTTCTAGCTAAACAATTCCCTAGGAATAGGTGTGAAAACAAGGGTTTCATAATGAGAGGACTTGTTTACCTTGTAATCCATCATAGTTAAGAATCAGAATCATAAATATATAAAAGGGAAATGTCAAACTCTTCTTTAATATATTCATATCATTTTAAGAAGCAAACCCAATTACAAAATCTTGAGGAAATAAACTACTACAATTTGTAGGGATTTCAAAATAAGATGGAACCTTTGGGAAGGCCTTTGTTGAAACATACAAAAGATAAGTGGAAGAATCCATTTTCAGTAAGTCCTGACACCTTAAATGTTAAGAGATAGGCACATTAAGTGGGAATCATAACTATAGAGTGACCCTATGCAATACAGTAAGATAATACTATGAAATTGTATGTTGTGGCTTCAATTTTTTTCATTATATATTTATATTATTTTTCTTTGTCATGGTTACGATATGCTTTATTCACAAAATATATACAAAGTTACAAACACAAATGCATGCAAACCTCAGTGAACGTGTAGGGAAATTAAAGTGGAAAATAATTTCCAAAAAGCCTGACATATTGACATAAAGCATTAAGCATTAAGCAACTTTATCCTTATCTTCTCCCCTTTGACCTCAGTTAAAAATGCCAAAGAAGAGTTTGAAATTTCCTTTATATATATTTATGATTTTGATTCTTAAAAATTAGAAGTAAAAAAATTAGAAGTAAAAAAATTATAAGTACGAAATTATTAAGTATATGATTAATATACAACCATTTTACCATCGTGGGCCTCAGTCATAGGAACATCTTGGGGATGCAGCCCACTGGGATGGAGTTGCTGGGGAGCACCATCATCTTCTGGTCACACTACACTATCAACGCTTTGTGTCCAATGCTAATGGTTTCATTGATAGTGCTACTCCCCTGATTAAAACAAAGTAAGACATTAAAGTTATGGACGATATCAAACATTTACTTATTCTAAGTAATGAAAGGTTAATGTAGACTAATTCTTATTTACCTTATCCCGCAAGATGGATCTTGGGGTCTGCCCCATGCTTTTCCTATGATCAACCATGACTTTATAGTCGTACTTGTAACCAAGTTGGAGGTCTTCCTCCATGGTTTCCGAGGAATACAACTGTTGACGAAAATTTTATGATGAAATTTCCCGACCGGTAGATACCCAAAAAAAACATCATTTAGGGCCTAAAAATGGCTCCGGAAGTTCATGACCCGAAAAATTGCTAAAAATAGTAAATTACCAAAATTGCCAGAAAGTTGTTTTGAGCCAGCTGGAAATGGTGGGTGGCCACTGATATCCACCTAGATCAATCCTCCCTCCTTAGGAATAAATGGTCTCCATTGCATTGAGTTCCCCCATCAGAGGAGGAAAGTTCTGTTGAATTTGGCCCTAGGTGAGCCACTTGCCTTGGCGTAGGCACTACCCTACTTTGACAAATCGATAAAGCTGGATACTTTGCTGTTGAGTGCCCTTGATATGTGTGTCCATAATCTGATCGCTGGATTCATGTTTTATGTAGTGGGGATTGAGCTCTGTTGGTGTTAGTTGTTCTTCTACATCTGAGGTGTCTAATAATGGTGGGAAATAAGGCTGAAGGAGGTCCACGTTAAACACTGGGTTCGGGCCAAGGAAAGGAGGAATGTTGAGCTCAAAATCATTATCCTCCATAGCCTTGGTGATGGTGTATGACTCATAATGGAGTGGGTGAAGCTTTCGATGGGGTCTTGTAAGGAATTCTTTCTACAAGTGCAACCAAACTTTGTCGTCGACCTAAAACTTATGTGGCACTCGATGTTGATCATGGCGTCGCTTGTAATTTTCATTGGACTTTTGTAGGATATCCTGAACCTATTGGAAGATGTGTTGGATCCACTCAATGAACCGAGTGGATTTTTCAGCTTCAGTTGGAGCAGGAGATGAGTTGGCTGAGGTGACCGCAAGAGGAAGTGCAACATCTATGGGACCCAATGGTTGGAATCCCAACCCCACCTGAAAGGGGCTGTGTCCGGTTGAGCTATGCAGAGCTCAGTTGTATCTATGCTGGACATAGGGAAGACTCTCATTCGATGTGTGAGGGTGCTTGAAATTATACATGCATAGGATATGCATGATCATTAAATTTATGACCTCGATTTGGCCATCTGTCTAGGGGTGGAAGGCCATGGATTTGGTGATCTTGGTGTCCAGTAGTGACCAGAGGCTCGACCAGAATGTGTTGATAAATCAACTGTCCTGATAGGAGACAATGGTTTGTGGGATTCAAAGATGTACCTAGACTCATTCAAAGAAGATCTTGGTAGTGGCTTATGTTGTGATGCTCTTCTTGCAGGCAACCAAAATCGCCATCTTAAAAAAGCGATAAAAAGCTACAAAAACACAGTCATTTCCCTGCTTGGTGGATGGGAGGGCTGACATGTAATCCATTGATATGGATTCGCATGGCCTGTCATGAGTAGGAATAGGGGTGTACAAGCGTTTTTTCTTAGTGGTTGGTTTGGAAATAGCGCAGGCAGTGAAAGACTTGATATACTTGTTGAACTCCTGTCAAAGTTTTAGCCAGTAGAAATGTTTCTGTAGAATCGTCATTGTCTTTTAGACGCTGAAGTGTCCTGCCGCCCGATTATAGTGGGATTCCTATATCATATTCTCTCACTCACTTGACAGAACGTAGATATGGCCTAGACGACACAAAAACCCATCCTAAAGATGGAAATTATCAACAACTGCGTTTGCACCCAAAATTTGGTAGGTGGTGGAAAAGTCTGGGTCTGTCTCATAGAGTTGGGGCCATCCAGAGGTTTCATGGTCACAACATTATAGCACCGTGGCGAGTGTCGCGACTGGAAGTCTACTGAGGCAATCGACGATGTAGTTGGTGCTTCTTGTCTTATACTTGATGTTGAGGTGGAATTGTTGTAAGTATGTGGACCAATTTTGATGGCGGTCATTCTGTAATTTGCCTTGTGTCTGCATGAACTACAATGGCTTATGATCATTGTGGATTACTATCTCCTTCCCAAGAATTTAATGTCTCCTCTGGCGACAGGCTTGCACAATGGAGTAAATTTCTTTTTCATAAGTAGGGTACTTACAGACATCATCTGATAGTGTCTCACTATGATAGACCATGGGGTGGTTGTGTTGAGTGAGAATGACGCCCACAACATATTCTAAAGCATTTGTCTTGATCTCAAAGGGCTGATGTAGGTATGGTAGTGAAACTAATGGGGTTGAGCACAAACGCTACTTCAAATCATCGAACACTTGTTGTTGGGACCGCCCCCATGCAAATTTTTCTTTACCACCACCCATGGTTATTTGGATGAGGGACCATGTAATATGGGAGAATCCCAACATGAACCTAGGGTAGAAATTGGCAAAGCCCAAGAAGCTTCGAAGCTCAGTGAGTTTGGTTGGGGCTGGCCAGTCACGGATGACTTGGATCTTAGCTAGATCCAGATGTACACCATGATGATAAACGATGTAGCCTAGGTGATGGACCCTGTCCATGCCGAAGGAGCATTTTTCCAAGTTGGCATATAGCTTGTATTGCCGTAGGGTGTGCATAACTAGTTGAATATGTTGTAAGTGTTCTACCCAAGACTTGTTGTAAATGAGAATGTCATCCAGATACACCACTACAAAAGTATTGGTGAATGGTCATAGGATATCATCCATCATCCTCATCAAAGTGGTTGAAGCATTTATCAAACCAAATGGCATGACCAACCATTCAAAAAGGAATTCCTTTGACTTAAAGGCAGTCTTCCATACATCTATCTATTCTATCAAGACTTGGTGGTATCCTGACTTCAGATTAATCTTACTGAAGTATTTGGCCCCCGTGAGTTGATCAAGAAGTTCGTTGATTCGGGGAATTGGGTATCGATTTCTGACTGTGATTTTATTTAGGGCCCAATAATCAATGCAAATTCGTGAAGTTCCATATTTCTTTTGTACTATCATGATTGGCTCCTGCAAGGTGATGATATGGGACAGATGTGCCCCTTGTGAATAATTTATTGGATCTGTCACTTGATCTCGTCATTCTCTAACATAGAGTGGCGATAGACTGGCCCATTGGGCAGTGGTGCATCAGGGATCATATCGATGGGGTTCTTGACCTAACAGTGTAGAGGTACCTCGGTAGGTGAGGAGAAGATATCCAAGTATTCTTCAACAACCTTATCTACTTTCTTTTGCTGTGTGGAGAGGTCGGCCACAAATACCCTGGATGTGGCTATGATCTTTCGCTCATTCCGAGAGTGAATCATGAAGAAGACAAACTTCCTCCTCTGAGAGATGATCTTCCTGCATTGCTTGGCAGAGATCAAGGAAATAGCACTAGGTGGGGCTACCTCGGTTATCCCGTACAATTTCTTGTTGAAAGTAATAATAACACTACGAAGCCTAGACTCATATAAAAACTTTGAGAAGAGAAACATCACACAATACCTCGTCTTTGAAGGGTTTGATGTCATACGACAGTCAACACTGTTGGTTGACATGAAGATTGATTCCTTGGCAGAGCCATCCAATGGTGTAGGGTTGTGGGTGCGGTGTTGTCGGCAGGGCCAACTGCTTGACAACCTCTCCTAAGATGAGGTTCTTCTGGCCACTGCTATCAATGATGAAGTGAAACAGGGTGCCTTTTACCCACATTTGTGAATGGAAGAGGCACTCTCCTTCTTCTAGCTCATCTGGTTCATTAGCCTGGAGCTTGCTGGTAGAAACGGTGGCACTGGGTTCTGCGTCAATGATCCGTCGTCCCCTTCTTGGTTGTGACTCAGAGTCAGAACCCGCATCTGATTCATAGGATTTCACTTAGGCCACCAACGACTACTTTGAGCGGTAGTCAAGAGTGTGATGCCAAGGTCTCTTATGGAAGTCACACCACTTCCTGGTATCTTTCTTTGTCTTTTCATTGTCCTTCTTTGCTTGCGGCTTGGACTGGTTGTCCTGATACTTTCCATTTTTGTTATGTCCTTTGTCCTATGGATTGGGGTTGTTAGAGCAAGATTTGCCTCACCCTATGAAATCTTACAAAGAGGGCCTTATTCCATTCCCCCATGCTGACTTACTTTCCCTGATGATAAAATCCAGAGATAAAAATATAAAAAATTTCTAGTTGTACACATCTTGCACCCTATACAACAAGCGTATATGCAGGCTTCTCCACTACAACCCATGTACATCGAGATTTGTGCCAAAAAATCAAAATTAAATGTTGGGTTTCCATGTCATGACATTGCACATTGGTTTATATAGCATGTATCTTTCTTATCTTGCTTCCATGTATCTTTCTTATCTTTCTTGCACATTCATTTATATAGCATGTTGTTGGGATATAGTTGATTTCTGCAGTCATTTCCATCTATTGTGGTTCACCCTAGACATAGAGAGATTTTCCTCGTAACAGAATTGGCGACCATACTGGGGATTGAATCTTCTTTCTTAGGGTTTGAAGTACTTTTCTCCTTAGATTTATCTCGTTTCTATTGTGTTTCTCGTCGTATCATTGCTTGACAGCTCCTGTTCACTCTGGGTCTGAGTTTTCATCCTTTCTTCCTTATCTGGCCTTGTTTCAAAGAATATATGTGCCTTTTTCCTTGATAGTCACTTGTACGCGTAGACTGTCTCACTACAAGATGCGTATATACGCTCTGTTTGCCCAAACAGTTGCATACCAACCTTTTCCTTTCTTGTTTTCTTGGTTTGGTATTTGTTGGGTGGGATTTGATGCTTGCTGAGCCTTCTTAGGTCCCTGTAGTTCTTGTTGAGTGCCCATGGGATGATAGGAAACCCTATTTTAGTTGAATTTTTGGGAAAAAAATTTCTCTTCATATTTTCATTTGTATTGTCCTTGTACATTGGGCTAGGTGTTTCTTTGCTTGATATCCTGTCTGAGTTATCTCTTTTTTATACACGGTAGGGATATATATCAAGTTACTTTTCAGTCCATGCATTTTCAGTTTCAATATATTGAAAAAAAAAAAGTAGGCATTTTGCATTGCTTGGCATTTTTCTCTTTTGAGTTTTTATCATTATCTTAGTGCATACAGTGAAAGATTGCATTTTACTTCTGAATTGCAAAGTTGAAATTGAAAATTTCATCGTTTTTAGAAGCATATCATACATTAAAACTTAAAGTTAGGACTTTGCATTATTTTCATATTTAGTTTTCTTGCAGAGTCATAACACCACGAGTTTCATCACCATACCTTTTTGAGTAATCATGGCCATAAAATCAACGCTATAATTTAAAATTTATTAGTAACGATTTTATTTTCTAGGGTGCACAAACTAGCCTAGGATTTAGTGCCTTGGAATATGATTTTGTGAGTAAATTTCACCAAGGAAATTAAATCAACATATGTGTCTGAGTTAGGGAGTGGAGAAATCCATTGTATAATTGCTAAGATCAGGAGGCTCCGCTCACACTGGAGTTAATCAAGAGGTCATGCGGAGTCGGTTGAAGGGATATCCCCCCTATACCTTCCTAGCGTCAGAGATATTTCTGGGGATCTATTCGCATCTAGGGATCTTGTTAGTGCCTTTACCTCCATGAGAGGTGGTGCTTTCAAGGTTTCGGGATTTTCTACCCTACCCATAAGGTGGACCTGACTTACGACTTCTCGCCTGTGCATCGATTATACAGTGGTTGATTAGTTTCTTGACTTAGGTGTCTCATAAGTTTCTTGCAGGGGTTATTTTGTAGGTACCCTGGGTCAGATAAGGTTCAAACAACACACAACCTTTATGGAGGATTACCTCTTTGGGGGGATTTGACCAACTGGTTGTTAAACCCACGAGGGCCCTTATAACTAATTATGTTACCTCTGATATTTAGTAGGGAGTCTCAGGCCCCTCTTGGGTGAGACATCCCTTCTTTAGGGAGGGAGGCCACTCAACCACTTTACCCTGTTTGCATGCATATTGGTCGTTTGAATTTTGGTGTGCTCTTTTCTTACTAGTTGGCCTTAAGAGATTATACTGAGTTCTCTTTATCATGGATAACGGAGTCCCTTGGGATCCCTCATTTACTGCTACCTACCCCATGATGCCTACTCAGTTCATGGGGATGAATCCTTCTATTTTTTATAATGGTATGCAAAACTATGATACTCAGTCCGTACCTTGGGCCTCTAGCCAGTTTTCCATTGATATGACTTGAACTGTGAAATCCTCTCCTTATTCTTCTTATATGAATCCTATAATTGGATCAGGGGAACCATGGCACCGATGCCTACGTCTTCGTTTGATACGAGTGATGTCCCTCAACCCGCTTTCACGATGGGAGGTTGGAACCTCCCCTCTTACGGATCCAATCCAAGTTATGCTCTTTCAGGGGCCAATACTCAGATGGGTGCTTGTTCTACTTATTACACCCCATCCATGTCTCCTCTGTTCACCATGACGTTTCCTTCGAGTAATTTTCTGATGACTAGTCCTCATGTATCCCCAGGTATTTCATATGGGAAGAACCAGTTTTACGGATCGATTTTTCCCCTTTACGGAACCCCTTCACAAGGGGAAAATATATATACTCACTTGAATAGTGATTATCATACTTCCGTCTATTCACAGACTTCAGTGATGATTCTCGTACACACCTCCTTGAATCAGTTAGGTGGAGGGTACTATCTTCCTGGATAGGGACAGGGGGTAAACCAGGATCTTTCCTGGCCTGCAATTCTATCAAGTCAATCTTTCCCTAGACCTTGGCATAAAATTCCACAACCTACTTCTAGCCCAGTCACTATCAATCATATTGGAGCTCCATCACCAACCTCTACCAACCATGTTGGAGATGGGTCAACCACCCTTGTTAGTCATATTGACAGCCCACACCTAGCCTCTGCCAATCATGATGGAGGCACCATTCTTATCAATACCACATCTTCAATCCCTATACATCATGTAGGATATGACTCTCTCACCTCTGCTAGTCATGACGAGAGTATGTATCCAACCTTTGTGAATGACACTGGGGGAATTAAGAAGCCTCAACGCCTCATACATAAGCCTAACTTCCTTTGCAGGACTTGCGAAGGAAGTCACCTTACTCGTTTATGTCTAGCCATGGCCGTGATACCAGAAGCTTGGGGCTTACCCAAGGGCCCTTCATATTCTGAAGCATCTGTGGTTTCCCCACACTTTGTTCCTCCTTTGATTGAAACAGTGGTAACACTGATGCAACCCTCTCCTAACCTCACCCCCGTTGTCAAGAGTGACATGTTCCCTATCCCTGTTACCATGCATCCTCTTCAACCTAGAATTGAATAACTGGTCATACCAGTGCAACCTCTGGTCAATCCTACTCTTCTTGTGGAGAGTGATGCATCCTTCTATCATGTCATCGACATTCCTAATCCTACACCTTCTGAACAAGAGAGATTTTCCCTTTCACCAAGTCCTCTCCCTCCTAGTTTTGAGGAGATCACTTTTGACTGAGATAGTCCTATGGGGTATCCAATGCCCTCGCCTATGTCTTTTCCATTAAGAGACATTCTCAGATCTATTACAGAGACTATATATTCAGTTAGTGCTTTATCCTCCTTGACTTGGAGATCTTTGGGTTTCCCCAAGATTATGTTGGCTATTCGTAAGATACTGACATTCTGCAGAAGGCCGGTATGAGAACCTTGGCCTCCCCCATTACATGTTGATTAGAACAACATCAATGAGTTAAATTTAAACTCTTTTCTGAATCATCTAAAAAGGGAAAATATTTTCGAGTGATTTGTCCCTTTCACACTTGTTAATTTGTATTTGAAAGGTCATGAGTCTTAGTTAAGCTCTTTTCCGACTCATTATCAAAAAGTGAAAAGATCCGAGTGAACTTGTATTTTCTACACTCGTAAATAGGTTTTGAAAAGATGTCTATTTGGCACAATTTTATCCATTTTTCACACCAAGTAGACAAAGAGACATAAAAAATGACATTTTTTGGCGTTATGTTGTGATTTCATCTCATGCCCTTGCTTGCAGTATTAAGCCTATAATTGGTTCTCACTTTGCGTTATAAATCATTTTCCTCAACAGTTTTGTAGCCTCAACCAAGAAGAGCCTTGTTCATATCCTTCACAACTTGATACCCTATACCTAGGAGGAAACATTCCCTGAGTGTCCATCTCCTGCATGCATTTCCCTGCATTGAGCACAGGTATGTTCCATTGCTGGAACTAGTTTTTCATACTTGCGACACTCGTTTTCTCCTTTGTATCATAGCGTTCGTTTTTTATGAAAATACAAAAACATACATGCGGGAAGTCAATATTATCTTATATTGGCAGCAGTCCTGTCAGCTTTGAACAAAGCACAAAGTTATTTGAGTCCATTCATCATAATTTTGGGTTTAGCATGGACTTAGGAAGCTGATCTCGTTACAGAGTCTTCTCTATCGACTGGTTACTCTTCCAGTCCCTACAGAGAACTTCATTGATGCCTCCTACATCTCATGATTTTATCATTGGGTCTATGCTGCCAGAGTCCACCATATGTATCATGCTCTTGTTCAAAGTAAGTCTATCAACCTGTGTTGGCCACTCCTCAGAACTCTTGACTTTGCATGTCAGCCATACCCTCAGTTGTCTCAGAATCACATGATACTTTAGTCCTATCGTGCACCCTGGCCCTACTTTCATCATTGGTAGGTAACCTTGAACCCAATAGTCGACATTTAATTATTGGTCATTGACTAGGTGGCTTCCCTTGTGTTTGATGGAAAGACATCTATTCACACATTGGGATTCTTGCAGTTTCTTAGATGCCATTATTCTTATTGGTGGTTTCCTCACCTTTGTCAACAGTTTTCATCATTGGATGCTATTCAGAGGGTCTTTTTCATGTATCACTTGCACTTGGAACACGTGAAATACACACAGGTTCGTTGGTTCGTGAACTTGTTCTTCGTTCGATTTCCACCAAATCATGAAGCTCTTGCTTTGTACCTCGTGTTGATTGATGAGCGATGCCTTAATTATCTCCTTTCAGTGAGTCTCTTTTCATTGACATCAGCCCATTTATTATAGAAATGATACCTAGAGTCTTATGAGTACCTTGAGGCTTGCAGTCATCAGTGGTAGACTCCCTTGCCATCGACAATTGGGAATACATCAATGTCTCCTAATTGATGGATTATTCAGGTGTTCAACACCGAATACTTTATTCACACTTGTAAGAATGTATTCAGTGCCTTGATACCTACTTTAATTATCAGTAGGTTGTCTCACATTTGTTAACGATATACATCAATGACTGGTAATCAAATGATGTCTCATTATGTTCAACCTCAACTCCTTTATTCACATGATGTAGACTTGCACCTTCGGCGGATTGTGTAGAAGACTTGAAGACATTACTGTGTGGCCACAACTTTCCTGAGTTGTTGCTTCCTTTTCATTGGACCAGTACCTATATGACTTCAGTGATCATGGGAGATCATATTGTACTCCATGGTATACAAACATCTTCAGATTGGTTTTGAGGCTAGTACTATTGGGCCTTGTTCGTGACTATGATAGCTATTGGCATGTAACCACATTTATATTTGCGTATTCATGGCCACAAAAACTTGTTTGGTATATTTCCACATGGATCTGTAGTGTATTTTTGGTAGCCATGTATGCAAATTTAGTACAAAATGTAATGAGGAATTGGGTTAGTCCATATAGTTCTCTACCACTCCACTTTTGGGTCATTTATAATGTATTTCAGCCATCACAGATACTCCTCTAACCTCACATATTAGGGGGCATATGTTAGAGCAATATTTGTCTCACCCTATGCAATCTTGCAGAGAGGCCCTTATTCCATTCCCCCATGCAGACTTACTTTCCCTGATGATAAAATCTAGAGATAAAAATATAAAAATTTTCCACTTGTACGCATCTTGCACCCTATACAACAAGCATATACGCATGCTACTCCACTACAACCCGTGTACATCGGGATTTGTGCCAAAAAATCAAAATTAAATGTTAGGTTTCCATGTCATGATAGGAGATCTCTGATCCTTATCCTTCCATATACTGGAAAAATTCCGACTCGACCCTTTAGTTTCATTTTGAAGGCTATAAAGAAGCCAATTCTGAGCTATGGAAAAGGAGAGAGAATTCAACTTTTAGAGCAAAGTTACTCTAGAGAAATTATTTAGTTCATATTAAGTCTGCATCCCTTTGTCCTTTAAGTCTAAACACAGTGTTTAGCCCCCAAGCTCTTCCCTTGTTGATGGAGAACCTCTTTGTATCCCTTATATGAGCTTGCATTTGGTGGAGGATTGAAGTGGTGGAGGCCCACTTGGAAGGAACTCAGTTTCTTGGTTCGGAACCGTGCTGACATGGAAGTCTGTAATATTTTCACTTTTGTTGATCATTTATTAATAGAAATACTCCTTTCCCGTCCAATTGATATCTTGCAAATATATGTGTTATTATCCATGGGCGTATTTGTTATGTATATTGATGGACTATGCTATCTAATGTACTAACCTTTTATATTTCCACCATATGCTTGTTTTCACTTGTTTGTTGAGAACGTGTTCCAGGTATATAGTTTTGGGTCAATGTGCTCAATGGTGGACATCATCAAACATCTGAACGAGGTAGGTCTCTTTCTTATCTTGCTTGCACATTGGTTTATATAGCATGTTGTTGGGATAGAGTTGATTTCTACAGTGATTTCTGTCTGTTGTGGTTCACCCTAGCCATAGAGATATTTTCCTCATAACAGGGGCCTCCCTTTCCTGGCTTTTGTTGTGAGGGGTTACCGGGCCCAAATTGTTGCATCTTTTGTTTGTGGTTCTTCTCGATTTTGACAACATATTAGTAGGCCGTGCCCAAGGACGAGATGTCCAAAAATTCCATTTCGTTATGGATGTATCTATGCATAGCACCACGATACTTGAGCATCATATGTCTCTCTGAATATTTGATACCTAGCTTGGTGCACAAGGTATGGAAGGTATTTGTGAACTCTAGCACTGCTTGGTCTCTTTCTTTCCGCAGTGTGGTCCATTTGGTATACAAGTAGTTGTAACTTCCAATAGGGTAGTATTCTTCCTTAATAGCATCCTTGAAGGATTCGCAGGTGGTCGTGACTGTAAATAACGAGGGTTCCTCTATTTTCTTTTTTTCACAGAAAGTTTCCCACCAATCTTTGACATGGGGAACAACTTTGACGAGCACAAAAGTAATATTTTCTCTATTCGAAAATTTATTGATAGAAAAATACCTTTCTAGTAGATTCAACCACTTGTCTACACCATCTGCGTCTATCTGAACTTCAAATACAGCAATATCGAAGTTTATTTGTACCTTGAAGGGGGTGGCGCCTTCACTCGAAGAAGATGTGTTGCCTGTTGGTAGCCACCAAAGGATTTGCATGAAACTATCCATCATCTCGTTCCTCTGTTGTGTGAGGGATTCCTCAAGCAACATTTTGAAAGGATCTCCTTTCTCGTCATCTTTCTTTTCTCCTACCATGAGAGGTCACTTGGGCATGCTAGAGATTTGTTCCTCAAGAGAAAAAATCTCGAGACACAATTATTTGTACTCTTACCTCATTGGGGATATGCATTAAGATGAAAAGAAGCAGAACGCTCTGATATAGTAAAAATGGTTTTCTATTCAATAAGGAAATAAGATGAAACTGTAAAATGCAGCGAAAAACAAGCTTGTTGGAGTTGTGGCGGCTTATCTCTGAGAAGAGATGTGACATATGTGCTCATTTGCAAAAAGATGATTACAATGAGGCTCTTAAGGCCTTTTTACAATAAACAGGAGTGTCAAAAATCCTAGACATCCAAACACCTAACCCTAGGAGATGAAGCGCCAAAATTCATGTCGGCCCCGTTTGGGTAAGTCAGTACATCAACTTCCCGAGGTCATAACGTTTGAAAACGATCTTCATTTTAGGCGCACGATAGCTTGTTGGAAATATCTATTCGAGGACTACAACTGTTGATGAAAATTTCATGATGAAATTTTCCTACCGGTAGATACCCAAAAAAAATGTCGTTTAGGGCCTCAAAACAGCTCCGGAAGTTTAGGACCTGAAAAAATGCTAAAAATAGTAAATTACCAAAATTGTCAGAAAGTTGTTTTGAGCTAGTTGGAAAAGGTGGGTGGCCACCAATATCCACCTGGATCATGCCTGCAAAGCTTCCTCTATAAACATCCCATGTATATTTTACATATTCTCCTGCTGTAGAGGTGACTGTTTTTTTATTGAATGTGTCTACTCCAAAGAGGCCTTCGAGAGAATCCATCAGTTATTTTTTGAGGTTGGAATTCTGGAAATTCCACCTCATGCATAAGGTTTCCCTAAAAATCAATAAGGCCTTGCTCTCCAGGTCCCTATAAAAATGGTTGTTTCCTACACAAAAAAATATATGATCATTAATTTAACCATGTCAACCACTCCAAGAAATGGTTGGTCACATGTCTAACTTTGGGAAATGAAACCATGTCAACCACATCATCAGCCTCATCTCTGTCACCACCTCTAGACCCTGACCATTGTGTGGATGCATGGAGGTGCGTGTCATGGATCCTATCTAAATTAGGTGTGGAAGATGGAGAAGTAAATAATTCTCTAGCAATTGTATGAAAACTGCGTCGGGACTCTGTGGCGTCTCTGCAGCGCCACTACTACCAACACTGGGATGAACTGGTCCAAAAATATCTTTATAAAAAAGTTTTTTTTTTCATGAGATAATGTGAAAGTTAAAAAATAGATTTTCATAATTGAACATATGAGTACATTAAAAAAAACACTTTAAATTATGGTTGTTACCTTATATGTGTTAATATGTGACATAAGGAGATTGATCCTTTCTAGGATGCCATGAGTTTTATATGGATGGTCTAACAAGCTATCAAGTTCCTTGTTCGCTTTAATGATCTTTCTTTTTATTAATACCATCGGATCAGGGGATGAATACAACCCCTCCTCATCAGCAGAATCATGATCAACATGGCCTGACGACTACATATAATTTCAACATGAAAATCAATGTTATTTTAGTTATATAAATAAATGAAATAACCAATCGCTACATAAATAAAATTATATAAATAAATAATAAAATTAACATAAAATGAAAGTCAAATTTGATAATCAAATACATGTTCTGTGGCTGGCCCTTTTCAACGATAATCCTGCCACATTTTAATATAATATAATTAGAACCCCCAAATATTTAAAAAATTGTTAACGATAACAAAAAAACTGATTTCCACCCAAATAAAATCAGCCTCATCGATAAACCTC
The DNA here is from genome assembly GCA_009831015.1 of Picea engelmannii. Lineage (NCBI taxonomy): Eukaryota > Viridiplantae > Streptophyta > Pinopsida > Pinales > Pinaceae > Picea > Picea engelmannii. Next base: position 1,146,060 of record ML777525.1, on the reverse strand, counting down.
CCACATTATTATAAAATTGGGACTGTGAAATATTTAAAACATTGTTAAAGATAAAAAAAAATATAATGTAATAAGTAGAGGTTTCTTAAAGAGGTGTTGCATAAGTACCCGCACACTATTGGTCGATGTTTCTATTCGATTCAAATGGTAATCCACTAATAACTCTTCCTCGGGAGCTATTTTTTTATTGCGCACATGACTACCTATTTCTCTTCGCGTCCCTCATATATGCAATTCGATTGCTTGTTTGTTGTCCCAGGTCGTGTGTTGTTTATAAACCCTGTGATATTGCTGGAAGATTTAGGCCTTCCATCAATATAGATAGCCTCTCCCTTATTTTTATCATTGTTTATTAGCTGTATATAATTTGAGGTTAGTGCATATCTCTGAATACTTTTCATGTACTAGAAAAACCACTTCCAATCGTTATAATTGTAACACGGTCTGACATAGTCCATCAATTCAATTACTATATTTTATTTCACAGTTATTCCATCCATGGAAAATAGCCCCAGGCCATGCAGGGAGGATGGTGAAATGCGATATGTCCTATTGTTGACAATGAATTCAGTGTCTAATGGAGGCAGTTTCTTAGGTACCCATTATTTCACCATATGCGTATACCTAAGTGGCACCTCTATGTATCCTATGCTCTCATCATCATAATAGCATGATTCTCCTTCGGAAAGAAAAAATTCCATGCGTCTATGGAATTTTCCTTCGACTTTTTCACCTATGGTCCTTGTTTGCGTATCATATCTACTAGATGCAGTCGCATTTCCCTCTATTTTTCCTAATCTTCATTCACTCGAGGAAGAAATATCTGATAGGTACCTGTATGGTTGTACCTTGAGTCACATGTGCACGTGTTGTTAGTGAGTATTCCATCCTCATCCTAGTTCCAATTTTTGAACTTTTTTTCTATATTCAAAGTTCTCAATAAATTGTTTATATCTTTAGTTATGGATGCACAATTAGAGGGTGCAATTACCTAAATTAGTAGGGGCACTCATGCATGCGGATTCCCAAATTAGTGAATGTGATGAATCTCTAGGTGGGTTTCACCTAGAGAATGATGAGAGGAAGAACATAATTCCACCTAGAGCTTGAAGACACATAGGGTGGATTTTTTGGATGCCCTCAATGATGAATATTACCATGCAGGGAGCTACGAGTACCAATACACCAAATGGTTGTAGCTCCACCGGGGTCAGGATCAAACTATGGGACTATACCAACACCTTCCATACCTTTACTACAAACTTAGGAAACTAACCAACGTAGAGTTCTAAAATATTGAAGACAATTTTAAATGGGGAAAATTAAATAGATGTAATGCTTGAAGACCCCAATCTTTCTTTTAAAGAGAGAAAGAAAAAATATATAGGTTAGTTAGGATAAGGGTTGTTACCACTTTGTAGTAAAAAGGTTGTTGGTCAAATATCGAAACCCTTAACCATATTGGGAAAATTTTATAGTTCGAATTTTACTATTTTGATATAAGCAAAGAAGAATGGAAGTTGACTAGTTAGATGAAGAGAAAGAATAAGAAACAATTTAGGGAATAGAGTTTCACAAATAAATAAGATCTTCTATCATACAACTGAGATTTTAGGTAAGAAGAGATTAGAAGAAAATCATTAAGGAGGGAGAAATAAGTCATAGAGTAGTCCAATGAGATTTGGAGTAGAGTTTGGCTATTGATAAATCAGTGGGATGTTGTAGATGCTTATGAACCAATATCGATAGAGTGAGCGCACAATCTTCATTGAGAGAAAAAATTGAAGGAGAATATGGAAATTTGATAGAGGCAACCCAACAAAATTTGACATGACCAATTGACAAATAATTGACCACATATAATTTAACAAGGAGATAAGAGGTTAAATAAGATGCAAGAGAGTTAATGGGAGATGGAAATTTCAAAAGAGGTTGAATGGAGAACCGATCAACCTTAAGAGAATTGTTGAAGATTTTTGCACCCAAATTAATGGAATTAAGATCAATGAAAGTAGGACCAACAAAGGTGCGATCAACGAGAAAAATGTCAACATAAGAAGAGTTGACAAAAATCGGTTTGACCAGTGGAAGGGCAATGGAAAGTGAGTTAGTATCACCTAAACCAATGAAAGTTAGTTTGACGAGTGGAAGATTAATGGGATGTAAGTCAATGAAAGGTAAGAAGATTTGCGGCAAGGGTAAGGAATTAAAGGAAGTATAAATATTAAATAAAGTAGTCATTCAAGCAATAAATGAGGTAAAAATCAATAAAACACATCCAGTTAAGAAGAAATCCACAAAAGTTTCCAAAAAATCACTATGTCCCCAAAAAGCCCCAAATGAACGAGATAGAGAGCAGTCCATTAATATAGTAAGAACCAATAAAAGTGGTAGTGATAACACAGAGATGGGAAATGTAATGATGAGAGAAAGAGGAAAAACAATAACATCATTTGTCATAGAAAATTGAGCCCAAAACTAGGATGGGTTGCATAAAGGAAGAGATATAAAACCTGGGGTAAAATCAAGCTGTGGAAATGTGAAAAGGAGAAATGGATAGGAAAAGTAATAAACATTTCAAAAGTTTCCTGCAATAGCTTGTTCTTCCTTATTTCCTACACTATATATAACAAATATTAAGTTGAATTTTTACTTACAAAGCATACTCCCATGTCATGTATACACATGATATAGCAAAGAAGTGGGTCTAGAAGAAGGAATCCTTGTGAACGGTGATATAGGAAGGCATCTTAGTGTCAAATTCTTAGATGAAGAGTTCAATATGGAATCAACAAGGTATAAATCCAAGCAATGAGTTAGAGAAAGAAGGAAACGTTAAAAAAAATGATTAAAATGAATTAGCATGGACCCAAAACCCTTGCACACACCCCCAAAAATGAAATTAATCAATGTCTAGAGGGAGTGCCCAACTTGATGAAGTCAAAAGGGGTGCCAAGTGGTATATTTGACTCTTTCCAGCCATGAAATAAGGATAAAGTAAAAATTAGATGAGGAGCACCCCATGTAAAAGGGGTTATAATAATTTCTTAGCACACATGCTTGAGGAATTCCTAACTAAGGAGAGGACACATGACAACTAAACTATAAGAACATGGCTTAAATTTCATATTGGAAGGAATGTTCCATATTATAAGGAAATATAAAATGATTGTATGGCATGATCAAGGATTATATATTCAAACAAAGAGGATTGCTCCACTATCTCTAGGTTTGAATTATTATTTTAATGAAGGAACATGTTAGAAGAGAATGGTTTGAGGAAGCACATCAAAGGAGAGGGACATGTGGAAGAAAAGACTTTGTCAAACCCTACTTTGAGCATATTTCCACCTTTATTGAAGAGTTCCCAACTTTGAGGGGATTTTCTTGGAGTTAATTGTGGATTTTTAAGAAGTTTAATATTTTTTTATTTTATTCCGATACATTTCAGATATACTCATCTTTATTTCTATTTTACATATAATTTTGTATGTCTATGATTGTTTTCCTTAACCGTTCCAATAAATAGGCAAGCACCCTTGGTATTTTTCTTAATCCATAGTTAAGGGACATCCTTGAAGACGTTATTCCTTCTTATTATGTGATCATGATCCCAAAAGGGGGAAATAGGAATGTTCCTCTTCATTTGAGCCAACCCCTCTCCTCTTAAATCATTCGACTCCCTTGTAGGCTTCAATAGCCTCACAAATGTGAAATTAAGAAAGGTGCAACTCTATGTTTATCTCAATAAACATTGATGGAATGACTATGTTAAATATCTAAGAGTAGTGCCCATCAACAAACTTTCTATGCACAAATGATCTTGAATCCAAAGAAACTGATATGTTTTGGTTCTTCCCTTGAAACCTAGCTGGTGCTTCATGGCCCTCAGTGATGGATGGTGTAGATGGGAGTGGGGAGGGGGGTTTTAAACCCTCTCCCAATGAATAATCCATATATTTTGAAGCCATGGTTTTGGCCTCAACAAAAAAATCTAAGTCCCAGCCTTCATGTTTTTTGAATAAGTTGGAAGAAATGTTGAAGGTTAAATTGCCTCTGACCTCATCCTGGTGAAAGGCTTTAACTTTAGGTAATTGTGGGTTAGTTGGGAATTTAATTGGGATATGGTCATCCAAAAAATTGTATATGCATGGATACAAAAAGAGTAGAAGCCCCTGATCAAAGAAACAATGGTGATTGGCTTAACTCATTTGAGCATGAATTTATCTTAAAATATTAGAATTTCTAATAAGTGTTTACAAAGGACTATATAGGAAAATAATTAAATACCTTTAAAATGGATAATGTGCAGTTTGGTTTACCTATATTTAACATTATTTATTAAAGTTAAACCAGTCATGAAAATTAAACCAATGAGAAATTACCAATTTCAATGACATCTCCACTCCATGAGCTCTCTCCTTTGTCTCCACGGGGTTTTGCAAGCCTCTCTCCACTGTGGTCGTGAGGTTTTTTCACCAGGGGTTCTCTCCTCCCCCTTGGGACAGCCACCTCCTACCCATGAACAAAGAACTCACAGGTCGGTTTCTCTCCTCCCTCTCTAGACAACCACCTCCTCCCTCTTGCTGGGCTCGAATGGCGGGTTTCACTCCGTGGGATTGAATGCAAGGTGGGAGTGTGAATGCAGTGTGTGGGCTTGAATGAAAGGCACCTCCTCCCTCTCGTTGGGCTTGAATGGAAATTTTCTCTCCGTGGGATTGAATGCAGGGCGCGGATGTGAATTTAGGGCGCGGGTGTAGGGGGCAGTGTGAATGCAGGGCTCAAGTGCTAGATGGGTGCGAGATGATCTAGTGCTGATTTTTATGGTGTGAATAGATGGGCACAAGATCTAGGGCGCGGGTGCTAGATGGGTGCGATCTCTAATACTAATTTTAAATTTTGTTTGAAATTTGTTTTTTTTTTATGTTTTGTTTTTCTTAATGTTTTTAATGTTTTTTGTTTTGTTTTAAGACATGTTTTTTAATGTTTTTAGTATATTAATAATATTAATAWTAATAATAATAATAATAATAWTATTATTATTAATAATATTAATAATAATAATAATAGTATATTTTTTAAGGTCATGGCCAAACCAGACACCAAATTGGTGTATGAGACCTTCTCCGCCCAACGATTTTATAGTGAAAGTCTACCATGACCATGAAATTTTACCATGGCACAATCCTTGTGGCCTACCACATGATCAAAATACTTGCATGGTATCCAAAGAAGTTTTTCAACAAGTCGGTGAAATTAACAAGGATGGACCTAATGACTTAAACAACTATATTGTGGGTGAGTGGCATGACATGGTCAATAATGTTTCCAACTCTCCTAATGAAAAAGATAAAGGAGTGAAGCGAAAGGGTCTAGATTTAGCTATCATTGCTAGAGATTTATTACCCAAATCATCCCAAGAAGAGATAAGAAGGAGGATCCGAGAGAAGGATTGGGTCACATATCAATGAAGGGGTATCATTAATGTCCAAATGGGATATGGGATCCATGACTAGGTTATTTATGAACAAATAATTAGTATTAATGTCTAAACAATGTCAAGGGACAGAAATGATGGCCTTATGTCCTAAATGAAGAGTCTCGAGTCAAGCACCAAAACTAAAAACCATGAAGATTCTCAAGTTATGTCATTGAAATCATCCATGAACCATCACATAGGACCTTCATAGGGTATATTTGTCCTACTAGAGGGATATGGGTGCCATGATTAAACCACAAAAAAGTCCCTAAAAGAGAACATGTCTCGGTTCCGCACATGGCATAGTTATTGGGTACATCATGGTTAGTGTTTTGTAGCACTTGAGTGGGATATGAGGGCCCTAAATGACACTTATTAGGATCAATCATCATGAACAACACCTAGAAACCACAACAAAATCCCTCTCTATGGGGTCCTTAGCATCAGATCAATTGGATAAGGACACAATTAGGAGTTTTTTTGTAGTAAGGATGTGTAGAGAGGCCTTAAACAACACATCACTCATTTGTATGACTTCCTTGAAGGCCTCCAAGTAGGATACAAGTTCCATGAGTAGGTTTTGTTCCCTAGAAATGGGTCTTAACACCTAAAAATGGTTAATTATGGGACTTAAGCCATAATTGAACCTTCTCAAGCTCATGTGCCATGAACAACACCTGGAAACCATGACATGAGCTCTCACTTGAATTTATTTGGCCTAATATTTTTACATGAGTTCCATTTATATGTTTTTCATACTACATATGGGTCTTAGGGTGGACTTGACCATGGTTGTGGTAGGGAAACAATCCTCAAGCCCTTAACCATGGTCAAGGGAGGGAAACAACAACTCAAACCCCAAACATATCATATCTATATCAAGCACCATGAACAAGTACTCAAGTCACCACACAAGACCATGGATGGGTCACAAGACCTTAGCTATCATCAAATTAGAATGAAAACAAGTACCTTATAATATTGTTGAAGATTCTAAAGCTGATCAAGAGCCTTGAACAAGTCCTCAAATAAACATAACAAAACTTTTTCCTTTAAGGGGGATATAGGAATCATGATTAGGTTTTTTACATTGAAAATGGGTGTAGAGGAATAAACATGGCAAGTTGGAAACAATTGCCTAAATCCCTAACTAAACATGCTCGAGCTCAACCACCATCAACAACACCTAAAAACCATGACACGAGTCCTCTCTGGGGAGTCTTTGGCATCCAAGATGAATATGGGTGACATTATGAGGTCTTCTTAATCATCATGGATGGGTCTTAGGTTCATGTATATAGTTGATGAAAGGAAATAAGAGTCTTCAACCCTAAACATTTATTCTCAAGCTCAAGAACCATAGACAAGTAGTCAAACCACCACATATGACCTATGTAACATATCATTCACCTCCAAGTAGAATTTGAGCACCATGAATAATCTAGTTTTGAACCTCTAACCAAGCTAACCAAGCTCAAAGGAGGGAAACAAGGGACTGTTTCCCTAAGTGAACATTCTTAGTCTTAACTTCTATGAAAAACATATACAACCCACACAACTTCTTAGGTTATAGTGTTGGATGAGTCCTTGAGCCATCACATAGGACCCTTGCAGGTTATTTTTGGACTATTTGAGGGATACAAGTACCATGATTAAAACAAAAAATATGCCCTGAATACAAATGTGTTAGACCACCCATTATGAATGGTTCTCAGGGCTGTAGTTGGTGTTTTTAGAATCCAAAGCAGGATATGGTGCCATGAGTAGGTTTTGTACAATAGAAATGGGTCTTGAGGGATTTACATGGTTAAGGGGGAAAGAAGGGTGTTAATCCCTAATTGAAACTTCTTGAGCTTAAATGCCATGGTTAGGGGAGGAAAAAACTTGGACCTTATTCCCTAAACATCACTTCTTAGGATCAATCTCCATGAACAACACCTACAAATTACCATAACACAAGCCCTTTCTAATTGCCTTTTAGCATCAGATTTAGATATGGACTCCATTAGGAGCTTTTGTGCATTGAGTATATATCATAGGATATTGACCATGGTTGAGGAAGGAAAAGAAGTGCCTCAATATATTTTTGAATATTCTTGAGCTCAACAACCTTGAATGAGTGCTCGACCCAACACATGAGTACATTGTGTGGTTTGTTGCAAGCCCATGAGTGTGTTATATGAGTTAAGAATTAACATTGATTCATGTTGGAGGTAAGGGGCTACATGGGTTAAGTTATAGAGGATAGTGGTTATGAATGATAAGGGTATAAAGGTTATACAAGTGATGGGTTATATTAGGGTTTACAGAGGTTACATGTGATTGAGTTATAATAGTTAGGTATTAAAGGTTACAATGTTAGGAAGTAGGTTCTATAAAGAGTTAGACATTATTGGAGTTATATTAGGGGTTATGGATGATAGTGGTTCTAAGAGTTAGTGATTATATGGTTAGTGGTTATAGAATTTAGAGATTAAGTATAGATGTTATAGGATTTAGGGGTTAAATGAATTAAAGGGGTTAGGTGTTATAAGGTTTAAGGGATATAATAGTTAATATTTATTGGTGCTATGACTTATATATTTTAGGGGTGATAAGTGTTAAAGGGTTACGAGTGTTGAAAATTAAAAGGGTTATAGTGTTTAAGTGATGATAAGGGTTAGGGATTATCAGCACTAGGGGTCATAATGTTTCTTTTCTTACATTAAGGGTCATTATGGTTGGGGGTGATAAAATTTAAATGGATTAGAGATTAGGGGTTATTTTTGAGGGACTATAGTGGTTACAAGCCCAACGTTATAGACGAGAATCTCATCAAGCCAGCTCAGAAGATCCATATTAAGGATAAAGGGTATGTGATTCAAATTTGAGTCCAGAAACCCTGCCATATTGTTAAGGCATGTGAATAGTCTATCCATGTCAAATTTCAGTGCATACATAAATAGTTTGAAAAAATTTCAACGTTGGCCTCATTCACAAGTCATTGTTTCCCATGTCTAGTCTTAGTACAATGCCTTTTAATTGTTCCTTTTAAAATTCATTTGACAATACATGTGTTCCCGCATCTAGTACTACAAGGGCATATTTTTTTGGTGTTGATTAAAAAATAAAAGAAAAAAGAGTGATTTTTAATCACAATTATGATACACATACATTGTATATATGTTAATGTAGAACCTGAAACAAAAATAAAGATAGGTAGATGAAAACTTAAACTTGTTTCAACCAATTTGTGTACTTTGACAAAAAAATAGGGTTTATGATTTACATGATGAATTGATGATGGAAACAAGTGGGTGTGTGAGTCAAATTTAAGGCCAGAAACCCTCCCATATCATTAAGGCATGCAAATATTCTATCCATGTCAAATTCCAGTGCATACACAAACAATTTGAAAACATTTCAACGTTGGCCCCATTCACAGGTCACTGTTTCCCATATTTAGTCCTAGTACAATGTATTTTTGTTGTTCCTTTTAAAATTCGTTTGGCAGTGCACGCATTCCCTCATCTAGTACTACAAGGGAATATTTTTATGGTGTTGATTAAACAATGAACAAAAAAAGAGAGATTTTTCATCACAACTATGACACACATACATTGTATATATGTTAATGTAGAACCTGAAATAAAAATGAATAAAGGATGATACAAACTTAAAACTTGTTTCAAATAATTTGTGTACTTTGAAAGAAAAATAAGGTTTATGGTTTACATGATGAATTTATGATGGAAACAAGTGAGTGTCTGAGTCAAATTTGAGTCCAAAAACCCTCCCATATAGTTAAGGCATGTGAATAGTCTATCCATGTCAAATTTTAGTGCATACAGAAAAAATTTGAAAAAATTTCAACGTTGGCCCCATTCACAGGTCATTGTTTCCCATGTCTAGTCCTAGTACAATGTATTTTCATTGTTCCTTTTAAAATTCGTTCGAAAATACACACATTACCGCATCTAGTACTGCAAGGGAATATTTTTATGGTTTTTATTAAACAATGAATGAAAAAATAGAGATTTTTCATCACAACTATGACAGTACACATACATTGTATATACATTAATGTAGAACCTGAAAGAAAAATGAAGAAAGGCGGATGCAAAATTAAAACTTGTGTCAACAAATTTGTGTACTTTGAAAGAAAAATAGGGTTTATGGTTTACATGATGAATTTATTTCCACATAACTCATGGGCCAAAGTCCCATGTTTTCAAACTGTTTCAACGAATATTCTATAAAATGAAAAACACATTCATCGAAATTTCATTGATCCAATACTATGACAACAACGATGACATCTACAATCGTGATGGTATAAAAATGAATGAGATTCTCTTGGTTTCAAGAATAATTTATCCTCTACTGAACAAGGCCAACCATGTGAAGGTGGAATCTCATATGGCACCTCCCCACCCCCTCACATCACTCTCAATTCCCCAATACCCAATCTATAAAATAGAAAATAATTGAAAGCAACCTAGTAAGATTCATGCATAGAAACTACAAAAACAAAAATTACTGAAGGTAAATGAAATTCTGTGTTTGTAAATGATATTTTTAGTTTACCATGTACTTTAGTATATTGGCGACTATTTTCAAGTTTCACATAATAATTAAACAACATGTAACATAGGATATAAAAACGTCACATAAAACTTAAAAAACATGTAATTAACCCATGACATAAGTAAATGATTCTAAGAGAATAATTCATACAAATTAAATTATATAGTCGCATACATGATCCAACTCAACATATGTATAATAATCCTTGTTCTGTATATTCTTCTTCATCGAACTTGACATTTGTATCATCATCCAGTTCAGAAATGGTGTTGAAAGGATTGACGATATCATCACTGTCATCAATGTCATTTTAGAGCATATTTTCATCTACAACATCATCAATAACTGCATTGTCTCCTACACCTTGATCATGATCTTCTTCATATTCTTCGTTTATCGACTCTGCATGATCTTCCGGCTCTGTCTAATCTGGTGAATCATCTTATTCTTCAATATAATCTTATTCAAGTACATGAGTATACTTAATTGGCCTTCCTCTTGGATCTGATCTAACAACAAATGACCAATCCCTCTCACCTGGAACATTTGATTAAAAGACCTGTTCAATATGGCTTGGGAAAACATATCGATCATGTACTCTTTCAAACAATTTTGTTTTAATCATCGTAAATCCATTGGCATGTTGAATAACAGTTATTTCCTTATCGCATTCATGCATTCGTAACCTATACCATTTGACGTCGAATAGAGATAATTTGAAGGAATTAAATTTACACTCAAGTATATCATTCAAATACCCATAGTATCTATTTTCAAATTCTCGGGGATGTCTATCACTCATAGAGGAAACATTATTGACCTGGAATATTGCAGTTATCCCACTATCAAAAATTTTCCTGGTTTCATCCAGCTGTTTGATGCAAAACCTATGACCATTGCACCACATAGCCTTGTGGTGTTTCAACTGCAATATGTCATAGATGTAAAAGATGCATTGTCAATTAATAAATTAACATATTTATATAACTTGGAAAGTATTTGAAAAAGATATAAGTACACATGTAGTCACATTAATATAATATAAAATAATTGAATAAAATGGGTGAATTTTCTTGCCTGTCCATATTTCAAACCATATACTAAATCAATTTCATTTTGCGTAACATTGACATGTTTGTTACGACAAGCTTCTCTAACCAATTCATATATTCATTGCCATGATAACCTACCACCATGATGTTGTTTACATCTTTCAATCCATACATTCATCCAATCAAGATTGTTTGCAATGTATAAATGCAATGCATCCCAATCTTGAGCAACTGAATCAAAAAATCATAATTCACCAATATTAAATATTAGTTATAATGTCCATGGTAAATATTAATAATTTATGAAATAACAAATATTAATATATTAATGAGTATGATCATATACACAAAAAACAAAAAATTGTATGTATTAATATAAATCTCCACAATTATTAATATATTACCTCTCATTTTTTTCATTCTACCTTTCCCCAACATGTGCTATTGATCTTCAAATTTTTTGATGGAGTTCACGTCCCAAATGCAATCCACTGCATTCATAGTTGGCGCTGTTAATTTAGGAAGATACTGACTAATATACACCATTGATTGATATACCATATATCCCTCCACCATAGAACCCTCAGGACATGCTCTTTTTCTAACCAAATCCTTCAATGATTCAAAGTGCCTCTCCACCATCCACATTGACCTTGTGTGTACAGGTCCACAAATTTCAATCTCCTCAACTTGGTGTATGAGGTAGTGTTCTTGTGCATTGAAAATTGTTGGAGGTATATATTTTTTCATTTCACACATTAGCTGAGGAATTTATCTCTTCCAATACTTTGTATCATCTTCATGGATTTCTTTCAGTGACAACCATCTACATGAGATCATGACACAAGAAAATAACATGTTTTAACATAACATAATATAATATATTACATTACAAGTAAAACAAAGTTCATTAAGTACAACAACAAATTGAAAGAACATTTTGCATATAAATCAAAACTTCTTACCTCATGTATTTGCCAAGATCATATATAAATTGTTTGACATTGTTGTCAAATTCATTTGGGAGAGATAGAGGTAGAACATATTGTAACAAAAAGAATGAATCATTATTTGTTTCGACCAAAGTAGACAAAAAAAAATAAAAAAATTAAAATATGTATACGGCCAATATATATAAATAAGTATACCAAAATTATTACCTTAATGAAGGTATGCCAATCATGTTTTTTCACCCCACCAAATTCACCTTTCTTCGTTATGATATTATTTATGTTTGAAGCAAAACCCGTGGGAAATTCAATTCTTTGAATGACCTCTTTTACATCATTGCTTTGTTGCCCTGTTAATAACAATGGAAGGTTATTTCAGTTTCCATCTCTATTTGATTGGATCACACTTCGCATTGCATGATTGGCTTCCTGAATGTCAGTACAAATTTTGAATTTCTTTTCTTTATCCCTCCTACCATCTATGATCTGCCATAACGTTTCTGTCACATTCTTCCCGATATGCATTGTATCAAACAAATGAGCTATTTTTATCTCCTCATAGTAGGGAAGCCTCATGAATTGAGTGGGATAACATTTCATTCCTCATGGAATCCCATTATTAATACCTTGATGATGGCAGCCTTCATGAAGCATAAAAGAAATCAGAAAAATAATTATCAAATATGGTAAAATAAATTCAATGATTAAAATAAAAATTCAAAACATTACATATACGATACATAAAGAAATTGTGTACCTTGACGATTTATATTATATTCCAACCTCCATAGGTGAGGTGTCATTCTTCATGGTTTTAAACCAATCTCTTCTTTCCCATTGAAAATATGTTTTTCAGTAGTACGATACCTATGGTTCTTAGGGAGGAGGTGCCTATACTCATGAAACACCACCTTTCCTAAAAAAATTGAATGACGATATTTCATCTTAGGAACACAAATTGGACATGAAAATTTACCCTTTGTTTGAAGACCTGCAACAAATGGATCAATGCCAATTATACGATGAGATTATTTAAAAATTAAACATGCAACATGATATCTTTAAAAAACTTATATAGTATTAAAGAGAAATAGAATGCTACATACCAAAAAAATGTGTTAGTCCTGGGGCATCATGAATTTTCCATAAAATTATTCCACAGAATTTAAATTTCTTCTCCCCGATTGGTTTACAGATGTCATACATAGTGATGCCAAGCCATAACTTTAGTAGCTCATTGATAAGAGGATCGATATATACATTCATATATTTAACTTGGTACTTACCTAATTGTTTGAAACTACACATAATTACTATAACCATGATATGTATATTTAAGTAAATAAATAAAAAAAAGATATTATGCAAAAAACAAAATAAATGAAAATGTTACATTCAAAAACTTAATGTAAGCAAATACCTAGAACAATCATTGTCAACACTATGTTTTCATAGTGAATCATCAATAAAATAAAAATTAAAGAGATCTGCTTGATGCATATCTTCTGATTGGAATCACCCCTTGAGATTCCCTTAACATTTTCTAGGGTTCCTCTAGCTGGCCTCCATGGCCTCGGGCTCGGGGGATCCCGATTCCCCCCTGACCCCCACCGCCACCTGATATTGTAGTGTTCCAGATGTTGATTTCCTCCTACTCTATAGATTCCAAGGGTGCCCTTACCTCTAGATTCGTCAAAAGATTGGAATAAATTCCAAAAATGTCGGTCCACTCCCCCTCTTTAAGACTGTTTTCTCTCCGGGTGGTTGAAAATGGTCTAATAGGGAAATTCACCAAACTCTAGCCATCCCCCAAAGATATGTCTCTATGGCTGGAGCATAACTGGAAGAAAACAATCAAGGGAAAACTTTCTACATCTTTATGTGGTAAGGGTTTCTACATTTTTCTTTTTGAAAACAAGGTAGATCGAGACTTGATCTTCATAAATGGATCATATTTCATGGGAACTAGAGGGATGTATCTAAACAAATGGAATCCAGACTTCAGTACAAAGAATGATATCCCCTTTGTTGTTCTAGTATGGGTCAGGATCCCCTTCTTACCCCTCCACTGTTGGAATGACGAAACAATAAAAAATGTAGGCAATAGTCTGGGAAGGTTCATCGATCGAGTCAAACCATGAGATGGGTTGCAATATTGTGCAAGGTTGTGTGTAGAAGGGGATCTAGAAAAAGGGCTTCCATAAGTAGTCCAACTCATCCTGGATGGTTGGTATTACATCCCAACTGTGGATTATGAACAAATCCCATTTAAGTGCAAAAATTGTCATGAATATGGTCATTTCTCCAAACATTGTCCTAAGGTGACCCAGGAGCACCCAAAAATCAAGGCTTCTGAGCAATGGAAACAAGAAAAAATAAATTAAAATGATGATTATAGAAGGCAACTCGCAACAAGAGAGAAAAATCAACTCCATACCCCGCTCGCCAAGTAAATTGAAATCCTCAATACCAATCGAAGATGAAGTTGAAAGAAACAAGAACAAGTATGACCCCTTAGAAACTTTGGTGGTAGAGTTGATCAACTCAAAGGAAACTATGGAAGAAAACACCCATGATCAAGAAGAGGTTCTTGAGATCCCCCCATAATATCTAGACCCCCAACACCATGTTATTCATCAAACATGGGAGGAAGACAATCAATAAGAATCTAGAGAAGAAATGGATATATAAATTCCAAAGAACACTCGAAAAACGAAAGTCAAAAGGCAAACAAATAAAACAAGAAGGGAAAAAATGACTACCCAAGACAAATATCTAGGAACCCAACCAACATTGGAAGAAATCCTCAGGAAATAAGGTAAAAATGGGAAAGCCCAACCAACAAAGGGGCAGTCTCAGCCCACAAAGGGAGGGGCACCAAAGCACAATAGTAAGTAATGAAGGTAGTCTCCTGGAATTGCAGAGGTCTAGGTCAGAGGGAAAAATAAGAAGCCATGGGAAATTTAATCTGGATAGAAAAGACTCAAATCCTCTTAATCCAAGAGACAAAACTCTAGGGAGATGAGGCCCTAAGAGAAATGAAGCAAATTTGAAAACCAAGTAGCGAAACAGCACTGAGTGCAAGAGGCACCTCAGGAGGGAACTGTATAATGTGGAAAACACAAATCTTCAGGGAGGAACAAATAGTGGACTCAACTCATTAGACGATGGTAAAACTAGAGCATCTCCAAACATGTATTATCTATCCTCTCTGGAATGTTTATATGCCTAACAATTACTGGGAAAAGAGGGAATGATGGGAAACACTAATGAAATTAAAAGAGATAGGTTCCCAAGAAAACTGTATAATAGAAGGGGATTTCAATACAACTCTTCACCAAGGGGAGAAAAAGGGAGGGTCCTCTATTAGAGACTATTTCAGGGAACATTTGGAGGATCTGATCTCATGCCTAGATCTATTTGATGTCCATCCCTCCAAAGGGAAATATACTTGGACCAACAAAAGGACATGGGTGGGCCACATAGCTTCTAGACTGGACCATTTCCTTATCCACAACCCTCTCCTCTTCCTCCCTCTTACCATCTCCTCCAAAATTTTCTCTTGGGGAATCTCATACCACTGACCTATAGCTCTTACTTTGGCAAAGGATGAAAACCTCAGCCCCATTCCTTTCAAATTCAACCCTCTCTGGTTGGATTCGCCGGACTTCCTCCCCATAATATCCTCAACATGGTATACATTGGTGGATGAAACCCCTGTGTATATTTGGGAACAAAAACTGAAAAAAACAAAGCAATATTTAAAGGACTAGGCCAAAGATTCCCTCATAAGCACAAAGGAACAAGTAAAGCAACACAAATAATAATTAGAAGAGCCACACATTGAAATGGAAGACAAGGAATTTCACTATAGACACCTCGAGAAGGAGAAAACTCATTTCCAAAACTACTTAAGGGAACTCCAAAACGAGGAAAAGTAATGGAGACTAAAGTCTGGAGCCCTGTGGCTCCAAGTAGGTGACAAAAATACATCCTTTTTTCATAAGCAGGCCAAATATATACAACATAAGAATTCAATTGAAGAAATCAAAACAACCATAGGAGAGGTAATTAACTCCTTTGATGAGATAAAAAAGGAAGCCTCCTCTCATTTCAAAATTCTCTATACCCAGGATGGAGAAGATAATATAGACCAGAGGAGGAAGTTCATTGAGTCAATCCCCCAGTTGATAATGGATCAAGATAATCAGGATCTGATAAATATAGTCACTAAAGGGGAAGTTGGCGGTAGTCTTCCACTTCGATCCAGATAAAGCACCCGTGGCAGATGGATTTACTCCACACTTCTATGAGAATTGTTGGGAAATCATTAGAAAGGACCTGCTTCGCATGATTAGATATGTCCATTATACTTGCAATATAGGAGGAGACACAAATACCTCCTTCCTTGTGTTGATCCCTAAAGAAAAAAATACAAACACATTTGATCGTTTTCGTCCCATCTCTCTTTGCAATGTCTCCTACAAAATTCTCATCAAAATTATCGCCAACAGGTTAAAACACAGCCTCCCAAGGATCATCCTCCCAAACCAAGGGGGCTTCATGACTAAAAGACAAATTTGGGACAACATAATCCTGGTCCAGGAAGTAATCCACACGAGTTTCACGAATAAATAAAAAAGAATGATAATCAAAATGGATATGGAAAATGCCTTTGATAGAGTGAAGCATGAATTCCTCTATTAGGTGCTAAACAAATTCTGGTTCCATAGCTCCTTTATCTCTTGGATCAAATATTATATATCATCTATGTGGATAACATCGTTGATTAATGACCCCCCAACAACATTCTTCCAAGCCTCAAGAGGTCTTAGACAAGGGTGCCCTCTCTCTCCGATGCTCTATGTAATCATGGAAGAAACTATAAACAGAAGATTGGAGAAAGAAAGGGCCTCCAGAAACATACCTGGTTTTAAAATTGCTAGGGGAGTCAGAAGGATAAATAACTCACAATTCGTTGATGACACTCTTATCATTAGAGGAGCTTCCCAAACAATGGCTCGAAGATTTAAACTAGTCCTGGACCAGTATGAACAAGATTCGGGGGGGGGGGATTATCAACAAACTTAAGAGACAAATTTATGCCTGGAACGAAACAATGGGATCAATGGCTAGAATATCTCACATCCTCCAATTCTCCTTCACAACGGACTGGAAATACTTTAAGTATCTAGGTATGCCCATCAACATCAAAGCCCTCCCTCAGGAGGCATGGTAGGTGATCCTCCAAAAACTTAAAGATCAATTTGAAATATGGGGAGCCATGTGGTTAAACCCAGTAGGAAGGGTAGTCTTAATAAAAGCAGTTCTTTCTTCCTTCCCAATCTTCCAATTCTCATCCCTCTACTCTCTAGTTGGAATTAAGAAAGAAATGGCCTAAATCATAAGAAAATTTCTCTTGCAAGGAGGCAAGGATAACGCAATTCTTTTCCATATGGTTAATTGGCCTATTACTTGTGCCCCTAAAGAAAATGGGGGGTTGGGCATAAGAGACCCGAAAAATATAAACTTAGCTCTGGGAGCCAAGTTAATCTAGAGTGTAATCACAAGTGAAAAAGAATGGTGGAAAAAAGCACTCTGCAACAAGTATTTGTCCAAAAATAGAAAAAGATGTGTGGAAAAAGTATACCTTGGGAAAGTAGTCTCCCCCATTTGGAATCTTATTCGGGAGTTCATTCCGTTAATACAATCCCTCCTCAATTGGAACCTAGGGAATGAAAAATAAATCAATATTTGGGAGGACCACTACTCAGAGAGGGGGATCCTCTCAAGCACCCCCTCTCTGAACCAATTCAAGATCTGGCTGTCCTTTGAAGTAAAATCCACCCTCTATGATATCTCAAGCTAGCATATGAATGGTACTTGGGAAATTTGTAACCTCGGTGAGGTACCTCCTCTCCTAAGAGACGAGGCTCATCAATTCCTCCTATCAATCTCCAGAACCACCCCAATCCGCCTTAGTCAAAAGGATGACAGAAGCTGGGGAAACGATGGGTACTCAGTGAAATCAGACTACAAGCAACTCCTAGAAGGTTGATATATCCCAATCAAATAAGCCATCTAAAAAGAGATATGGAACCCAAATAGGCTTCCAATAATAAACATCTTATGTTGGCAACTAGCTCATAATAAACTCATAACAGGTGATAATTTGAACAAAAGAGGTTTCCTGGGCCTGTTCAGATGTTCCCTGTGTGCCAATAGCCTAGAAAACACCGATCACTTGATCCTTTATTGCAATTTCACCAGATAGGTGATGAAAAATGTTTACCTCGAATTAGTCCCCCAAATCTCCATGCCAACAAGTAGCATAAGCCTGATTGGTAAATGGGAGAAACAATTCAAAGGATCGCTCCACAGGAAATCGAATCTCAGTCGATCCTGGAAGGCATTGATAAAATTGTTCTACTGTCAAATTTGGGTGGCAAGAAATAAAATGATTTTCAAATAAAAAAACATTTCCCCCCTAGTAGTAGCGATAAATGTAATCAATCAACTAAGGGAATTTTTTTTGTCCAAGAAAACAACCATCTGAGCAGGGGATCCATTGAGAATAGAAGAAGAATCCTGGCTAAAAAAACTAAACCTTTGGGAAGCCCCACCCATATTCTCTCCAAAAAATACTTCATGCTTGCAGCTTCAGTTCTCACCTCAAGAGTTCATAAGATGGATAAATACTCAAAAACGTCATGTTTTATGTTTTGATGGCACTTCTAAAGGGAACCCAAGGCACACAGGTGTGGGAGGGGTTCTATTTATCCCTATAGGACAAAGGATGCTAACTTATTCTTGGAATATAGGAACAACCACAAACAATTTAGTAGAGGCATATGAACTTCTCAAAGTGACTCAAATAGCAAAGGATTGTCAAATAAACAATCTGATAATAATAGGTGACTCCAAGACGATCACCAGGTACTTCATTAAAAGAACAAACCCAAAGAACTCAACTCTCAAAAGAAACATCAATAGAACTAGGGACACACTCTCTAGCATGCACCCCTTCTTCTATCATTTCCGATGAGCCAACAACTGGAGAGCAGATGAACAGGCTAACAAATCCATAGGAAAAATCAATGGTAACTTGGATGTTCTGGGTAGGTATTCATTTCTATCCCCCCCTTAACCACTCCAATGTCACATCTCATTCGCATCGGCATTACACCCAATAACCAAGCACACATGGCTCTCCAATGCAACAATTGGTTAGGATGAACTCCCAAAAAACTCAGGGGATCAATGTACTTCGCCAAATCCAGGATTGTGAGAAGCAGTACGTCGCAACCAATGAATTGGGATTTTCATCACAACAAAAGGTTCACTCCCCGTGGGATCCTGCACATGATATCACTCCCACCTTGCTCCTCTTCCTCTCACCTTACCCTTCCATTAATGGAACACGAGATAACGAAATGGGAAACGATTGATGTAAGGATCCAAAGAATGTGGAAGATGGAAAATAAGTACACCGCATCCCAAGGGCGTCATCTAGCATGATCAAGAACGAATGTCACATGGGAATTATAGGGAGGTCAGAGTCAGATTCATTGTTTATAGACCCACAGGAAGGTACGTGATTTAAAAAGAATTACAGGAGAAAGGAAGAGCCCAATAATTTCAAGCCAGTGTTTAGACATAAATCATAGGATAGAAACATACAAGGTGAAGGCCACATTTCAAGGGCGCGACGATATTATTGGTTGGCCAAAAGAGCACAATAGGCACAGCCAGAGCAGAGGAACCAAATAGGGAGATAGGAAAAGGATCCAATTGGTATTGGATTCTCTGAGAAACATTTTAGGAAGAAGAGAAGTGGGATCAAAAAGCACGACCAGAGCCCAACAACACTCGAAGGGCCTTTTTCCTAGAAACAATAGTGGAAGAGGAAGTGCAGATTACATCAAAAATCTCAGAAAATTCATGCCAGCCAGTGGAATCGCCAGAATGGATCAGCACTCAATCCAGGATAACCGAGAGGAGGAGATGGTGGACGACAATTTCATCACCACCCAACATCTAGCCATGAGACTAGATTCACACAACACCACCCTAAGCTTCACGATGGAAACCCTATCTCAACACCAATCCTTAATAGGTCAAATCCAAGATGAGGTCGATTCCTTAAGAAGACAAGGTGAAAGACTCGAAGAATTGCATGGAACCAGAGCCTAGGATGTAGCAGGACAAAGACAAAGTGAGGAGTGTGGGAGCAGAGACATCTCGGTCCTGCCAGACTTGAACGTCTCCTTGGACATACCTCTAGAAGAAGCTCAAGCTCCTAAGGGAAAGAAGCAGTAAGATAACCAACAGTCCCAAAATTTTGTAATTATGGCTACAACTAGTAATCACAGCTTGTAAGAAATAGCTAGAATAGTCAGTTTTTACTAAATAACAGCAGCAGTTTTTTGGAACAAGTCCGTGTAGTAAGCTATCTGAAATACTAGTAGCTGATTCATTGAACCAACACCCCTCTTTGTAATTAGCAACTCCGGTCGTGCCTTTTATATATAAAAAAACATCTTTTGGTTTCTTTAAAAAAAAAAACATTATGTGCTCCCTCTTTATTGACATCCAAGGAGGAGTGTTATTGTTGATAACAAAAATAGGCCACACTGAGTAAATAGACCTAAGCTCTTTGAATGGATTAACACTATCAACTGCCAATGAAATCCTAACATTACAAGGTTCATCTTTGAAATATGCCCATTTTTCCTCAATTTCCCTAAATGCATAACCATCGACAAGCATTGAAAGAACACCATATCCACTTTTGTTACGTGCATGGTAATCCATAAATTGTGATATTCTTTCACACCTGAAAAATCGCTACAAACGTGAAATTATGGGAATATGATGAAGAACCTTTCGAGGCACCCTTTTTGTTACTTGATTGTTTTGATATCTACTGATAAGACATTGTGGGAATTCTAGTTTCAAAGCGTGTTGTCCATAACATATAATATGATCAATAGGACATGCATCTATAGTTTGATAATCCATTCCAATGTATTTCATAATGGCATGAAAATCTTGATATGTGTGAGGTAAAATATTTGACGATGGTAACAAAAGTTCACCGAACAATCTACAACATAACAAATAACTAGTTAATGTAAAGAATATTAATCGTAAAAATTGCATTATTATTTTACACATTAATTAACACTAAAAAAATTGAAAAAGGTCAGCATTTATGTATATGATATGAAACATATCACATACCTTAGGATCTGTGTCATACAAGTGTTCGACAAATTATTCATAACCTTTAAGTTCACTAGAAAAAATGTAGCAGAGAGAAGATTTTCTCTTAATCCTTTATAAAGTCATTTATTTTCCTTTTCTAATAGAAGTTCATCATAAATACCATCACTGTCCCAATCCTCATCCGAATGAGAAAAAAAATATTGGATCATTTGATTTTTCCCATCATCTTCTTCCATGATATCCTCATTCACTTGATCATGTTCCTCATCTTGTACACCATCATTTCTACTTCTACTTGGTGCAATATTCTGTAGAAAGTTAGATGAACTCTAACTTTATAATTACAAACAATCATGAAAAATTAGTGTGTGTAACAAATATTCAAACAATATATATACACATATATAATTTTATATAAAATCGACAATATAAAAACAGATAATGAATATATAGCTAATTACCACGGGATGATATTCATTCGATCCCTCATCAATGTGCCCATATTTCCTACAATGTATTTTAGTTGTTGCTATTAAATTTTTTATGTGAAGTGTAGTGCAACATATTTTGTAAGAGAAATAACATCTACCATCACCTTTTTCACCCTCTTTACTTTTTTCCCCACCACTAATATTCTGCGACACTCTTCCGCACAAAAATACCCTTTCTGAACCATCGTTGTTATAGCAAGTTTGTTGCAACATCTCTAATTTGCAAAATATTTATAGATATTTTTTCGTTGCAAGAGCGATGAAAGTTGAGTGTTCCCAAACCCAATCATAGTATATTTATATGAACCTTCAATTTTCTAATCGAGTGTTCCCAAACCCAATCATTGAATACATGTAAGAGGGTGGGTGTGAGAATTCACATCCCATATTTATTGAGACCATGGGGGTTGATTAAAATCATATTAGGGAAGAGTGCAAGAAAATCAAGCAAGAGAAAGAGATAAAATTCATATTGGTAGAGGGGTAGAATTAAACATTCACATTTTTTCATGCAGAGCAGTTTTTACATGGATTTTTTTGGAAAACAAGGAAGTTCAGAGTGCTAAAGTTTGAAGGCAACCATAGTGGGCATGCATGGAAAACAATTTAAGCTCTGATTTCATGGGAAGGGAGGTTGCGGCCTATGAAAAATATTATATTCAAAAATTGTCAAGAGAAACAAGTGTTTTATTGCTATGTGAATTCATGTAGTACCTATAAAATTCCCAAGGTCCCAACATAGATATTTCTTGCCCAACCTATGCTAGAATCCCTGGAGGGTAGTGGAAAGGCTTGAGGGACTATGAGAAGTGAAGAGGGATCCCATCCTTTGGGTTTTGTAGGTTGTGGGGAAGAGATCCGGTGGAATGGAATTAGCTATGGGAAACTGACTGTTGAGAGGGGGATATTAGCCAGCATTAGGGACCATCATATCTTATGGATTCATAGCCCCCTCTCTGAGGTGACTTGTTGTTGAGAACTAGAATAAAAAATGTACGATTTGGAGGAATGTTCGTCCTCTACATTTGGTTACATATTTCATAAGATAAGTCTTCTTATTTGTTGTGTCAATTTATGTTAAATATTGATATAGTTGTTGTGCATTTTACTCTGAGATATTTTGGTTATTGATACATGTTGTGAGTAGAATGATGCATGAAAATATCTAGTTACATTGTTGAATGTGTTTAGTTGTTGTTGTGCACATTTAGGCACTAGCATTTACGTTTCTAATTAGCATGGACCATTGTGTAAACTTGAATATCATTTGTGTGTGTGTTATTTCTGCATTTAGAATTGGTATCAAAAAAATTTATCTGGTCATTTTCGTAGTGGTGTGACCCAACTTGGGGTTGGGTGCATTACAGAGTGGTATGAGAGATTAAGTTCAACACTAGACCCATATGGGCCAAGAACCAATATGATTTTGGGTGAATTTTTCGTTACATATTTTGATCTGTGACAAATTTGGGGTAAAACAATGAAAAACCACAGTGGACTCCCCAACTTCATGAGAAAATTCAGGTCATAATTTCCTCAGCCATAAAATAAAGGTTTAATGGCATCAATTGACATGAGTGTACAACTAATTCAACTTGAAAGGTATAAAATTCATGTTCTAATGGAAGTTGAAGGAGCTAGGAGCATTTAATGAATTAATGACCAATATCGCATTTGATTTTGAGATTAATGGACGAGATTCATTGTGCGTTGAATTAAAAACTTATAAGTTTTTTGGAGTTTTACAAAAGAAGATAATTGACGACCAAGATTCATTTTTACATATTGGATAATTTAAATAATCGACGGTCGAGATTCATTGGTAGAGTTGGGAAAAGTTTGACAAGTCAACAGTTGAGATCATTGCAAATGGGATACCAACGGAACATATTCATATAGGATTTAGTCAAAAATTTCTATGTGTTTGGTTCAGCCAAAATAAATTGTTGATTTTCGATGGTCATATCGGTGAAATGATAAAAGTGTTTGGGTATGCCAAAAGAAATCATCAATCGTGATAGTCGATGATCGAGGGTCGACAGAATTTGGTGAAAGGTTTCATGTGTCCAATCGAAATCATCGATCATCATTGGCCAATGATTGTAGGTCAGTAGAATATGGTGAAAGGTTTCATGTGTCCAAAGGAAATTGTCAATCACAAATAGTAGATGATCCGGGGTTGGAAGATTTACCGAGGTGTTCAATTCATCCAAGAGAATTTGTTGACCATTGATAAAGGAAAGAGGATGATGACATGTATTTCCATGCCATCATCCACATGTCATGCCACTGCAACATCCACATGTCGTGCCACATCAACATCTATGTGTCATTCCACGTTAGCATAGTTTCCATGACAACCAAGAGATGGTTAATAGTCAATGGTTAGGCTTTGGAAAAATTTATAAACAATTTGTTTAATAAGGAAATTTGTCGATGGCCGATCATAGATGATCAAGGTTCTAGGTAAAAGAATGGTTTTCCAAGAGAAATAGTCGATAGCCAATGGTCGATGATCAAGGTTCAACAAAATCTATGAGAAAGTCTTGAATTTCCAAAAGGAATCATCAATTGTCGATGGACTTCGAATGTTGGAGATTGTATGTTTTAGATTTATTTGAGTTGGAAATCAACAATGGAAGTTGATCCACGAGCTTGGCAAAGGTTTATTGGATCAACAATTGAGATTATTTCCAATTTTGAAATCAACAGTGTAGATTGAAATATTGTCATAAAATAAACAGTCAATTTTCTATGAAATTTTATGCTTTTTGAAGGTCTTCAACTTGTAGAGCAATTTTGAGGGCCTAAACAACATTTTTAGGTAGCCAAAAGTCATGGGAATAGGGCATAGAAAGGTACACCCTGTATCTATAGCTTAAATAAAAGAACTCAAAGAGATATTTTCAATGTCCTATTTTGGATGCAAAACAAATCTCGTATGAAAAAGTTACAGTTGAAACATAGAGGGTATATTTTCGGCATTAGTTTACTTCCAGAGGGAATAACTCCTTGCTCAAAGGTCCATTTGTGGCACAAGAGAAGTCTATCGAAATATTATGGACCATAGAAAATAACTATAGAGAAATGCTTGGGATATGGGTACATAAAATTGCAGGAAGAGAAATAAGATACCTATAGCACACAAGAGTAAAAATGAGAAACAGTCTAAACTTCCAAAGACCATAACCTTCAAATCAAATCTCAAATTTGAGAAAACGAATAGTCATTGGAAAGATATTTAGGAGGACAAGCCACTTATTAACCCATAAATTGGATTAGTACACTTTTTTTCTTCATACTTTTAAATGAATAATGAATTATAATCTAATCAATAAATATTTTGCAAGATGATTAATTCTAACAACAATTATTGCATGCACATTATTATAGAATTATAGGTACAAGAAAGCATACCCTAGTTACTATATGAGAAATAGAGTTATGGAATATTCTAAAGGATCTTATATCTATGAGGAAGAATTCATAGGGCTACATGTCAGCATGGGAAATGTTGATATGGAGTCTAATGGAAGAATAGGTAGGTAGGATCTTGTAACTATGAGAATCCTACAAAGAGAAGTGCATAGATATAGGGTCAATAAAGAAAATATTATGAAAGCTCAAGAGGAGATAGTGCAGAGCCTGACTACGTTGCAAAATCAATTCAATAAATATTATAGAAAAAAACAAGATTCTAGTGCAAGATATGTAGAAGTATCTATATCTCATGATAGGATGTATGATCATGGAGGATTTAAACAATCAAGGATTGTTAGCAGACATCAACATCATCATTCCCTAGGGAACTCGATCAGAAGAGCATATGCGCATTCAAGGTCGGAAAACATCCTAAGTATGTCTCTTGTTAGACATTAGAGGATGATACATGGGTTAGAAAACTTGCAAGGGGAGCTGAGAAAGATCAAGCCTCCATCATTTGATGGAGATAATAGGAAGGGAGTAGATGAAAAATCATGGTTACTGGGAATTAAATTTTTTTTCTAGTTGCATGATTACTCATCCAATGTATAATTCATAATTGTAGCCTACCATATTCAAGGAAATACATCTATGTGGTGCAATCAACTTAAGCAAATTAAGCACCTTAATGAGAAGACAATTTCTTGGAAGTAGTTAAAGAAATATTTCGAGTAGTAGTACTTGTTAGAAAAATATTGTGACAAAATGATGCAAGATTTATTTGAGCTCAAACTTGGGAACATGACCAAGGATAAATATTAGAGGAAATTATTGGAACTTCTCAGGAATGTGAATTTCTTTAGGGGAGTGAAGGTCAAAATTAAAAGGTTACTGAGTATATTATCATTTTTCTACAAGGATAAAATTTAGTTTGATGAGTCCATAAATTTGGAAAAATCCATAAGAAAGGATAAATATTTATATGAGTAGAACAAAGGAATGACAACTTTCCAAAAGGCTTGGAATGGCAAGAAGAAAGGAAAGAGGTTCATAGGAAGAAAGTATTCAAGTAATCTTTAATCAAGAATAGTTCTCAAGCACATCAACAATGGAAACTATCTCAAGGTGATCAGAAAATGACAGATTCATTGGGAAAGAGGCCAATACAACAACCCATAAAGTATTGGGGATATGAAGAAGGTCACATGTATAAATATTGTCCTCACCGGGGAGAAAATATGAGAATTGTGCATAACAACAACCAGGAGGAGACAATAGAGGACGTGGGAAAAACATTCCAGGGATCTATGCAACCTTGAACAATAGACAAACATACTATCAATCTGTTGGGCCCCAACAACTCCCCCTATATTTTTACAAAATTTAAAGGGCCCCTATTAAAATCTTGATAATTATAATGAGCTATAGAATCAACCTTTTCAAATAGTTCCATACCTTGGCTTGCTTTGAGACAAACTTAAGACATTCACTATAGTATGAAACATTCATTACAAGAGTATATGTCAAAAGTTAGAAACGAGCATAAAAATCTCAATTTAAACAAAAACGTTAATTTTTATCAAATGTTTATTTTCGTTTAAATTATGATTATGTGTTCATTCTTTTGTTCATTAGCAAGTTTGACTATTTTGAATAATGTGTTCAATACTTCATCAAATTTTATCTTGCTTGGTTTCTCATTTTCATAAAATCATTTGGTGATATTAATTAATTAAATTCTTTTTTCATTTTGCATCTCATAATAATAATAAAAAATAAAAATGAATTATCTATGATTTGTTTGATTTTGTTAAAAACCAAAATTAATATTTTTCTCTTCTCCATTAACTTGAAGCTTCTAGAATTAAGATCATATTTGAAAAAAAAATAAAAACAATGTTTGTTTAGAATTTATAGTTAGTTTAAATTCATTTTTTATTTTTCTAGATTTTGTTTTATTCACATTTTTTAGGTTATTAATTTAGGTTTCTTTTTGTTTCACAGGTTTCTATTATCAAATATTTGATACAGATCTGATCATGGCTTGATTTTATTATCCAAATACGTTCAAGATGATTGATCCAAAAATGGTATTGGATTGCTACAAATAATTTTATGAACAACAACAGATAAAATTTGGAAAGGTATCAAGATTAGACACACGATTTTGCAGGACTGATTGTAGCCAAACCGTGAGGAATTTGAAGAAACGGTTGAAAACCTAGAACCAAAATGGACCCATTTACCTTCCGCTTAGATATTTTCCCAAACAAATGCACGATTTGAGAGATATTTGGGTCTCTTTACGAGGAAAATTTCAGGTGGCAGAAATTATTAGTGACACCCAAACTGTTCATTCATTTTATAAATATATGAGAAAGATCAGAGACACACAGATCCAATAATTGGAGAGGAGGATTTTAATCCTTTATCTTTTGTATATTATTGCTTTTGTAAACTTTTTATTTATTTTCAAATGGAGTGATGGATGGTTGGAAGCTTTGGGAGAATGGACGAGTATTTTTAAAGAAGAATATGGAATTCCAGGTTGCTTAATGGATTTTGTCTTGTGAGTAAAATGGTTTTATTTTCATATAATATCTTCATATTCTTTGAATAATTGATTATGCATTGATTTAAATAGCTTTAGTCTTTTTATCAATACATGGTTAATTATTATCATTTATATATTAATTTTTCCAATCTTTAAGAGTCTATTATCCAAAACAATTCTTCCAGGACTACAATATGGGCATGTGATTTTGAGAAAGAATATGGGAAAGTAATTCATCTTTGGCTTTAGACCTGTGTGATACTTATTACATTTCATTCTTTCATTATTGTTGTATTATGAAAATGTTATAACGGTTGATTTTAGAATTAGCTTGTCAATCATATGGTGTTTTCATACTGTTAAATGTTATATGCTACCCATAATTTCTTATTCCATTTTTTTATGTGTGATCAATCGATCATTATGGAATTTATTTCTAATGTTAAATGATGGATAATATCAATACCCAGAATTGAGTTTTTTTTCGCTCTTAAATATTGATTATCTTAAGATCACACGATTTTTAATTAGTTGTCTTCTTGTTGTTATTAATTTACTTCAATATCAAATACTTCTTTGAATGTATTCTGGAAGTGCTAGTATTGTTTTGTTATAGGTTTCCCTTAACAACAGTACAGGCAGAAGCTCATACAACACAGAAAGATAAATAACAGTTTCATTGATTAGCGACAGGTTATTATGTGTGTTATTTAGTTAAGTTGTTTATGAATGAAACAATGAATGTATGGTTCATCTTTGACTATCCACATGTTTATGTTTCATTAACTTTTTTGCAAGATTCTTTAAATTTATAAAATAAAAACAATAAATATTCTTAGGTGGTTTCTTTATCTGCTTCCTAGAAGCAATCATTTTTCCATTGATTTTCGTAACTTTCGATTAAAACTTGCAGCATGTAAATCATGTAAATAAATTAGACTTGTATATCTTCTGCTTAAATACAACTACTACAGTTACATTAGAGAATATGTACATATATATATTGTTTAGTAATTAGTTAATTATTTCTCTATTTTATTCGTTTCTTTTGGGATTCTTAGATTGGCTAATGGAGCCATTAAACCCGTCAAAATGAGTTACACCAAATGGCTTGGGTTATTTAGACAACCCTGGACCGGACTCGCTCTTCCAATTGACGGATGGTCATTTTTTCCTGTCAACACAATCCCACATGATTGAAGTGGAAGATACGATTGATAATTAGTCCATAACTATTTTGATTTATTCTGGAGCTAGTCATAGCTATATAAATCCAAATCTAGTTGAAATATTTAAATCGAAGAAATGTAAGCATGAAAAGTCTTGGTTAGTTCAACTAGCCATTGGAACCAAGAGAAGAATCAATGAGCTTGTTAAAGATTTCCCAATAAACATAATGGACTCAACACTAAGTCATACTTGAACATCATACCTCTTGGGTCTTATGATTGATTTATTGGTATGCATCAACTAGAATAGCATCGTTCTATCTTAGACTGTTATAACAAGGATTTCACATGTCTTGATGAGGAAGGAAATTCAAGGACAATGCAAGGTATTCCAAGGCCTATATTTGTTTGAGAGATTTCAACATTCCAGCTGAAAAGAAGTTTTAGAAAAGGGTTCCAGGTATATGCAATCCATATGGAAGAGACAAGAAAGGATAAGGAGATACGTCTTGAATATGATCCAATCTTGAAATAGTATGAATATTTGTTTGGTGATTTTCCAAAATTTCCACCGAAGAGAGACACTGATTTATTTATTGATTTAATTTCTGGAGTTACCCTAGTGTCCAAAATTCCTTATAGAATGAGCACTCCAGAGTTGAAAGAATAACAAATGAAGATAGAATATTTGTTGAATAAGAGGTACATATTCCCAAGTGTTTTTCATTGGGGAGCCCCAGTTCATTTTGAAAACAAAAAATATGTAATGCTGAGGTTATGTATTGGCTTAGATAATTGAACAAGGTTACAATCAAGAATAAGTATCCTTTGCCAATGATTGATCATATTTTTTTATCAACTAAAGGGATAAAATTTATTTTCCAAGATCAACTTGAGATCATGATATAATCAATTTAGAATCAAAGAAGAAGATACTAGTAAGACAAACTTCCAGACAAGGTGTGGATACTATGAATTTGTAGTGGTGCATTTTAGGTTGACAAATGTGGCCACTACATTTAGGTGTTTGATGAATGGGGTGTTCAAATATTTCTTGGAAATGTTTGTCATTACATTCTTGGATGATATTCTTATCTATTCCAAGATAGAGGAGGATCATGAACAACATTTGAGGATGGTGCTACAAGTATTGAGAAAGCACCAAATGTATGCTGAGTTGAGTAAATGCACTTTTTTTTTTTATTATCAAAAGCAGATCCGTTATTCGGGTCACACCGTTTCAAAAGATGGCATAGCAATGGATCCATAGAATATTGAAGAAATAAAAATTTGGCCAACAACAACAAACATTTCATAGGTTAGATCATTTATGGGTCTAGATGGTTACTGCAGGAAATTCATTGCGAGAATCTCCAAGATTGCACACCCAATAAAATCTTTGCAAAATAAAGGAGTAAAATTTGAATGGAGTGCCCAGTGCAAAGAAAATTTGTAGCACTTAAAGAATTTCTTACCTAATGCACCTATTTTAAAAGTTGGAGACCCAAATGACAATTTTGTTGTGTGCACAGATGCATTTAGGGAAGGCCTTGGTGGTATCCTTACACAAAATGGACATGTAATTTGTTATGAGTCCATAAAACCAAAGGGTCGTGAAATAAATTATGCTACACATGTATTAGAGTCTGCAACCATATTACATACTTTAAGAATGTGGAGGAATTAACTTATGGGTAGAAAATTTGAATTAAGGACAGACCATAGTGGTATGGAATATTTATTTTAACAACCAACACTAAATGCCAGACAAACTAGATGGTTGGAATTTATTAGTGAATATGACTTTGACATCAAGCAAATAAACGGAAAAGAGAACAAGGTTGTTGATGCACTCAATAGAAGGGTGTATAAAATGGATGCTATAGCCATTACTATGTACAAGACATATTTAATATATAGACTTATAGAGGTCGTAATAACAAACCAGCATTATGTGCAAGTTAAAGAAAGCCTACAACATAATACTATATAATAAAAATATAAGGATTACAATCTAGAAGAGGATGGAAGCCAATTATTCTGATGTAATTTTTAAACTTGTGAAGTAAATAAATGCATACATATTCTAATAAAAATAGAAATTAATCAATGGCTCACACATATAGTACACATAGAAATTAATCAATGGCTCACGCCTCTCAACTCTTCATTGCATTAATTTCAAAATTCACAATACAATATATACACAATATTTTAGGTATTCCAAAACTACCAAAACCCTAATCCATTAATGCAAGATTAATTTATAAAACCACTAAAAATAGCAAAAACTGCCCAAGAACAATTTTGGAGGTGCTTCCCCGAACCCTATCGGCTCCAGGTAACCACAAGGGGGGGGAGGGGGAAATCTTACCCCTCCCCCTGGGACCCCCTAGGAAAGAGACATGTGATGGGATATTCAAACGCAGTCATAAAATCTAACGCACCCCAACACACTCATGCAAATAATATAACACCTACCCAACACTATCCCACTTATTTTTTTCTTTGCATATAGGGGGTCACGTGATTACATAGTAAAAAATCCATGGAATTAATGCCCATTGTTTCTCTACACCAAGAGAAATTCTCAGAGCTCATAAACGTTGTCAATGAATCTACAACATTCTTCGAAGTGTCAACCTTATCTAGCAACACCTTCTTTTCTTCCACCATGTCTCTCACAAAGTGATACTGAACATCAATATGTTTTGTCTTTGAATGATAAGTTAGGTTCTTTTCTAGGAACATTCCACTCTAACTTTCACAATATAACCTTACTTTGTGTTGTACGAACCCAACACATGAACACAATCTTTGTAACCATACTTCTTCCTCAGATGCATGAGTGGTTTCCATGTATTCATCTTATGTAGTTGAGAGTGCCACTACATCCTGTATTTTTCTCATCCAACTGATTGCTCCTCCAAATAGGTTAAATACATACACACTTGTAGATATTCTGCAATCCAGATCTCCAACCCAATTTGCATAAAAAAA
>ML777525.1:1067904-1084015 GCA_009831015.1 Picea engelmannii | reverse complement strand
TGATTAATCAACAAGAGAGGGGAATGCAAATGAGAGTCTAAGAGAATCCCAAGGGGGAAATGGTTTATGGGTATTAATCCAAACCCATATTTTTGAATTATTTTATCTTTTGAGTCAACCATCTATTTGATGTTTGAGTGTATGAGATTCCAATCATTGAATACCTATTAGGGGCTCGGTGTAGAAGTCACCTCCATAGTCATTGGAAGAATAGGGTTGTAGTACAATCAACATTTGGTAGAGTGAGCAATTAATTGTCTTGGAAAAATAGAGGAAATTTGTATGGGGAGTATAGGAATTTTTTCACATTCAGTGTGGGCATGAACAATAAGGGAAGAGTAAGGAAAAGAGAATTGAAGCTAGATAAGGGAGGCTGGGAGAATTCTAGATTGTGTTGGAGAATTTTTGGAGAGTTTTGGAGCTGGAAAATGAAGAACCAAGTTGTCAATTCTGAAGAGTAAGCTCCTATGTGAGTTGCAATATAACAATAAGTGTTTGTTGTTGGTTTTTGGAAGTTTTCCTTGCAGTGAGTTGCCTTGAGTTCCCAATAGATATATTCCTAGTTACATGTTATAGAGAGACCCTGATAAATGAATGGGACGCCTGATAGACTGAGATAAGTGAAGGGGTACATTCCTTGGGTTGGACAGGTCAAGAGGAAGAGAGATGGAGGAAAATCATGATAGTTGCAGAAGAATACCAATAGGTTTTGGGTTATTGAGTTGTGAGGAGACTGTGAGAGGCACCCTTATTTTTTTGATTCCTTACCCCAGCTTGAGGGTGGATTTTTATTGAGATTTGGAACAATAATTCTATGGTTGGGTGGAACGTTCTTCCCAAGCAGCTGGTTGCACAAGTTTTCTTTTAAAGATAAGTGTTTATTTGTTTTCATGAGTTATCTTATGAATTCATGGCTTTGCAATGTACTCTGTGAATGAGAATGGTTTTATGTATTGTTAAATATGTTTTAATAACTACATTCATGTGAATTTATAATATTGTAGATACATTTAATTATGGACATTAGAATCTAGTTAAATATGTGTATAAATTGTGGCTAGTATGGGAAAATAATTAACAATATTTCTTTTTGTTTTATGTGTATTCCATGTAGTAATGTTCATCGGTTAAGCTTGGGGAAATTACAGAATGGTATCAGAGCTTCAGGTTCAAACACTGGGCCTGCATTGGCCAGACTTGACACACAGAAGTTGAAATTGTAGAGTTAAATCTTAGGGGACCTATGCAAATTTATTTGTTAGATTTCTCTAGTAAAGTTGGGGGAAAGTCCAGAGGAATATGAGGAGATTAAGATAAGGGAGTTAAAATCCCAAATTTTAACCTCTGAATGGGTGTTTTTCAKCCTATCATTGACCGAATTTGGGAATTRCAAGATACCCATGGTGAAATTGGGTGAAATTTGGTAAAAGCCCCAATTTCTACAWTGAAATTTGTTGAAGAATTGATAGAGAAGTGATAATTTTTGGGTGTAATAGTCGAATTGATATGCACACGRCATAAATTGGCCATAGAAATATTAATTTCAAAAATCCCATGGTGGCCTATAAGAAAATTGAAAATTATTCAATTATGGAAAAAATTGAAAATTGGGAAATTTTGGGTATTTTTTTATGCATGATGTCAGTAGGGATGTCCAGGYCACATGGTGGTGACGTGCACTGCCATGGTGTAGGTCTGTATCATGGTGGAAGGTCTGGTGGCAAGGTGGCATACCATGGTATCGACTGAAAGCATAAGTGGTTTCACATTGTGAGCAAAGTGTTTTTCCATAGCTCTTCTTCGATGCAAGGCCAATGGGAGGACACCACATGTAGTTCGGCAGTAACTGATATCGCATTGTGAGGTGTAGTTAATCCCCGATCAAGTTCATGATGAAAAAATGATGTGGGACATTGATCTTTGAGGATTTTTGGGATTCGCAGAGGAGGAACAGGGTCCCCATATGGAAAAATTGGAAAAAAACTGTTTACTCGACATTTTGTATACCCATAAAGAGAAGCAACTTTGGTTTAGTGAAATTTTTCCATAAGTGCACAGTTTGGATGAAAATTCTAAGTTTGGAAAAATGAGTGGAAAGGGACAAAGTTGTCATTTCCAGATTACTACAGTTTTTTAATGGAGCATTAGATTGACAATTTGAAAGTTTTTGTCAATTTCTTGTCATCACTATTATCTATTCCTAATACAAAATTTTACCTATTTCCTCACATATTTACTTCTACAAATGGAAAATTTTTGTGTATGGGAATAAATTGCAACTGGAAGAAAAGCACACAAAAAAGAATGAATTAGCAATATTCAGATGGCTATAAATTTCTTCTCAGATATCATAATTCAGCAAGAAAAAATTCATTGGGCATATCTTGGATGGGAGAATCCATTTATCGACCTAGAAAATTGATCTGGTTAGTAAAGTTTAGAGTCAACTCAGAAGAAGTTGATTGGTTCCATTAAAGAGTGGAAAAATTTATGCATTATTTTCCAAAACTGTGTATATATTTTTTCTAATGGAAAAATGTTTGCATGCATATTCTTGCAGAATTTATTGGTATAAGAAGGAATTTTGGTTCCTATATGAGAACTACAACCATGGAATATTCCCAAGGGTCCTACAATCATGAAGAGGAATTAACATGGCTACGTGTCGACATGAGGAATGTTGAGACAAAGTCTAATGGAAGAAGAGATGGGGAGAAACCTATCAATATGAGGAGCATGTAGATAGAAGTGTAGAGATACATGGATGATAATGAAAAAATTATTAAATATAAAGAAGAGATACTGCATAGCTTGAACATGCTATAGAGACAAGCCAATAAAAACTATGGAAAAAAGGAAGCAACTAGTGCTATATAAGTGACAACATCCAGATCCCATAGTTTAATAGATGAGAATGGGAATGAAAAGAAGTCAAGGAGTATGAGTAGGCACCATCATTCCCTAGTGTTATCAGGCTAATTGTTAAGTGTGGACACAAATCAATCCCCCTAGCTTCACTATGGAACTAGAACAAAACAAGACACTACACTACTCTTTCCTTAGATTCTATTATCAAATGAGAAATGGATCTAGAACATACCTTTTAAATATTGAAGATCCGACTTCACCAATGTAATCCAAGCTCTGTCACGAGGCTTATGGAGAAATATCTGCAAAAGAACATAATCCAACGAAAACAAGAGTAACATAGTCTATTTGATATGAAACTATGTACGTAATCAAGGAATCATACAATATGAACAAATAACATTCATATAGGAAACAAAAGTATATATGTATTAAATAATGTGGAAGAAAGATACAACCAAATGCCTTGATGTTGTCAGGTTCCTTCCAACAGTTCCTTTCTTCCCACACACTTCTAATCCACGGATTTTGATACTGTAGATTTGATAGCTACTCACAATCTATCTTGACAAAGCAAAGCTCAAAGCCAATATACAAGCTACAAAACCCAAGCTAAATTTCCAATCTAACCTTCTCCATGAGAGATCCTCTCCTTTTATAAGTTGAAGAGGATAAGGTGAAGAGGTTAGGATGATCCCACTAAATCATGAAAGAGAGTAAGATCCAGACCGTTCAAGGCCACTTCACCATAGAAGCTTCTCCTTCTATAAGCATCAAGAAGATGCCCGTTTTTCCCACGTACAGAAATCGTCGCACCCTATCTATAGTGCATCCTACAATGACATCGCAGTCTATCATTAAATCATGGTGTGATGATCAGGCATCGTCGCACCCTGTGTATAGTGTAGCCTACGACGATCTTTCTTAATAGGGTTTTTACAAAGGAAAATATAATTTATTCTCTTAGGAAAAGTTCTTCTCCCTTCTTTCTTCAGTAATTCAAGCCACTGATCCTTCTAAAGACAAAGGATAGGTTTACATCATTAATGGTCATAAGGGTGACAAAAATAATGTGTAACAGAGAGCCCCCCAAAGTATGAAGTTAGAACATAGTGATAGCTGAAATACTTTGTCGAGTGTGTGTAGGGAACAAGGAACATGTCAGTTGGAAACCTTCCAACAAACAAGGAAATACAGTATAATAATACATCATCATTGAGGTAGGCATTCCCATACTCATAATACAAATGACTCAAAGAATAAATGCCAACATGCAAATATCCATGTCAAGTAAGACAAGTCATGGCCACCAAACATACACTGTGGATCCATGCCAATATGACTCAAATCTGAACATAGCCACAAAAACTACATTGTGGATCTATGTGTTGAAGACTCAAATTTGAACATAGCCACGAGACATACAATGTGGATCTATGCAATAGTACAATATGAATATACTCCAACACACCTAAATCTATTATAAAAGATTTAGGGTCTTCATCTCCACCACTCTAGAGTATGAATCTAACCATGTGAATACATGTGTTGAAGTCGAACATGGTAGAAACCACTTGATTACCAGTCATTAATGAATATCGTTAGAAAGTGTGAGGGAAATCACCATTAATGTCAATGACTCCCAAGGTACTCTAGTAAAATCCAACGAATGTGAATTAATGAGCTGAAGTCAAACACTCGGCGGAATCTCCCTATCAGGAGTCAATAATGAAAACCAACTATCGAAAGTGAGGAAACCTACCATTGAGGCATGCAAGTTTCATGCTAACCACTCTCGACAGCAGCCGCTCTCACCAGGACCTTCCGTACCTTGGGCCGAAGAGTTGTAATACCCTTCAAATCCTGTATCGGGACTTCTTGTCACCCACAGGACACTCCTTTGATCTCCCGACAGTCATTTCGGGAAATCGGGTCTCGCAGGGTCGCGAGCCCTGTATGCAAGTTCTCTTGCAACTCTAAACCCCGAATACCGATGAGTCAACAGTCAACGGTTCTGCAAACGAGGATTTCCCTATCGGGATTTTGCTATTTGCAATGTCAACAGATTGGACTTGAAATCCCCGATGCTCGGGGTGCTGATCCCCGAGATGACGCCACCTGTACTGCACCAGACCTCGTGGTCCCACTCAGACACGTCACCGTCAGTATTTTGTGGATCGCGAATCCATGATGCAAAAGTTCCCTAGGGTTGAAAAACCCGAACGTCGAACCTCGATTCTCCAACTCGGGATTTTTCACCACATGTCCCTGCTCTGATCGACGGCTCCCGTTGATTTTGGGAAATTGCAAATCACGATTTCTACGAGCACAAAATTCTTACCTCGTCAATCGTCGAATGCCGATATGCGATGGCATGTTCCCTCCTTGTGCCAAATAGTTAACCTCTGAGCAACTTTTCTTGGATCGGACGATCGGCGGGATTTCGCAAACCTGCTCGGCGAATCCTAGTTGTCAATTCTCTTGCTTGAGAATTTCTCTGCTTCAACACTCCGTTTCAGTTCGAGATTTCCCTCGGTCCTTCTCCCAAGGATCACAAAGGAACTATCCCTCCTGAGCTGATATTCTCCCGCTCCTTCAATGGAATGTTGGCATACTCTTTGAGCTCAGCGTCCAAATCACTCTCCCCAGTGTTGGATTCTCTGGACTCTGTGCACTTTCGGCAACAATAGTCCCATTCAACCCTTGCTCAGACTCAACTCTGAGAATTCAAACCCTCCCTGCACTCCTCCTGCATGGCTCTAATAACCCAATATCACTTCTGGGCAAATGAGAATGAGAGTTTACTGTCTAGCCTCCTCAACGCACTCTATGCGGAGAAATTCAACTGCACTCTATGCAGGAATCTCCTGGCTTAAACAGAGAAACAATTGAAACTCATTCCCTTCTCTCAGAATTTAGTTAAAACCTGAAATCACATGCACAGCATAACCAAAGAAAATGCATACAAAGGAAACAGAACATTCAGGAACACATAAGCAGCATCATTCAGAGAAACAACACAAACCATGAAAGTGAATCAAAGACTTCCTTCTATTAATTCAATCTATACATGGGTGTTCTTCCCAAGCTCCCTGCTCTGCTCTTTTCTTGCTCCTGCTATCAATAATTCTGAATGAATGAATAATACAAAGGAGGGTGCCTATATTCTGTTTGCCCTCTCGAGTTCTAAAACTATCAAATCTACAATTAAATTCTATCTACCAGCATTAAAACTATTAAATGCCTTCTTATCTACAACATAATACAAGTGCACTTCTTTATGAATGCCTCATAAAAGAGCGGCGCAACAATTCCCAATGTGTTTCAAAATTGGACGCTGGCACTGTCCCGCTGTTCTTTTCTCCACGCGCTGGCTCGCTTGATGAGTGAGCGATGCTCCTGCATCATACTCCTCGGCTCAAAAGATTTCATGGGCTCCTGTCCATGAGCTCCTGCACAGTTCACTCATGTTTCTGTATTACTGCCTCTATCTCCCAGCTAGCATCCTCCACTGGGTGATTTTTCCATTTCACCAGGTATTCAAAATACTGCTTCCTCCTGGTCTTCCTACCTACTCGCTTGTCCAGTATGCACTCCATCTGAGGCTTCTGGGCAACTGGCAACTGTTTCTGCCACTAGATTTCTGGCCCTTCAATTCCAGCCTCTGCTTTTCCAGCGTTATATGGGTATAAGTCTGAAATGTTAAATATCAGAGATATCTCAATGCCCTCCGGCAACTCGATCTCGTAGGCGTTTTCCCCGAACCTCTTTAGGATTCTGCACGGCCCAATCTTTTTCATCTTGAGCTTATTGTATGTTCCCCTTGGGAACCTTTCTTTCCTTAAGTGTGCCAGAACCATGTCCCCAACTCCAAACTGAAGTTGTCTTTTCCTCTGATCGGCTCAGCACTTATACTCCTGATTGGACTTCTGCAGTCGTTGTTTCACCTTCGTGTGAAGTTCCTGCATCACTTCAGCGAGCTCTTCAGCACGAGCGCTGCTAGTTTCAGCCTGTTCTGACTCCCTGAGCTCAGAAACTCCTCTTGGGTAAGTCCCATACAAAATTTTGAACGGACTCTTACCTGTACTCATGTTCACAGAATCATTGTACGCGAATTATGCTTGAGGTAGTATCTGGTCCCAACTGCTGTGGTGCTCTGTAACCAAACTTCTCAATAAATCCCCAAGGCTTCTATTCACCACCTCGGTCTGTCCATCTGTCTACAGATGGTATGCTGAGCTAAAAGCCAAATTTGTCCCCAGTTTCTTCCATAGCATCCTCCAAAAGTGACCTATGAACTTCGTATCCTGATCCGAGATGATGCTTCTCGGCAATCCATGCAATCTAACAATTTCTTTGAAAAATAAGTTTGCGATGTGTGTCGCATCGCTGGTATTTTGACACGGGATAAAATGTGCCATTTTCGAGAACCTTTCCACCACCACAAACATGGAA
Organism: Picea engelmannii; assembly: GCA_009831015.1. Classification (NCBI taxonomy): domain Eukaryota; kingdom Viridiplantae; phylum Streptophyta; class Pinopsida; order Pinales; family Pinaceae; genus Picea; species Picea engelmannii. The sequence continues at coordinate 1,076,692 of ML777525.1, read as the reverse complement.
TCCACTCCTCTCTGCGTTCTCGGCAATATCAGAACAAAATCCATACTAATGGCTTCCCATGGCTTCTCGGGTATGGGCAATGGCTGATAGAACCCTGTGTTCTTCTTTCTGCCTTTCGCGTGTTGACATATCCTGCACCTGTCAACAAACCGTTTGACAACTGTTCTCATGCCAGGCCAATAATACGATTCGCTGAGCTTGGCGAATGTCTTATCATGCCCAAAGTGACCTGCTAATCCTCCATTGTGCTTTTCACTCACCAAATTCTCCCTCATAGAGCAATCTGGTATGCACAGTTGATTGCCTTTGAAGAGAAATCCATCCTGGATCAGATAGTCTATCCAAGGACTCCGATCCCTGAGAACTGGGTTCTCGGCTGCTTCATAAGATTCTTCAAAGTCTACATCACTTGCATACATATCTTTTAAATTTTCAAAACCCAAAGTCTTGACCCTAAACTCCTGCAGCAATAAACATTTCCTGCTCAAAGCGTCATCTACCTTATTAGCAGTTCCTGAAATGTGCTTAATGACAAATGTGAAATTCTGCATGTATTCCACCCATTTCGCATGCTTCTGGTTCAACTTCTCCTATTCACTCACGAATTGTAGTGCATGATTATCGATATACAAAACGAATTCCTTGGGTATCAAGTAGTGCCTCCACTTCTTCAATGCCTGTATAATGGCATAGAATTCTTTATCGTATGTGGAGTATTTCAACTTCGCATCATCCAGTTTCTCACTAAAATATGCCACAAGTCTATCATCCTGACTCAAGACCCCTCCAACAGCATATCCACTGGCGTCACACTTCACTTGGAAGGTTTTCTGAAAATCGGGCAACACTAACACCGGTCGCTCTGTTATTTTTCGCTTCAACAGATTGAAGCTCCTTTTGGCCTCAGCTGTCCAATGGAAAACCTTATGCCGCTTCTTTACTGTATCCATCATTGCAGTGCTAATTCCACTAAAATTCCGAATGAATTTCCTGTAGAAGCTAGCCAAACCGTGAAAACTCCTTACCTCAAAAACATTCCTCGGCAATGGCCAATTCTTTATTACATTCACCTTCTCAGGATCCATTTTCAACTCATTCGCTGAGATAACAAAACCCAAATAAATGAGTTCAGTCTGCATGAACAAGCACTTCTTCAAATTAATCAGCAGCTTCTCCTGCTGCAGCCTTCTCATCACAATGGCTAGATGCCTCAAGTGTTCAGCCTTGGTCTTGCTGAAAATTAATATGTCGTCAAGATACACGACCACAAATTTGCCAATGAATTCCCTCAGGACTTCATTCATCAGCCGCATAAATGTGCTTGGCGCATTTGTCAAACCAAACAGCATGACCAGCCATTCGTACAAACCCTCGTTTGTTTTGAATGTTGTCTTCCATTCATCACCCTCCCTCATCCGGATCTGGTGATATCCACTCTTGAGATCGATTTTTGAAAAATAATTTTCCCCACTTAGGCAATCCATCAAGTCGTCCATTCTTGGCAGTGGAAACCTGTACCTGATGGTGATTTTGTTTATCACCCTGGAGTCTGTACACATCCTCCAGCCTCCATCCTTCTTTGGACTTAGCACTGTCGGAACAGCACACAGACTAATACTTTCCCTGACCAGTCCTTGATCCAGTAGATCTTGTACCTGCCTTTTGACCTCCTCGTTCTCCTGAGGTGTCAACCTATACGCTACCTTGTTTGGCAAACTTGCTTTGGGTATGAGGTCAATGTGGTGACTCACACTCCTCATCGGTAGCAACGAATGAGGTAGTTCGTCCACGATGATATCAACGAACTCTCCCAATAGTTCTTGAATCTCGTCTGGCAAGTCGTCCACTCTTGTGCTTGTCAGGACAATTCTCGGCTTCCTGACAACAAAGAATTGTGGATCTTCATTCTTCTCCATCTCTGTGAGAAGTTCCTTCCCACTCATGAGAAGTATCATGCTGGTTACTTCCGGCTTCACTTCTTTATCTTTCACCAGAAGCAATGTATGTGTCACCCCATCCTTCTCCAAGGTATAGGTGTTCATCCTCCCATCATGAATAGCATTTTTATCATACTTCCATGGTCTACCCAGCAATACATGACAGACATCCATGGGTATAACGTCATACAGAATTTTATCTTTATATTCGCCCATTTTAAATTCAACCAAGCATTGTTTCGTAACACTTACTTGGTGTCCTTTCTGCAGCCATGAAACTTTGTATGGGCTCGGGTGCTTGGTCATCTCCAGCTCCAATTTCTCCACCATCTCGGTTGAAACGAGATTATCGGTGCTTCCGTTGTCCACTATGACCTTGCATTTCCAGCCTTTGGTCTTGCACGTGGTCCGGAACAGTCTTGTTCTTTGCGCTGTGTCCTCCACCTCTTTCTCAAGTTTCAAGAGAACTTTGTGCACTGTCAATGACTTCCCACTTCCGGTGTCTTCATCCTCCACATCACGCCTCTGCGCCTCAGCGATGTGAGATTTTCCTCTGTCCATTTTCCTGTCTGGACAGTCCACAGCTTTGTGTCCGTCTTTACTACACGTAAAACATGTGATAACTCCTCCTCGGCCTCTTCCTCTACCTCGGGTATGAGGGAATGCGTTGGCATCAGCATAACTACCTTGCTGATCATCTTGTTGTCTCCTCGGCTCAGCATATTGTTGCCTCTGCTGTGAGGTTCCACCTCTTTCAGATTTTCCCTGAGGCCTCTTCCACTCCTCCTTGGGCTTCTGGTTTCATTCTTGGGCAACTACTTTGCCTCGGGGCTGGCTCCTGCCTCGCCCTCGCTGTCCCTGCTTTCGGATCAGCTTCTCCTCGGCTTTGAGAGCCAATTTGTAAGCATCTTCCACCGTCCTGATGGTCAGCATGCTTAGCTCATCCTAAATTTCGTACCTCAGCCCATTCAGGTATCTCGCCACCTTCTCGTCATCACTCTCCCGATGACTAGCTCGAATGTTGAGCCTGTAGAATTCCTCGGTGTACTCTTTCACCGACATCAACTTCTGTCTCAGGTTCTGCATCCGCCTGAACAGAGTGATCTGATAGTCTCTTGGGATGAACTTCGCTTTCATCTGAGCGATCATCCTGTCCTAGCTCTTGATATTCTGTTTTCCTTTGCAGCACCTGTCAGCCTGCAACTCATCCCACCATAAGGCTGCATGTCCTTTCAACTTAGTAACAGCATGCCTTACCTTCTTGTCCTCTTCGATATCCTTGTAATCAAAGTAGGTGTCGAGTGCTCGGATCCAGTCCAACAACTCTTTTGCATTTAGACTCCCCTCATAGACGGGAATGTCCATCTTGGTCTTTGAGCTCATTCTGGCAATGGCTCTGATCAACCACTCGGTTGATGTGTCTTCGGCTGAGACCTCTTCTGCCTCATGTCCAGCTTTTTCTTCAACCTCGGAATCGCTGAACTCTCCGGCGCCGACTCCACGTCTTTGGGTGATCTCCAAATCTTCGAGTCTTGCCTTGAGATCTCGTATTTGACGCTCCATCTCTAGATTTCCTGCCGGTCTTCCTCTTCTTTGGGCATCCCTGTCTTCACGATCAGGCGATTTCCTTTCTCGTCTCAGTGGCATGGTGTATTTTCCTGTTCCTCTTCTGCTACAGAAAGCAAAAGACGCCCGCTCTGATACCACTTGATGCTAACCGCTCTCGACAGCAGCCACTCTCACCAGGACCTTCCGTACCTTGGGCCGAAGAGTTGTAATACCCTTCAAATCCCGTATCGGGACTTCTTGTCACCCACAAGACACTCCTTTGATCTCCCGACAGTCACTTCGGGAAATCGGGTCTCGCGGGGTCGTGAGCCCTGTATGCACGTTCTCATGCAACTCTAAACCCCAAATGCCAATGAGTCAACAGTCAACGGTTCCGCAAATGAGGATTTCCCTATCGGGATTTTTCTATTTGCAATGTCAATAGATTGGACTTGAAATCCCTGATGCTCGGGGTGCCCATCCCCGATATGACGCCACCTGTCCTGCACTAGACCTCGTGGTCCCACTCAGACATGTCACCGTCGGGATTTCACGGATCGCGAATCCATGATGCAAAAGATCCCTGGGGTTGAAAAACCTGAACGTCGAACCCCGATTCTTTGACTCCTCAGGATTTTTCACCATGTGTCCCTGCTCTGATCGACGGCTCCCATTGATTTTGGGAAATCGCGAATCGTGATTTCTACGAGCACGAAATTCTTACCTCGTCAATCGCCAAATGTCGATATGTGACGGCCCATTCCCTCCTTGTGCCAAATAGTTAACTTCTACGCAACTTTTCTTGGATCGGACGATCGACGGGATTTTGCAAACCTGCTCGACGAATCTTGGTTGTCAATTCTCTTTCTTGAGAATTTCTCTGCTTCAACACTCCGTTTCAGTTAGAGATTTCCCTCGATCCTTCTCCCAAGGATCACAAAGGAACTATCCCTCCTGAGATGATATTCTCCCTCTCCTTCAATGGAATGTTGGCGCACTCTTTGCGCTCAGTGTCCAAATCACTCTCCCCAGTATTGGATTCTCTGGACTCTGTGCACTTCCGGCAACAATAGTCCCATTCAACCCTTGCTCAGACTCAACTCTAAGAATTCAAACCCGCCCTGCACTCCTCCTGCATGACTCTAATAACCCAATATCACTTCTAGGTAAATGAGAATGAGAGTTTACTGTCTAGCCTCCTCAATGCACTCTATGCGGAGGAATTCAACTGCACTCTATGCAGGAATCTCCTGGCTTAAACAGAGAAACAATTGAAACTCATTCCCTTCTCTCAGACTTCAGTTAAAACCTGAAATCACATGCACAACATAACCAAAGCAAATGCATACAAAGGAAACAGAACATTCAGGAACACATAAGCAACATCATTCAGAGAAACAACACAAACCATGAAAGTGAATCAAAGACTTCCTTCTATTAATTCAATCTGTACATGGGTGTTCTTCCCAAGCTCCCTGCTCTGCTCTTTTCTTGCTCCTGCTATCAATAATTCTGAATGAATGAATAATACAAAGGAGGGTGCCTATATTCCATTTGCCCTCTCGAGTTCTAAAAATATCAAATCTACAATTAAATTCTATCTACCAGCATTAAAACTATTAAATGCCTTCTTATGTACAACATAATACAAGTTCGCTTCTTTATGAATGCTTCATAAAAGAGAGGCGCAACAATTCCCAATGTATTTCAAAATTGGACGTTGGCGTTGTCCAGCTGTTCTTTTCTCCACGCGTTGGCTCGCTTGATGAGTGAGCGATGCTCCTACATCAAAGTTCCAAGGTACCAATCAATTTTAAGTCTAATTCCTGGATAATGAGTTGAAGTCGATAGGAAAAGACTCGTCACAGGAAGGCCTTAATGTATCCTACATCAATGACACGAAATGGGTAAAAAGATTTGAGGTAGATTAGAGTAACAAATAATTCAATACTGACTCAGGGATGGCCGATGCAATAGAAGGCTTAAGGACTGTAGAAATGGCAGACGCAATAAAATGCTTTCCGGGTTGAACTTCTCTTTGAACATATTGATGACACGACAACTGTCTTGGAAACATTGACTCAATAATAGGGATCACAAACCAATTTGTAATATTATAAAGGAGTATGATCAAGAGACAAGTGTATTTTCCAACCTAGACATAAAGAAAGTGAAAGGGTTTCATGTTCAAAAGTGACTCTTCCATAGAATACAGGTTTAGATACATTTCTTTCCAAATTCCCCACCCCCACCATTTATGGAGAGTACCTCTTTATTTTTACACAATCTTGAGTAGGATAACATATGCTTGTTGATGTAAGTTCATCCTTCGGATGAGTCCCTCAGAGTATGTTTAATGAACCCTAGGAGGGAGTGGTTCAAGCCCATATGGGTCTTTTGATGTGTGTTTAATGAGTCAAAAGAAAGAAAACTCAAGGGTTTTTCATGTTTAGAGAGTCTGAAAAACACTTAAAGAAAACTCCACAATGTCCTTTTTTGTAAAGTAGTTTTATGAGGCCAAAAAAGAGATAAACTACCGCTCATCAGACATTTTCGCTCGGCAATATTTTCATGTTTAGAGAGTCTGAAAAGAGATTAAAGGGAACTCCAGGGGGTTCCTTTTTTGTATAACCTTTACAAGTCTCAAAAAGTGATAAAAGATTACTCGGTTACATTCTCAGGTATTTACGAGCATGAGAAAGAACAAAGACTAAGATCGATAACTTATTCTCATGTATTTACAAGTATGAGAAAGAATAAATACTAAGCTCAGGATTGTTTTCATTTTTACGCAAGCTTAAAATAAAACAAAACTATGCTTAGGATAGATTTTATTTTTTACACAAGCTTAAAACTAGCCAAAACTATGCTTGGGCCTGGTTTCATTTTTACACAAGCTCGAACCAGAGGAAACTATGCTTGAGGTAGGTGGTTTAATTTTTACACAAGCTTGAACCAGAGAAAACTATGCTAGAGGTAGGTGGTTTCATTATAACTCAAGATTAAACTAGAGAAAACTTTGCTTGAGGTAGGTGGTTTCATTTTTACACAAGCTTGAACCAGAGAAAAATATGGTTGTGACTTCCCAATGCATGATTCATGGATTCACATGGTTGGTACTTAGCTCCTAGCTTAAGAAGATAACGGCTCAACTTCAGCATGAAGTCCATAGGCTCGAAGAAAATGCCTCCCAAGCTTTGTTTCATTGAACTACAAAGGTGAATGAAATGAAGCTTCAAATACTAGACAAAGGACTTGACTCAAATAGAGAGGGGGAACAATCTGTTTTATTTTTTAACGAGCTTGACATAGGAATGAGAACCTTTCTTGAGAATCTAGGTTCAATCCCCATACCTATGTTTCAATTTTTAACGAGCTTGACACAAGAACAGGAACTATGCTCACAACTTCTATTTCATTTTTTAACGAGTTTTCCACAGAGACAAAAAAAAACTATCCTCGTAACCTCTATTTAATTTTTAAACGAGGTTTTCACAGAGATGCAAAAACTATCCTCATAGCTAGTTTCATTTTTTAACGAGCTTGAAATCAGAAAATCATGTTCAAGGCCGGTTTCATTTTTTAATGAGCTTGAAATCAGAAAATCATGCTCAAATATCTCTTCTTGATAATGGATTCCAAGAGGACAATGCTCTGGAAGGACACCACGTCAAGGGACAAAACTTGGTCATGGCTTCCAAGAGATCTTCGCTATATGGAAGAAACACACTCTAGAAGGAACACATGTTGAGGGTCGTGATAGGGGTAAGGAGAAAAGGCTCCAATATCCCTACCAAAGAGATTACCATGTCAACTACAGGATCCAAGTCATAAGAGACTGAGCTTACAATGAGAGGCTCATCTCCATCGGCAGTCGAAGGCATGGGAGACAATGCCACTGATCAAAATCTGGACCAGGGGTCAAAATTTTGCTCAAATTTCAAAGTGCTCGGAATGCAATGAAATCAGTGCCATTGCACCTGTCTCGTCTTCCTGAATCCGGCAGTATATTTACTTTGTCAAACGGACTCCGTATGGAGAAGATATCGCGATCTGTTCGCCAAGCCAAACATGCAAAAAAAATTAGATCCTGACTGTACCAGTCCGTACAGTCCGTACAGTTTGACGTGGCAGGACTATAGAGACCGTACGACTGTACAGTGGTGACGTGGCAGGTTTTTGTTGGTTGATGATCGTCAAATCTGAGAGTGACACGTATCCTGTAGCTGGCAAATGGTGTGAGGACATGTGGCCCAACCCGAGGGCACCACATGTCACTCATTATTTGGTTATTGGTTCCATATATATAAAATGTAATGGGAGTCCGTGGGGTTCGACCCCCGGACCTCCCCCACTATACAAAGCCTTTGCAAACCTCCACTAACCAACATGCCGCCCATTGTTGCTTGTTATGAATGCAGGTAACATTTTATTTAAGTTGCATTTTGTTTTGTTTTGGCGGGGGATCGGGCCAGGGCTTAGCCCCGACCCACGATCCTTTGTTTTAAATGCATGTGACCATACCATAGTGCAGAGTTGTAACAGAGCGCGGAGTTTGGCATAGCCCGTGGTTGTTTAAACTTTCATATAACCGTGATATATATGGTGCGCGCGGTTGTAACATTTGTGCATGGGGTTTGTAACATGGCCCACGGTTTTTCTTACATTGCATATGACCTCGATTTGGAGCGCTGAGGGAGTTACACAGTTGTGTAACCAATTAACCACCTTTTAGCAAAGCACACGGTCATATGCGCCATACGCCCAGGTGCCGAGGCGATTAGGGGCTGGTGTGCCCTTAACCGTTCTACAGTTTGCATCGTTGGCGTGGTTGTGCCCGGTGCTGGGTTTTCATGCTTTAAAATGCGTGTGAGCCAGGTTCAATCAAGAAGGGTGCGTTTTGTAGATGCAGAGACAGCAAGCTTGAAGGAGGAAAATGGAGGAGGCCTAACTTCTTCATCTTTTGGCCGATTGAGGTGTCGTAAAAGCCCAGCTAGGGGTTTTTGGACATCCTGGATCCATTGGCACTATTATCAAGGCTATTTGAAGACTTCTTCTGCAAGTTTTTCACCATTGAATTTTTAGCAAGCTCCAGGGAGTTTGAAGCCCTCATTGATTGAGGACATGGTTTGGTGAGCCTATGTTTGTTTTCTGTGATTGTGTAAGGTAGCTAGAGAGGTAGTGGGGGTGCCCAGAGGGCCCATAGTGATAATAGTGGAGGTCATTCAATGTAAGGTGGACTAGGTCCACTATATTATTAAATAAGGCCCACTATGGTAGTTAGATATAATAAATGTAAGAGG
>ML777525.1:1023776-1044752 GCA_009831015.1 Picea engelmannii | reverse complement strand
ATCATACCATTGGGTTCATATAATTTTATAAGTGGCATGGATTGGTTGGAAAAATACCATGCCATCCTATATTGTTACAACAAGACAATAACTTGTCTTGATGAGTGTAACACCCCATTTTAACCCTTATGAACTATAATGTATTATGTAATTGTGACTTAGGCTGGTGAGTTGGTAAAGTTGAAAAGGGGTAAAAGTGTGTAGGAATTGTAATACATCTACATACATTAATAAAAAAAATACATCGTTGGCTGCAAGACAGAAAAGGACAAAAGAGATAGAGGGTATTGTTTCCACAAGAGAGGGGTCTTGAGGGGCTAAGTTTTTGGTTATATTTTTGTTTACCCATAATTGATTTTATGGAGAAAATGGCTTACATGAGCTTCTTGGGGGAGGCCATGTGGTTCTTAATTTCCAAGTAATTATATAAACCCATATTTGGTTTGTTTGGGGGTTCACTCACTCACTCACTCATTTATGGGTTCGTCATTCTTGATCATTCATGTTCTCTTGGGGGGAACATGGAAAAAAAATGGATGGAGGAGGAGAGCCATTGCTAGGTGGTTGTAAACGATTACTAATCATTATAGGAGGGAATGGATGCATGTGTGCATGAGATTGATGGTAATTATGAAAGAACTATACACAACTGAGAATCCTTGGAGTTTCTAGCAGGGATATTTCCTAATTAGTAGCATTGGATCCTTGGTGAGAAATGGAATATCCCGAGGGACTACATGGCAGAGAAGGGTGTTCATTTCTTTGGTTGTGCTGGCCGAGGGGGAAAGAGAGCTGGAAATTCGGATTTGTTGTGTGGTTGGAAAACCTGAGAGCTAGTTATCCATCTGTTGTGTGTTTTAGATTTGGCCTAATACCCATCCTTGTGGATTCATATCCATGGCTTGGGGGTGACCTATTGTTGAGAGTAAATGAACAATAATATCTATGGTTGGGAGGAACTTCCTTGATATACAACCATTTGGTGAATGGTTACTTGCAAAGATAAGTGCTCTCTGTGTTTTCTATATAATGTATTTTCCATTGTGTAGTTAATTAACTCTGAGATATGTATTTATAATGTGCATGTATGTTGTTTATTTGATAACCATGGCGTGTTTTTTATCTATTTTATGCTATAACATGGATCTAGATTAATGCATGTGAGTATTTCATGCTTATTCTCGAATTAATTAATATCAAAGTTTGAAATATGTTTTGAAGTGTGTTTTGAAGTAGTGTGGCCGGCTAGTGGGTGGTTGGGTATGTTACAGATTGGTATCAAAGCTTCTGGTTGAAACACCGGACTAGTATGGGCTGAAACGAGTTCAAATTTGAGAAATTCACTGTCACAGATTTCAAACTGTATGAATTTTGGGGAAAAAAGAAATATCTGAGAGAAATATCCCCAAATTCATGGGAAAAATTGAGTTGAAATAATTCAGGATTGTCTGAGAAGTTTAATGGGTTCGATCTGTAGATTTGTAGAAGAGTTCGACTTGGAAGGTTGAAAGTTCCTTTTTTTAATGGTGATTGTAGCGTGAGGTGCAGAGGAATATAATCTAAACCTAAATCTCAGGAGAGGTAGTGTATTAGGTTGCATGGGTTCAGAGAGCACAATGTTAAGACCTTTGAAAATGTCGAAGGAAATCCTAGGAGAGATAACGTTGTAGGACTCATGCAGAAGCCAGAGCATCATGCAGATAGAGATCCTTGTAAAGGATCATGGAATCATGACCATTCCATTTTTAATTTCAGGAGCGATCAAAACTGTTGAATCAAGGAAGCTCTAGATCATTAGATCGAAAGTCAAGTAAAAAAGAACCGTCATATCAAATTGTCCTATCGTCAGCCGTTGATCGAAGCCAGTAGGAGATAGAAAACTATGGAAGTTCACCACTTCAATGATTATGGGAGGCATGGTAGAAGCATGAAATGTCGAAGGCCAAAGCCGTGAAACCTTGTCGACCACCCGATCTAATAGGAAGATCAGATGAAATCACTATTGTTGATCGTGGTAATTCGGCGTTGAACCTCCAGATGTAAACAAGTTTGAGTACTAGAAATCATGAAGGCTAAAGTCACTAAATCCTGCTAGTTGTTAGATCGAGGGAAGAACTTTGAGAGTAATGATAAATGTCAGATATAACATTAGTGGAAGGATAAATTAAATAGAGGTGTTAACCGACAGTATGCGGTCATCATTTCTTTATGACCACTTCGACATGTATAACTCCAGGTGAAATTTAACTACTCGAGAGTTGTAGTATCCCAGAGTCTCGGAGTGTTGAAGCCCTGAAATATCACCAACCGTTAGATCGAAGGAATAATTCAAGAGAAATGCCAACCATTCAATAAGAAGTACAAGGATATATAAGTTTAGAGACTCCGTGCTTCGCCACTTTAGCAACTACTGGAGACTAGGAAAAGCCATGAAGTGTCAAAGTTGCGAAGTACCGAAGCCACAAAGTGCAAAGCCACAGTCGCGAGATTATGCAGGTTGTCAGATATGGAGTGGATGAGTGTGGACCGTATGTTTGATGGATGATGTATCTTATGCCACGTGGCAGGGGTGCCATATGGGGACACATGTCACATGAATTCAGGGCCTTTTGAACCCCAAAATTTCCATTTCGAACTGACACATGGTGCACATACTATGGGTCCATGTGACCATAGGTGACATTAACATGCCATGTCATCTCCAGGATTACAGCCTCCAAGAATGTCCAACATCACTATTAGAGAAATTTCCAAAGGTGGAAGTAGCGAATTCACGCACACCATCGATCGAAGATCCCTTCGGGACTTTTCTCAATCGTTCAATCAAGCAGTGGAAGGAGGGTGTAATTACTTCGACACATATTACTCCAGGGGAGTTGAAAAACTGAAGAGTTTTAATATACCGGAGTACCGTAGTGTCGAAGTCCCAAAAACCTTAGATCAAGATATGGTAGGATACTTCCTCTTTATTTGATCAAGAAGTGGGAGAACAAAGTAAGCAAGAATGTTAATTGACAACCATCAGTTGCCTACACTTTATGACCACTTCGATAGGTATAACTCTGAGGGATTTGAACAACTTAGGAGTTGTGATATCCTGGAGTCACATAGTGTCGAACTCCTAAAGTGAATAAGGACCATCCATCTCATTAAGTCATATCCATTGGATTAAGCTGGTACAAGGATAATGTAAGGGGAGGTGTTAACCGACGATGAGCAGTTATCATCACTTTATGACCACTTTGATAGGTTTCACTCCAGGGAAGTTGAACGATTCGAGAGTTGTGTTATCCCAGAGTCCCAGAGTGCCGAAGTCCCAAAATAAATATGGATCGTCCATCTCAACGTCGGGTTAAGTCATGATCGTTGATTTCATTGAAGTTTCCAGAGAGGCCAGGATCGTCCATCCCACAAGAGATTAAATCTCAGCCGTCTGATCTACTAATGGAGATGATATAAGTACTTCGGAGAAAGTTTAATCCAGGAAAGTTGGAAGATCAAAAAGGGAGAATGGACAAAGGTCGAAGTCTGGAGGACTTGGTTCCAAGTTTCAGTCTCATGATAAGGTAAAGGGGTTTATTAGAGGCACGAAGGGCCTAAAAGTGAAAAATCACATAGATACGTTCGAACGAGGTCTTTTGTAGAAGAATAAAGAGAAAGGTGCTAAAGGAACATCGCTTAGAGTGGATAAGCCCATGGTTTTGAATCATGGTCACAAGAAAAGTGGATTGAAGGAAGCGCCTATGATTTTTTTTTATTTTGTACTAGTTTGAAGGGGCCATGGAATAGTTTGACAAGATTGGCACACAACCATTACATTGGCGCTACAAGATCGTGTTTGCACAAGAAGGGTGAAAGTGATTTTTTTAAGAATCCCTGACTTTCATCTCAAAGATTAGATTGGGGCATGGGAATAATCATCGAAAATATTACTCAGAGAAGAATAACATCGAATTGTTATAATTTGGAGAATGATGATATATTTCTTCATGAATTAAGCAGAAAAAAATACTTGTAGCATTAATTGGCATATTTCTATAATATGTATAATTCTAACAAAAATTGTTGCTTGCATATTTGGCAGGATTAGAGATTTAACTATATCAATTCTAGTCTAGGATTGGATATCATATTCACGGAAGCATGATAGAGCTTGTAGAAGTTGGTTGAGGCAACAAAGAACTACAGGGAAAGTAATGAAAAGTGGATAAAGAAATCAAGAATAGTGGAAAAAAAGTACTAGTCAACAACTACAGGGTCTAAATGAATTGCAAATACAAAAGAAAGAATCCTCACATAAGACATGAAGCTAGCCGGTGAATAATGTCAGTAATGAGTATAGAAAGGAAAATTATGACTGCCTAGCCTTGAAGGAATAGAGGTGTAGACAGTTGAAAAGCTTAAGTGTGAAAGAAGTAGTCTAATGGACAACTGGGAGTAATAGTATTTGGTTCAAGAATTTTGTGGTAGTAGAGTGATGGAATGTTTGAGCTACTGCATTCCAGGGTGTTGGAATGTTTCATAAAGGTAAAGTTGGACAGGACTACCCAAAAGGCACTGCTGCAAATTGAGTACATTGGTTGGATTGAAGGATGGCCAAGTGAAACTTGGATGGAAAGTATTTAGACCATGGAACTACAGTGCAGAGGAGTAGAATGGGAGCACACAAGACGGGAAGGATCTGAAGGAATTCAAGGAAAACCAACTACAAAATAAATAAATAAATAATAAGTGAATTGAAACAGAAATACACTAGAGTGCATGAGGCATACAATGAAGTTAAAATGCATATGCATTAGTAGGCATGATGATAGTGAATGCTTGGTGCATATGGATGTGTAATTGTGCATATGGATGTGTAATTGTGCATATGCACATGCTTGGGAACTTATAATAGTCTGTTATTGTGAAATAATGATGTTATGGAAATTGAGTATGACTAATGATGGATTATGTATTCAGGAAAAATGATATAGCATGGTTAAATATGTGGATATTGTTGTTTCTTATGATTTCCATCTATGTGAAGACCCATGAGGGTAGTAGGAATGGTGATCAAAAGGATGAAGGAGGAAGTCTGTGTGCTTCTACAAATACCAGTTGATCATGTAGAATCAAGTAGGTTGATAACAACCATCTAGGTATGCCTTTGTTTCTTCTATGTTGAAGGGAATTGAGGTACGAAATTCCCTTAGTTTATTATTCAAGATTTAAATCGATATGTAATGGCCAAAGACATAGAGTATGTAATCGGTATTGACGTTATAATTCATTTAGATAGATTAGCAGTTGTATATTGTGTTATGATTAGTTATGGGGTCATAACCGACTTAATTCAGGAGACATACTCCTTCAATAACAATGAATATCCATAGATCTAGTCATCTTTGAGACCATAATATGGTTGGATATCGAAGGGAAATAATTCTATGTGAGTGCTAAATGGTATCTATTGTATATATGATGTTTGAACTGCAACCTCTTTTCTAACACATAAGAGAACTTAAGAATTACAATCTTGGTGTTGTGTTTGGGTTGAAAAGGAAGGTATCCAAATAGTCAGGCAATCAGTAGGAAGTGTATGGATGATGTGTTGAGGCATTGGCCAGTCTGTCCAACTCATCGTGGTGGAATGCATGACATAGTTATGTGGTATTATGTAGTCAATGCATGGATGCATTGTGTAGATGTGGCCATGGGTATTGGCACATCAATTGTTATTTTATTTAGTAGTTAATTGTTGCAATTAAAATCATGTGGTGATGAAAATACATAATGATGGATAGTTTCATTATATTTAATATGAATACTAGTTGAAGGTGATTGGATTGTTGTTGTTACAATTCTGAGATCACTTTTTGGAGCTATTAAAAATGTTACAAGTGGTATTATAGGATTTATTGAATGCATTTTGGTGAATGCATGTATATATTATATAAAATAGAAATGATTATGATATCAATTGAAATGATGTGAGTATTTCTAACTCATGAATTTGAAAACACTTCAGGAGCCATTAGATAATGCAACAAGAAATTTGCAGGTGAGAGTAGTTATATAATGATAAATTATGGAAAAAATCTATCAAGGGAACAGAGTGATAGAAATATTGGTGGATAGAAGAAAGGAAATATTGGATGATAATACATGTGTAAAGAATGATGGGTTCATTCCAGTTAATAGTTGGATTAATGGAAGTGATTGAATTTTTGTTGTAAAAAAATATGAGATCACTTTGTGAATTTTTGTAATTGTTGCCATGAAAATCTGCATATGCATGTTATTGACAACATGTTTGGTTGAGTGAAGGTTGAGGAAAATTGCAAGTAGGATGGTCTTGGATATGGMAKGGATGTAAGCCTAGAAGGAAGAATTATATCTACAACTACAAAATCCAAACATTATGAGCAGAAAAATTCATGCCTGGAAATTTTATTTTCATATATAAAATAGATTTGAGAAATTAATAGTTACAAATTGTTACATGATTATGMTAACAATTGGTTTGTCTAATTGAAGGTTGAGAAAATTACAAGAATAATGGTATTGGGTATGGCATTGTTGTAAGCCATAATAAATATTGATGCCTACAGCTGCAAGAGCCAAACGAATTATGAGTTGGAAGTGTTGGGTATGTGTTATATTCTTTGCATGTGTGTGTGTGGGCGCGTCAGATTCGACAACTGCGTCTCACGATCCCTAAGGGGGGGGGTAGATATTTGTGTCGTGTGCACCAGGTGCTTTCCTAGGGGGGGGCAGGTATGCCCCCCTCCCCCGGTTATGTGCCTCATTCGGGGAAGTACCCCAAATGTTTTTTTGGCAGTTTTTGCTATTTTTAGCGGTTTTCTAAATTAATCTCGAATTAAGGGATTAGGGTTTTGGTATATATGAAATACCTAAAAAAATTCTATATATTGTATGGTGAATGGTGAAATTTGATATAATGAATATAAGAAAGGTTTTCCCGGTTGAGGGTTTCCGGTATAAAATCTATGTGTAGTCTATGTATGAGCCATTGATTAAATTTTGTTTTGCTTAAGAATTTATATGCATTGATTAACTTGATAGGTTTAAAACTTACATTTTTGGAAGTACTAATGACAGGTTAAGAAAAAAAGTTGCAAAGGATATGAAGAATGAATTTGAAATGCAATTATTTGGGGGACTATACTTCTTTTTGTGTCTTCATATATGTCACAGAAACCAAGGAATTTTTATTTCTCAAATGAAGTATATCATAGAAATGCTAAAGAGGTTTGGAATGGAAGATTGCAAACCATTTACCACTCCTATGAAAATCGGTCGCAAGTTGATCAAAGATGATGATTCAAATTCTACAGACCAGAGGCAATACATGTCAATGATTGGTAGCTTACTATATGTGACAACATCTAGACCAGATGTAATGCAGGCAGTTAGACAGGTGGCATGATTTCAAGTAGCCACAAAGGAATCACATGTATTAGCAGTGAAGAGGATTTTCAGATATCTCAAAGGAACATAAGAGTTTGGATTATGGTATACAAAAGGAAATGATCTATCATTTATTGCCTACACAGATGCAGATTGGGCAGGTTGTATTGATGACCGACGAAGCACCAGTGGAGCAACGTTCTACTTGGGTGAGTGTTTAGTATCATGGCTAAGAAAGAAATAATCATCAGTATCTTTATATACAGCCAAGGCATAGTATATTGCAGCAACAT
The DNA here is from genome assembly GCA_009831015.1 of Picea engelmannii. Taxonomy (NCBI): domain Eukaryota; kingdom Viridiplantae; phylum Streptophyta; class Pinopsida; order Pinales; family Pinaceae; genus Picea; species Picea engelmannii. Next base: position 1,037,046 of record ML777525.1, on the reverse strand, counting down.
CATGTTGTATGCATGTTATTTGGATGAAACAAACTTTGACAAATATACAGGTTGAGTATGATGAGCCCATTCCAATCTATTGTGATAATACAAGCGCCATCTATATCTCAAAGAACCTCATAATGCACTCCAAGATGAAGCACATTCCAATCAAATAGCACTTTCTATGGGAGAAAGTTGCAGAAAAGAACATCATAGTTGAGTATGTGGGAACAAAAGAACAAGTGGTAGACATCTTTACAAAACCACTTCCACAGGAAGCCTTTGAATATCTTCGCCAGAGACTAGGAGTAATTTCTACTCCAAAATGAATACTTTTGAATGTTTATCTTATATGTCTTAGATGTACATGAGGAAACACCATAAATAGGACAAAGGGGGGAGAGATTTATCAAATTTAAAAGGTAAATACTTGGAGAGAGAGCATAGAGGCATGTTTCCAAGGGGAGAGATTGTCACAAGGGAAGAATGAGTGATATGACTTCAGAGTGATACCCTTTATCAAAGGGGGATATATTATTCATATGAAGGGAAAGAGAGTAATCAGAGGATTATAAACACAAAAAAAAATCAAAGGCACGTAGACAGGGGGAGTAGCCCCAAGGAGAGTTTAGTTAGGGGGAGCAGCCCCAAAGGGAGATACCCTTTTCCATTGATGACAAAGGGGGAGATATAGAAACATTAATAAATAGTATAACCATGAATCTTATCATGACTAAGTCTTGCCATCAATGTTGGTGTTTCCATCAATGCCAAAGGGGGAGATGTCAGACAGTTTGCTTAGGTTGATGGATAGTTGGTATGGATTGTTAGTTGTCATTGATGTCAACTATTGGAGAGTGATATTGTAGATTGATGTCAACCCTTAGTGACTGATGTCAACCCTTGGAGAAAGTACCGTAGTCAATTAAAGTACCACAAAGGTTTGGGTAATGGACCCAAGTTTGTTTTTGCTATTTTTGCTATTTTTAGCGGATTTTGCTATTTTTAGCGGTTTTCTAAATTAATCCTGGACTAAGGGATTAGGGTTTTGGTATCTACGGAATACCTAAAAACATTGTATATATTGTATGGTGAATTTTGAAATTCGATATAATGAGTATAAGAAAGGTTTTCCCGGTTGAGGGTTTCTGGTATAAAATCTCTGTGTACTCTATGTATGAGCCATTGATTAAATTTTGTTTTTCTTAAGAATCTATATGTATTGCTTTACTTCACAGGTTTAAAACTTACAGGAAGCTCATGCTTGGAAACTTTTTTTTCCTATATAAAACATATTTCACATTTATGATTGAAATTGTTATAACAATATCTCACGATGGCTGTATTTTTATAATACAAATGAGATGATGAATATTGAAGTTGGAATCTCACGAAAAAGAACACCAGAATAAAATTGAGCTCAATGATGAAGGCATGGAGTGAAGAAAGTCCAGTTGACTTGTTGAAACTAGAGTTCTTGAAGCCGCAACTCTGAAACTTCATGGTCGAGTGCACTGGAACTCTGGAGAGAAGTGGAACAACTTGAGGGACTGCATGGCAGAGAAAGGGGTTCATTTCTTTGTGTTGTGCAGGGTTGATGGGGAATGAGAGATTGCTAGTTGGAACTACTGCTATAAATGCAAATTGTAAAATCTTTGTGCATGTTTTGGGTTAGAATTCCTATGTATACATGTTTAATTTTAGGCCAAAGTGCCTATGTATATAAGAGTTGGTTGGAGTGTCTATGTGGATTAAGGCAAGAGGGCTTATATTTGTAATGTTAATAACATTGGAATGGTGTTGTGCACTGAGGACAATGCCAAAATAAGGGGAGGGAGATGTAACACCCCGGTTTTAACTCTTATGAACTATAATGTATTATGCAATTGCGACTTAGGCGGGTGAGTCGGTAAAGTTGAAAAGGCACTAGAGTTCATAGGAAATGTAATACATCTACGTACATTAATAAAAAATACATCGTTGGCTGCAAGATGGACAAGGACAAAAGAGATAGAGGGTTATGATTCCATAATAGATGGGGCTTGAGGGGATAAGTGTTTTATTATATTTTTATTTACCCATAATTTATTTTATGGAGAAAAGGGGTTACATGTGATTCTTGGTAGAGGCCATGTGGTTCTTGATTTCCAATTAATTATATAAACCCATATTTGGTTTGTTTGGGGGTTCACTCACTCACTCACTCACTCATTATTCTTCATTTCCTTTCACTCTTTCATTTTTGGGTTCTTCATTCTTGTTGATTCATGTGCTCTTGGGGGGAGCATGGAAAACAAATGGTTGGAGGAGAAGAGTCATTGCTAGGTGGATATAAGAAATTATTGATGATTACAAGAGGGACTAAATGCTTGTGTGAATGATATTGATGGTAGTTCTAAAAGAACTGTCCACAACTGAGAATACTTGGAGTTTTAAATAGGGAGATTTCTTGACTAGTAGAACTGGAGCCACGGGGATAAATGGAACAACCTGAGGGACTACATGGAAGAGAAATGTGTTCATTTCTTGGGTTGTGCGGGATGAGGGGGAAAGAGAGTTGGAAATTTAGAATTTTTGTGTGGTTGGGAAACTTAAGAGCTAGTTAGCCAGTTTTTGTGTGTTTTAGATTTGGCCTAAGACCTATCCTTGTGGATTCATATCCTTGGCTTGAGGGTGACTTGTTGTTGAGAGTAAATCAACAAAAATTTATATGGTTGGGAGGAACATCCTTGGTCTGTAGCCAGTTGATGAATGGTTACTTGCAAAGACAATTTCTCTCTGTGTTTTCTGTACAATGTATTTTCCGTTGTGTATTTAATTAACTATGAGATATGTATTTATAATGTGCATGTTTGTTGGTTATTTGTTGTGCATGGCACATTTTTTTATCCATTTTATGTTATAGCATGGATCTGGATTAATGCATGTGAGTCTTTCATGCTTATTCTTGAATTAATTATTATTAGAGTTCAACATCCATTTTGAAGCGTGTTTTGAAGTAGAGTGGCCAACCTGTGGGTGGATGGGTATGTTACAATGAGGAATGGGAGAAATCCAAGATTCAAGGAATTCTAAGAGTTATAGATGTTAGATAAATTTCATCCATGCAACTGAAAAAGAGTTTCAGGAAAGGATGTCAAACTTTTGCAACCTATATGGAAGAGACAGCTAGGAATAAAGTGGCAAGTATTAAAGACCATCCAATCTTGAGGGATTTTGAAGATGTTTTTGGGGAAATCCCATGATTTCCACCAAATAGGGACATTGATTTCTCTATTGAATGCGCACCAGAAGTTCCCCCATTGTCCAAGAAACCTTGCATAATGGGCACACTAGAATTGAGAGAGTTGTAGATGCATCTTGAAGAAATTTTAAATAAGGGATATATATGACCAAGTGTGTCACATTGGGGAGCCATGGCTCTTTTTGTAAAGAAGAAGGATGGAACCTTAAGGCTATGTATTGATTTCAGATAGTTGAATAAGGTCACAATAAAGAACAAATATCCTTTGCCAAGGATTGATGATTTATTTGATCAACTTAAGGGTGCAAGGATCTTTTCCAAGATTGACTTGAGATCAAGTGATCATCAAGTGAGGATAAAAGAAGAGGATATTATCAATACATCATTAAATACAAGATATGGGCATTATGAATTTGCAGTAGTGCCATTTGGGCTATCAAATTCCCTAGCAGTTTTCATGTGTATGTGAATGGAGTGTTTAGGGAGTACCTGGACAAGTTTGTGATCATTTTCTTAGATGATATTCTCATTTACTGAAAGACAAAATAAGAGCATGAGCATCATTTGATATTGGTGTTGCAAGTTTTGAGAGAGCATAAATTGTATGCCAAACTAAGTAAGTGCATATTTTATCGAAATATGATTCACTACTTGGGGAATATTATTTCAGCTAATGGGATAGCAGTTGATATCAAGAAGATAGAGGCCATTAAAGGATGGCCAGTGCTAAGGAATGTGATAGAGTTATGATCATTTATGTGTCTTGTTGGTTATTACTGAATATTAATAAAAGGATTTTCAAAGATTACAAGCCCAATCACTTATTTTCAAAAGAAGGGAGTGAAATTTGAATGGACTCCCAAATGTGAAGAAAGTTTTTTGTAGTTAAAAGATATTTTGACAAGTGCACCAATATTAAAGATTGCAGATCCAAATGATGATATTTTATTATGCATTGATGCATGAAAGGAAGGGCTCAGTGGAGTCCTCAGTGAAAAATATCATGTGGTATGCTATGAGTCTCGAAAGTTAAAACAACATGAAAGGAATTATGCTACACATGGCTTGCAATTAGCAGCCATTGTACATGCATTAAAAAAGTGGAGAAATTACCTCATGGGTGGGAAGAAGTATGAGGTTCTTACTCTGGGGTGTAACACTACCATAACTCCCAAGCCTAATGGATAGAACAACATGAGTGTCAATATGCCAAGGGATAAATATATGTAGGACAACTCATGGAGGTAAGGATGCTACTGGTTGACAGTACCTGAATGCAATGGAGGTGATGGTACCGCAGAGCCGGTTATGGGGATCCTAAGGGTAAAATTCAAGGGGAATAACTTGGATATTCAGTTGTTTGCAAGGGGCATGAGTGCATGTCAGTTTTGAACATATACCTGAAGGGGCCATGGGATTTATGAGACTAATGTGATGATTGGTGCACATGATAAGTACCTATACATACAGAAACCAAATACCTGACATGAAAATTATATGACAAACAAGAACATATGATATTTATTTGATGATTAATGGACAAGAAACATGCGTACCTGATTATGGGGTGCCAAAAGGGGTCCCTGAGGCTATAAGGTAAAATGGAGAACAAATGATGGTAATGTGTAGAGAACAAAATTAGTATCTTGGTGTAACAAACAGTGTGAGAAATGGAGCTCCTGAGCTTCCAAACGATGGAGTTAAATATTGGGAAAGGTGCATATATATGGGTGTGGAGCCCATAATACTTTTTCATTTGTACTTGCATGATTTGAGCTCTGAGAGCTTATTTGTCTGCATTTTAGAGTGGTATGAGGGTACGAGGACTCAGATTCATCTTGTGAGAGAGCCAGGTAAGCTGTCAGAACCTCTTGTAGAGTTTAGGTTTATTTTGGGTGGGATTGGGGGTCATACGGATGGTAATATGGTCATTTTTTTGGGTGAGTAGGAGGGTCTGTGTGAGAAAGTGGTTGGCTTCCATGCATCTATGCATGGGATTAATTGTGAAAATTGTGCACTATGTGCATGACTATGGTGATATGACTCATGCATAAATGCATAGATAGGAAGGTAATGACCATGTGGATGAGTGTGGAGGGTAAGAAGACAACCGTGTAATATGTGCATGGTTGTTTAGAAAATAGTTGTGAAAATGAGCATGACTGTATGGAATATAGTCGTGTGATTATATGGACACAACTAACATGGGCATGCCTACTGAGGTTATGTGACTATTCATTGATCCAGTCCCGAGAGGAACTCCTAGAGTTTATTATTATGATGTGGAGACCAGAGCAAAAATTGTTTGAGGTGTGGGGCCATGATCTTCATATTACGACAGATGTGGATATTTATTTTCTAACCGGGCTCTCATTCCAGAGTACAGAGTTGGCACTCTAGTTGTGGATTCCGCTAGGAGTGATAGTGGAAGCGATGGATACATGACACTATTCAGGGAATTTTGTGATGAGTCGAGGATTTATTAGTGTAGTTGTGATGAATTCTTTAGAGACCTAGGTATTTTGTTCTATGATAGTGATGATTTTTGGGTCATTAGAGACCCAACATATCTCAGGAGTGCACTTGGCGATTATGGAGAGGGTGATGGAGGGGCATATGTATGTGTGGGCTTGTTTGATGCATGCTTCCATGTTGGCACGGCTGGATAGACGTGTTGCTTCCATGATCAAGGATTTTTCTTTCGGGTCTGTATTGTGTGCCTTTTTCTTAGAGAAGGTGATATTAGATCCACCTCCACTACGTGACCTTTGATTGATGATATGGGGACAATTGTTATCCCGCCATAGGGGTAGAGAAGGAGGGAATTATTTCACGCCTGTGTTTGAGGGGGTCTATAGGAAGACACCACATGTTATCTTTGAGTTCTCGTACTCTAGGATTGACTTTTGTCATCACCCAGATATGAAACTACTGCCAGGTGAGCTGTGGGGTCACCAAGGTATATTTATTTGTTTTGCAAGTATGATGTTTTAGTGATGTATATATTTTTTGGACATAGATACTCATAAAACTTGTTGTGTGACTTTGCAGATGTGGGGCCCAATGACCCAGAGCTCACATTTGCGAGTGCTGCTGCTGTGGAGGAGCCAGATATGGAGGGTAGGGTGAGATGATGTCATCGCTGATATGATGAATCTAGGGTAGGACCATTGCAGGATCTGGCTAGAGATGACACCATGACATTGGTTCGGGAGGTTGAGGACCTGAGGAGACATTTGAAGGAAGTTTTGGATGGAGTATTGAAGGAGAGATGGCCTCACATCTGGGATGAGCATATATTGGAGCAGTGTATAGGTGTGGACCTCAATTGGAGGTCAATTATACGAAGGGAGGCTACAGCTCGAGAAACATTGACTAGCTACATCCCTACGAGGGAGATTCCCTAGGTGGGAGAGGGAGGTATCCCCCGAATGACAAAGATCCACCAGTGGGTCCTCTGACTGGTGACCTTTTAGAGCTAAGGGATTTATAGCTTGCACCTATAGTATGGGCTTGGACCACTTTTGTATGATGTATAGGAGTCTATGAACTCCCATTTTGTGGATGTTGAGGGCATATATTCTATTTGGGCCTAGCCATGGCACTGAGGCGATTGCATATTTTTTGAAAAAACATGTATGACACCATTGATATATATATATATATATATGAGTATGTATTTTGATGATGATGCTTCTTATGTTTTTGTGTATATGTGTGATGTGATGATTGCTTCCTTGTTTTATTGATGATGAATGACATTGAAATTGGGATGATGTATGTTAATGTGATAGATTCCAATATAGGATTTGATTAGCCATGTGGTTTGCAACTTGGTTTAGGCTCCTAGTAATATGAGTAAATGTGATTGACTCAAAATTTTGTGATAGAATTGTTTTAAAAAAAACAGGATCGTGGAGCAATAAAATAAAACAAATGTGGAAATAAAACACAGAAGATACACAATACAATAGAGACAAAGATATATGTGGTTCACCTAGTGTGGGTTACGTCCACCAAAGAAATTTCCAGGTCCTTCCTTTATTATTATCCAACAAATGAAGGGATACAACCTACAACACACCCATTGTAACTTCATCTTTTTTCTCTCACAGTCTCCTCACTCATAATCCAATATTCACAATAATACATAGCCACAATACATTTCCCTCATAAAAAGAGGGTTGCCTTCTAGGGAAAAAAACCCTAACATAACGTCTATCATCAGATTTGTGGCCTTATAATGAATGGTCTAGATTTACTATGGAATTACAATATACATTTACAAGTAATTTTTTGCTTCAGGGGCTTCTCCCCTCAACCCCCATCGGGCACCCTCTTGCCCCCAGACCCCACAGGGGCAAGCCCCCCTGCAATCCCTCGCGTGGAGGGGTGTACATTCTTCCAGGGTGTAAAGTCTGCATGGGGTATAAACACAGTTGAAAACAAAATACCTCTAAATCAGGAAAATAATCAAGCTCCACAACCAACAATATCCCATTTGGAGACTGATCTCAACAACTCCATCGTTATTACATATGATGGACTATGATCCTTCTTGGACCTGGAAAATTTCTCATCTTCACCTTCATTCTTGAAGACCAATGAAAACTTAGCAGGAACTTAGGTTCTCCCTGGTTACTCCCTTTGTTAACATGTTTGCAGGATTCTGGCTACTGTGTATCTTTTCCAACTTCAAATTTCCATCTTCCAAGATGGATCATATGAAATGGTACTTGGGATGTATATGATTAGTCTTCGAATGTAAAGATTATTTCTTTGCAAGATGAATGGCACTCTCAATGTCACAATACAACCTGTTATTCTTTCACTTCTTTCTCAATTACTCCATAAACCTCTGTAACCAAATCATCTCTTTACTAGCCCCTATAGAAACAATATACTTTGCCTCTGTTGTTGAAAGTGCAACAACCTTTTATAGTTTCTAAATCCAACATATTGTTATTCCACCTATAGTAAAAACATACCCTGTGGTGCTCCTCCTCCTATATTTATCACCTTCCATATCTGAATCAACATATCCATGTAGAACAATGTTTGAACCTTCAAAACATAATGCATGAGTTAGTAGTACCTCTAAAATACATGAGAATCCACTTTACTTCCTCCCAATGTTATATACCTGGATTGTTCATATACCTACTCACAAATCCCTCTACATGTGCAATATATGGTCTTGTGCAAACCATCACATACATCAAGTTGCCAATTGTTGATGAATAAGGGACCTTGGACATGTATTCTATCTCCTCCTGTGTCTTGGAACACATTTCCTTAGTTAATTTGAAATGGCTATCCAAAGGTGTACTAACTGGTTTTTCATTCTTCATTCTAAACCTCTCCAACACCTTCTCTATGTACTCACCCTTCTTCTTGAGAACATTTATATCCTACATATTAGACCCTGCAACAAGAATGTCATCTACATACAATAGCAATTTAATATAGCTTCCATTTTCTATCCTTTTAAAATAAACACAGTGATCATAATGACATCTACTATAACCTTGTTATGTCATAAACCTGTCAAACTTCAAATACCACTACCTTGGAGCTTATTTTAGGCCATACAATATATTCTTCAACCTGCATACCAAATTTTCTTTCCCTTTGATCTCATACCCCTGTGGCTGCTGCATATAAATATCTTCCTCCAAATCCCCATGGAGAAAAGTTTTTTTTACATATAATTGTTCAAGATGTAAATATTCTACTACCACATGTCTTAAAATAATCCTAAATGAAGTCATTTTAACAACATGAAAATATATTTCATCAAAATCTATACCTTTATTTTGTGAAAACCCATTTACAACAAGTCTAACCTTGTACCACTTTTTTCCTCCATCTTCTTCCTTCAACCTATAAACCCATTTATTTTGTAATGCTCTTTTTCATGTAGGCAACTGAACCAAATCCCAAGTCTATTTATTTACTAGGGAATCTATTTACTCTTTCATTCCTTGCTCCCACTTATTTTTGGTGTCTACCTACATTGCCTCTTCATAACATTCTAGTTCACTAGAATCAATCAACAATAAATAATATAATGAAGAAGAGTATCGTTCAGGGGGTCTAATTAACCTGGTAGATCTTATAAAAACACTTGCAGGAGTTTGAGGTACCTCTTTCTCCTGTTGTTGTACATTTTGATCTTCTGGTTCCTTTGGAATTTATTTTTCAGTGATCTCATCAAGCACTGTCTATTCTAGTTTTTCTATTTCTTGTATCTTTCCCTGCAACTGATCTTTGTACATGACCTTCTCATTGAATATGACATCTCTACTCCTAATGATTTTGTGATTTTCATCATCCCATAAGCTATAACCAAAATCATTAACACCATATCCAATAAATGTACACTTCTTGGATTTTGCCTCAAGATTTGTTCTATTTTCTTTATCAATATGGACAAATGGTTCACAATCGAAAGTCTTCAAAAAAGAATAGTTTACCCTTTTACCTATCCACGCCTCCTCTCGAATACCACCATCCAAATATATTGAAGTTCCTTTTTTTATTAAGTAAACAACAATATCTACAACATCTGCCAAAAATTGTAAGGGAAAACCAACATGTAATCTCATACTCCTTGCATGCTCCATGATTGTTTTGTTCATCCTTTCTAACACATTATTTTCTTTTGGTGTTCCTGGAACTGTCTTCTCTCTACGAATCCCATGGTATGAACAGTAATCATCAAACTCCTTGCTACAATATTCACCTCCATTGTCTGATCTAAGACAATTCAACCTTTTTCCTATCTCATTCTCAACGAAAGCTTTCCATTTCTTAAAAGTATCAAAAACATCATATTTTTTTCGAATGCAATAAACTCGAGTTTTTCTAGTTGCATCATCAATAAAAGTAACATAATAATGAGAGCCACCAAGAGATGATACCTATGTTTTTCCCCATACATCTGTATGCACAAGTTCTAACCTTTCACTCTTCTTTTCTTTTCCAACTCTGAGAAATCTAACTCTCTTATGTTTTCCATAAACACAATGCTCATAGAAATCCAAATCAATTTGTTTAAGATCTAGCAAAAAAACTCTTTTGTGAAGTATCTGCATCCCATTCTCACTCATGTGTCCAAGACTATGATGTCATAGTGTTGTACCCATTCCTATAGAATCTAAAGAGATAGAAGAGTCAGTATTACCAGTACACAAATATAATGTACCTACCTTCTCTCCTTTTGCTATCACTAGTGATCCTTTGGTGACCTTCCACATCTTATTTGTAAATATGGATATACAACCTTCACTTTCCAACTGCGCTATTGAAATCAGATTTGTCCTTATATATTGAACATGTCTTACCTCTTTCAACAACCATTTGTTTCCATTCCTTTGCTTTATTTTTACTTTTCCCATTCCAACAATTTTGCATGGTGCATCATCACCCAAATGAACCTGTCCAAAATCACCTTGAACATAATCTAGAAAAAGTTTCCTATGGGGTGTGGCATGAAATGAATCCCCTGAATCTACTACCCAAAACTCAGAAGTATTATCTACAGAAATAATCAAAGCATCTTGTAACACATAACCTGTTACATTTGCTTCCTAATTTTTCTCATGTAGTCCATCTATTTGTTTATTTGGAGCTCTCCAGTCTTTCTTCAGATGTCCTTTCTTCCCACAATTCCAACACTCTATCTTTCCCATTCTGGATTTGGATATGCCCTTCCTATAATTCCCGTGGTTCCCTAAGCCCTTTCCTCTATCCTTTTATCTTCCCATTTTCTCCATGTTTAACGCATTACCTGATGTCTCACTTGTGCTTTTCCGTTGCATTTCCTTGTTAAGGATAAGACAAACAACATCATCAAATTTTAAAGTGTTTGAACTAGAGACAGAGTTACTTACAGCCATGCAAAATCCATTCCATATTTCTAGTAATGAGCACAATATTAGAAGATCCCTGACCTTATCATCAAAGTCCAATTTTACAGAACTTGGTTGATTAGTAACCGTATTAAATTCATTTAAATGATCTGCAACAAACCCACCTTCTGACATCTTCATATTAAATAATCTCTTCATTAGAAATACCTTATTGGACACTGAGGTTTTTTCATACAGTTTATCCAATGCATCCATCATATCCTTTGTTGTATTTTCTTTCGAAATATTTAAAACCATCGACGTTGCCAGGCTCATCCATATCATTCCTAGTGCCTTTCTATCAAGAACCTCCCATTCTCTGTCCTTCATATCCGTCAAATTATTTGATATTCCACCCAATGGTAGGAATAGATCCTTCTGATATAAATAATCTTCGATATGCATCTTCTATAACTGGTATTTTTGGCCGTTAAATTTCTCGACCCTAAACTTTCCATCTTCCACTATTGCACCCATTCGAACCAGGAACCCTCTTTTCCTACAAGTTACCTTTCTCTCTGATACTAGTTGTCAAAAAAATAGGATGACAGAGAAATAAAATAAAACAAATGAAGAAATAAAACAAAGAAGATACACATTACAATAGAGACACATATATTCGTGGTTCACCTAGTGTGGTCTATGTCCACCAGAGAAATTTCTAGGTCCTTCCTTTATTATTACCTAGCAAATGAAGGGATACAACCCTCAACACACCCGTTGTAACTTCCTCTTCTTTCTCTCACAGTATTTTCACTCAGAATACAATATTCACAATAATACATAGCCTCAATACATTTTCCTCATAAAAGAGGGTTTCCTTCTCGAGAAAAAAAACCTAACATAACTTTTACCATCGGATCTGCAACCTTATTATGAATGGTCCAGATTTACTATGAAATTACAATATGCATTTACAAGGGAATTTTTCCTTTGAGAGATTTTCCCCCCAACCCCCCACCCGGGGGGATGGCCCCCCTAGACCCCACAAGGGAGGAAATGCCCCCCTGCACTCCCCCACGTGGAGAGGTGTACATTCTTCCAGGATGTAAAGTCTTCATGGGGTATAAACATGGTTGAAAACAAAAGACCCTTGAATAAGGAAGATAATCAGGCTCCACAATTTTTATCACTAAAATTCCGTTCACAAATGGTTATAGGAATCCAGCATCTTCAAACAACTATTAGTTCACCCATGGACCAAAAATGACCAATATTTCATTTCCAAAAGGTCCAAAACTATACAACCAGTTATAAAATCAGCATGCGCTAAATATATACAGGAAGCGCATGCACGTGCGCCGGTCGCAAATGTCAAAAAAGCGCGCATGCGCCTGATGCGTGACTGTGGATGCTAAAATCCATGCACACCTCAAAACGACACATTTATGATTTTGGTCGGCTCTCCACCCACTTCTAGTTCAACTTCCAAGTCGATTTGACACCCAAATCTCAGCTGAATCCAACTGGGGGGTTGTTCAAAGACCTATGGGTGCCCTAAAAGACCCCTTGTTCACACTAAAAGATGGTTGAATAATGCCTCAAAGTTATGTTATAAAAAGAGGCCATGGGTGCACTACATTTTAAGGGAATTCATTTGTATTGTTATGTTGTTGATATTCTCTTGGAGGATCCTCTTTCCTCATCAAGAGCATGCTAGCACCATTTTAGTTAGCCATTCATATCACCTCTAATTGGATGTTCTTTGGATTCTCTTCACGATTTCATTTTAATTCCTCACTTGTAAGAAGAGCTCAATATTTGGGGGTCCAAGAGCCCTCCCTTGGAGGAAGAGGGGACCCAAAGTCTCACTTTCTCTTTGGTGTTTTCTTTCCACTAATACAATCATTTCCATTGGTGGCATGAGTCTTGTTTATTTCTTGTTCTAATGTCCTTATGTGCTATATTTTAATTCCTTTTATCATTCTTAGTTTAATTCTTTGCTTATCTTTTATGCTTTATATTTCTAACTCTTTCCTCTACTGTTGTCTTTCTTAGCTGACCCAACTGGGCTTGTAAGCACTCTTATTTTGCTCATTTAGGTGACAAAAGAGGTGCAACAGATTGGCAACTCCATTGGGGAAAAGTATCAATTTCCTACTCCATTTGGGTTATTTTATCTCTTCTTTCT